>CM035287.1:54085988-54173996 GCA_020226075.1 Hydropotes inermis
ATATATATATATACACACACACACAATGAAACACTACTTAACCATCAAAAGAATGTTGCCATTTGCTGTAATATGGCTGGATTTGGAGGGTATTCTTAGTGAAATAAGTCATACAGAGAAAGACAAATAGTTCCTATTTTTCTATTCTTTTTTCTATTATTCTGTTATTACTCCACTTTGTAGGTGTGGACTCTTGCCACCATGTTCTTGAGATCCTTAAGGTTGGTCACAGTGATCCTCATCTGGGAAATAGGGCTAGAGTTTGACTTTGAAGAATAGATGGTAAAGAAGCAGATTTTCAAGAATGCACTTGAATTACTAAATCCAAGGTGCATCTTGAATTATTTATATACTCTTTTAATATCATCTTTTTCTTAAAGATTATAAGCGGAGCAAATAGCTATTTAATTTACAAATATCCTTGTAAGAATCTATGAACACTTTAACAGTGAAAAGTCCATGAAGAATAGCTAAGTGAGATGGAAACAGACAAAGCCATTAGGTAGATGGGACAGGAAGGGTGCGCAGTGGAGAAATATGCACTTGTATTCAGAAAAGTATCCATTTACACCCCCTCCTATCATGGGATAGGAGAAAATGTCTCGCTATGGAAAAGTCCACCTGTCTAAACTTGAACTAATTAGCTTCTTCATTAAACATGCTTCACTGCTCTTCTCTATTCTAATGAATGATGCCACCACCATCTATCTCATCCTTCATTTCCCTGTCCCAACATCTAATCAATCATTAAGATGTGAAATGAGAAGTTTGAGGTTTGCAAGTCCAGCCCTGTCACTTACCAGATAAATAACTTTTGGAGATTGCTTGATTCCTAACTAACAATATCCTCATTGGTAAAACATGGACAAAAATAGAACATATTTTATAAGTTGTTAGAATTAAAGTGTATCTACAATGTCTGTAAAAGTTATTACTAAAAAGCATTTGAAATATTTTGCTGTTGTTATTTAGTCATAGAAATACAAACAAAAGACTCTGTGTTAGGCTCATCATTTTATACACATGTATATATATATATACATGTATATATATATATACACACACATTCTAATGTCTATCTGTATAGCTATATTATAAATTAAATACTATAAAACAGAATTTAAGAGAACAAACCCTACACTCAGACACAGCTAAACTAAGCTAAATATTGGGTCTACCATTTTCTAGTTGTGTTATCTTGAATACATCACTTAACAGCTTCAAGGGTCACTTTCTTCATCTATAAAACAGTTATTGTTAGCTTGCAATTAATTAGCACATGATAAGCATATCACACAGTACCTGACACAATGCAAAAGTCCAAGGAATTTTAGTCACTGTATCATGGGATTTTTTCACAATATACAACATGCATACATTAATGCATACTTTCTGTCTGAATAAGAACTGTGGAATATATTTTCAAATAATTGTTAAAACATGATTTTATTAAGAAATCTCCACATTTTATAGTTATTTTCCAAACCATCCTGTTAACCCAGATCACCTGTGTCAGTGAACAAGCAGGCACTCTAAGAAGCAGTAAGCATACGGAAAGACAGAACCACGAAAATAGAGCTCAGCTTAAATACTGGAAGGGCAAAGTCAAAGCCAGAATTACAGTAATGTCGCAGAAGCAAAACATCCACTTTCCCTCCTGATGCCTAAAAACACACTCAGGCTGCCTGTGGCTGCTCTTAGAGTCTTCCAATCGGCCTTTTCTCCTTGCTTCATGAATATTCCATAAACCATAAGCTTTCCAATTCCCAAGAAATAAAAATGGTAACCATAAAACTCTGCTAGGCCATTAACAGTCCATAGGTCACATGTAGTGACCATGAATCAAACGACTAGTGAGCTTTCCCAAAGGACCAGTGAATTATCAAATATTGTGAGGAGTTTAAAAACATTTTAAACCAAGGCAGCATTATTCAAATAAGCAAACAGCTACACAAGTTGGAACACATTAGAATAATATAACTTCAACTATTTGATTAAAATCTATACTGAAACCTACCAAGATGATTGCAATATTTCCTTCCAGCAACATATTTTAAACTTTTGCTCTTAACCTGCTCCTTCCCCTTCTTGATTTCCTTCTCCTGATTTATCTACGTTTTTCTCTGTCTCCTTCCCTCCTCAATTTTAATGCATCCTCAACCTTCAGAGCTAAACTTAAAGAAAGTATTCAATGACAACTGAAGCCCCAAAGCCAGGTGTGTTCTGGCAGCAATATGTACTCTGGAGGATGGATGGCCAACTCATTAATCACTGTCCTTAGAACACAGGTTCTTCAAGGAAACTGCTCTGGAGATCCCAGTTATAATACATACATGGTTACACACTGGAGAGGATGTGAAATGTATATTTTGATGAAATTTATTATAAATTCCCTCCAAACCTGTAAAGACCATGACCCTATGCCCTTCACAAACAAATTTCACCATCTGATTCTTTGTCAGGCCGTTTGCACACAGCGTTGGGCCCATGCTGCCAAGAGGACTGACAGAATCCAAGCGGACTTGGCCAACCGGACGCGGCAACACTAGCATTCATCAGTGATGCCAACTGTAACAGTCAGAAAATATGCTTCAGGGAGGTGTTCCACCTTTGGAAATTCTGCAGAATAGCTTTATGCTAGTTAAGCAGTGCTTTCAAGCATATACAATAACACTATGCAAGGAGTCTTATCACCTTGCAAAAATGAAAAGAGAACCACATCAAATCATTATAAACAGAAAAAAACTACATATATATATATGTGTGTGTGTGTGTGTGTGTGTATACACATATATATGTATATATATACATAATGTCTCCAGATGCAGAATCTTTAGACTTTAGCAATCCTGGGATCAGGGGGAGTTGATAGCTACAAGGAAAAGTCAATATATTTAATAACTTTCACAATATTAGGAAATGATAAGTTGAAATATGTTGTTTTAAAAGTTAAAGATAAACACTTGTTATATAATAATAGGACAGATAGCTTTCAACGTATATGAAAAAATAAAGAATGTGAAAATTTAGCAATAAAAATGCATTATAAAAGTTAATATTAAGAAAGAATATAAAAGTTAATGAAATCAGACCAAATAGAATTCAAGGAGCATTATATGGAATATCCCCAAAGAGGTTATTTTATGATCAAATTCACAGAGTTAAATGAAAATAGAGCTGTTACAAATCTTTACATGTTGAGTATCATAGCATCAATATGCACAAGACAAAACTAGTTAAAATGCAAAACTAACACAATCTCATTTTTGGAGAATTTTTCTTAACTTTCTTGGTATTTGAAAGATCAAGAAGACAAGAAGTGACTTATAAAGTTATTAAGAGGTGACATAATAATGTTTTAGGTAAAATTAGTAACTAATAGTCAACTCCTTAATTTCCATCAAACATTTATCAGCTTTAGTATATTTCAGACCACAATGAAAATATCAGTAACATTCAAATCTATACAGGTAACATTTCTGAACATAAGGTGGTTAAACTAAAAATACAATGAAGCTAGATAAACAAACAATATCCCTTTTGGAACTTATAACATTATCTTCCAAATAATTATGAGCTTATATAGAAAAATAGCAGCATAACTGCATAATATTTAGCAAATAATTATGATAATGTATAATTAAAAAGTTATGACTTATGGCCAAAGCTGTATGCAAAGGAAATCTCGTTGCAATGAAGGAAACTTAATTATTAAATAAGAAACAATGAAAATAGATTAAGAACTAAACTCAAAATGCTAGAAAAAGAGTAACAAAATTAACCTGCAGAAAGATGAAATTAAAATAAATCTTAAGTCAACAATAAGAATAAAAAGCAAATAAATAAACACAGGATAGTTTTTTTAAAGGAACGGTAGATAGAAGTATTCTACCAAGGCCTCAATACAACAAAATCAAAACAACAAACACAACAAAACAACAATAAAAGGCAGAAAGGACACAAAATCACTTATGGGGAAAGGGAATAAAGCTGTTGATAATGAGTTTTTTATATGACAATAATAAACAAAATTCATCCTAATAATTTTGAAAATCTTGATGAAACTGATTTCTTTAGAAGAAAATGTAAGCTATCCAAACTTACTTTAATGGAAGGACAGTAACTTTTCTATCAGCTCATCTGTCATTCTTAGAGAATCAGTGCCCGCAGCCCTGTCCTGGGAAGAAGAGCTATAAACTGAAGGACCCTTACCAGCCCATACCTACCCGGTAAACGGCTAACCTAATTTGTTCTACTGGCATCTTCCCTGGGAGGACCTCCTGACTGCCTGGTCTCAGAACTGAATTCCACTGTTGCCACAAGGCCCTAACATTTCCTTCCCACTTTGGTGATTCAGCACTATCAAAGCAATGCACCATCTAATGTACCTGTTTTGCTATATATATACATTTTGTTGTAAATTTTCTGTCTCCCCTGTCCTCATACTTAAATGTAAGTCCATAGAGTAAGATAATTGTCAGAGGGCTTTGTATGCCTTTGTTTCTCAGATCTTCAACAGTGTCTGGTGCATAGTTGATATTACATGTGTATTTGGTGAATGAGTGAAAAAAAGAGTGAATGCATGTTTGAATAATTAAGGGGATGAGTTATTACCTATAGAGAATAGTGTTGGTGACTTACATACACTTTGATTTGGGCACATGCAGACAAAAGGAGCTTTACACTCATTTGTGGCAGCAACTACAATAAGGCTTTGTATAAGTGACCATAGATACTTCTTTGATTCAAGAAAGAAAATGAGAGAGAGAGAGTGGAGTCTCAGAGGAGCAGGAGGAGGAGAGAAAGAGGAGGAGGAAGAGGAGGTGATGATTTCTTGCTTTCTCATTTTCATGATGATTTGCTATTTTTGTACAGCTGGTATCCAAAAGTCACTTTTTAATTTTTTTTTATTTTGCAGAATCACTTATGTGCCCAAATTAAATTACAGTAGCTCTTATATACTTTCATATCCCTTTATATCTGTCTCTTTAGGACAAGACTTCTCAATTTTGGATGGATATCACCTGCACCTACGAGTCTTCTCGTTTATTGGTTTTCTTTTCTTTTTTCATACAAGGACACAGCCCCATGGGGGCAGTTCTAATGCAGAGCCATGCTAAGAATCTCTGCTTTATTTTGTTCAATGAACTCTACAAAGATGCTTTTCCAACCTGCTTAAGGGTATCCACAGGTTTCTCTTAAGTGTATACATAAGATTTTGCTCCCTAAATATTAAAAAGTTTTAAATTCTGAACTTTCACTTGAACTAGCTCCAAGTACATCTGTCTCATCCAGAGCTGTTTAATTTTTAAGCCATTAATCATAGTTTCAAAGTTGAAATTTATCTTTATCCTTTAATATTTTTTTGAGTGTTTAAATGAGTTACAAATTATCATTGGGATTTTCAACTTCCTAGCTTTTCCCCTGGCAATGGAAATTTCACCAAGATGCTAAAATCATGAGCTAAAGGACATTAAGTCAAATACCTGCAGAGGTGTTTCAAGATGCTTTTCTCTCAGCACTGGAGCAGTTGAAATTTCCTGGGGGGCTTTTGATGTCTTCCTTTTGGCTTTTTCCATTTGAACATTGGTAAAGTAGTTGACGGCAGCAAACTCAATAAGGGCCGAAAATACAAAAGCAAAGCAGACAGCTATGAACCAATCCATGGCAGTCGCATAGGACACTTTGGGTAAGGAATGCCGTGCACTGATGCTCAGCGTGGTCATGGTCAGGACTGTGGTTATTCCTTCAAAGGAAAATAGCAAAGAGACAAAATACTTTCTGGTTACTTCTACACAGAAGAAACAACCAAACAAAAAGATCTGGAAATTTGGTGGGGTAGCAGTAACAAAGTTTATAATAACTCAAACCATCTTTGATATGATTCCAATCCTAATGGTTCAGTGAAATTAGCACAGGCTTTGGAGTGAGAGACAGATGTGGTTCAAATACTGACTCCTCCAATCACTGGCTCAGTGTGAGTTGGATTAAGTCAGGTAAATACACTGGGTTTCACTTGATACCCACTTACTGAGTTTACTATGAAGACTTAAAGTATATAAGGCAACTAACATATGTTGGGTTGACATTCGTACCCAGGCCAATATACCTGAGAAACTGAACACCTAACAGGAAGTGTGACTCATTGAAACACTGGTTCTCAGCCAGCAGTGGGAAGGTGGTAGCACTGGAAATTAAAGGATCAGAACTTCATGCCTCGGGTATGCACGGCCCATGTGATTGAAACTCTCTACCAGAAAAACCACAAGTTATATACACTCAAAATCTTTACCTGAATATTACCTATTGAATTAAAATAATAAATGTACTAGTTATAAAATAGCTCAATTTATATAAAACAGAAGGAATGCTCCCAAGAAATAGATTTCTAGAACAATTTGGTTTTAAAAATATTGGACATCTCAGTTCAGTCACTCAGTGATGTCCAACTCTTTGCGACCCCATGGACTGCAGCGTGCCAGGCTTCCCTGTCCATCACCAACTCCTAGAGCTTGTTCAAACTCATGTCCATTGAGTCGGTGATGCCATCCAACCATCTCATTCTCTGTCGCCCCCTTCTCTTCCTGCCTTCAATCTTTCCAGGCATCAGGATCTTTTCCATCGAGCCAGTTCTTCGAATTAGGTGGCCAAAGTATTGGAGCTTCAACATCAGTACTTCCAATAAATATGCAGGACTGATTTCCTTTGATCGGATATCTACGGCCCTTCAGTTTATGGTTGGCAGGAAAATACTGGTAACAAGAATAACAGTATTTCTCTCCCATCAGTAAGCTTCTGAAGCATTTCATCTCCAGAAAAACCTTTTCTGCAGAGCCTGGAAAAATGCCAATCCCCATTCTCAATGGAAAAATCCCACTTGCCACTGAAACTGTAGAGAAATGCATGATTTAAGGATGTTAAATATTCGCACAATTGCCCCTCTCTGCATCTCTCTTTCTCTGTGGATCTAATCCATGTTATGTAGTTAAGTTTGGAAAATTTATTTGGAGATTTATCATGTCCATTTAAATCATGCTATGTAATACTTAGGAAATCTCCTGATTTGATACACTCAGATGTTTGGGAATGATGATGATGAAGACAGTAACAGTGATGAAGGCATAAACTATTTATTCCAATCCATGGCAATCCCTAGCCTCAAGTCACATATTAAACTGAAGGGACAGTGAGCCCCATGCAGTAATGAAGGAATAAAAATATTTTGATGCAGGGAGAAATAACATTGTCTCTTCAACTGGGCACTTAATTATATTCTACCTCGCATTGTTCCCTAATTGTTCCATTTGTGTGAGCTTTGTTTCCACAACTTCATTAAGCATTGACTCCTTAAGGGCAGAAATGTTTAACACCACTTTGGGATTTACCATATTTCACACAGTGCCAAGCACATGGTAAATGTATAGTAAATAAAAATACATTTTTCAGCTCTTCACCAATCCATTTTCTTTCTAATCCTTTCTGAATTGTCAGTTTTAAAATGAGAAATTAGAACAACTGTGTAGCTTCTGAGCTACAGATCTTTCAAAAATATTCCATAAACTATACAGAGGGAATAAGTTGAGAGTTTGGTTGTATTCTCTTTTAAAAGAAATGTTTGTGATATTTTTAGCATTTTATAAGTCTAAAACAGACTTAAAATATGTTTATTCAATCAAATATATAAATACCTAAATGCCTATGAAAATGCAATATTGTGAATTTATTAGACTTTGTTTCAGAAAGAGACCTCAGGACTTTTAGGCCTTTATTTTATTTTATATTTATTTTTAGGCTTCTATGTTAAATTTCAGGAAAATGGCACCAACCCCATGGTCATTGTGAGATATTGAATAAACCCTAAATTAATTCTGAAAACTTCTGGCTCCAAAATTTAAATATAAATCAAAGTTTTTCTTCTTATTCATAGCGAGTTAAATGGCCTATTAAGAATACAAAACTGTTCTACAACTTTATTAGGTATATTTCCTCTAATAGCATAGAAATTATACTGAAAGAGCTTGAAAATAAAATATAAACAGTGCCATTTAAATAAGAATACTACTCAGAAATCAGAAAGTTTTACAGAGACCATAATGTAATCAAAAAGGAATCTGAAACTCAAATATAAACAACTTAAGATTATCCATGTTGCTTTGAACATTTTTTTGGCAATAGAACAATTTCTCCTGAAGATAAGCAGTAATGGTCTTTTTCTTTCCTGCATTATAAGAAGAAATTCCATCATTAATGACAAGTAAGCAGAATATTGATGCAATTGTCGAGCTGTGAATCCAAAAATGACTTTCTGATTGTCAAGGACGGTAGATCAGCAAGGTTATGAATCTGTCCAACAACATATGGCTGCGTGGCTGCTTTGCATTTCTTTTTTATTGTCTAGAGTACACTTGATTTAAAAATTTGCAGAAAGGTCTTTCAGATATTATGGTTCCTATTTTAAGACTGTTGGCAAAATTAAGACAGTAACTGGCATAAACAGTTGGCTGAGTGTTTGAAATTGCCATCCCTTTAGACACTGAGAAGTTTCTCTGTCTGGAGTTCAATTTTAAGAAAGAGCTACCACGACAGGCATGGGCTTTTTGCACCTGTGTCTAGTGAGGCGGCTGGTTCAATGGGCACCAGCAAAACAGCGACAGATGCTGACCTCTCAGATAAGAAGCCATATGCTTCCTCTGCGTCTGGGAAGACAGTGCGTCTGTTACCACATCTACCCCAAAATACTTTAATGACCATGGAACTTCTTTGACAAGGTCAGATACTTATGCCAGGCCCTGTTTTTAGAATGCTGAATATGCGCCATATTGGCTGGCCCAGGAGCTGGAAGAGCACATTTAAGAGTAGGCTAAGACTATACACAGGAGTGAATTTTGGGCCAGCCACTCCTAGAAAATGAGCTAGTAATGATGCAGACATGCCAGCTGGCATTTACTCAGATTTCATATTTTACTCTACTGGAATAACCAGAAAACTTAAGAGCCATACATCTTTAGAGACAGACCTTTCCAGAGAACTTAGCATACTCTACTTCTCATATTTACACTAATTTTTATTCATTTTTGTTTTTGCATGCTCTCAAGTAACATCTCTTACTCAGCAAATTCTTTCTTGAGTAAAGAGAAAAATGAGAATTGGGACAGATAAATGTTAGCCCAGAATTATTTCTTTTTATTTGAGTCTCATATGAAATAGACTGTTCACCCCTCCCACCCCACATACTTAAAACTTAATTTCCATTGAAAATCTCAACAATTAAATAGTTACTATTCTGGCACATCTTAGGTCTTGGAAGACTTCATTACTGGGCATAATTTTCCTGGTCAATCCAACCAGTGTCTCGGTGCCTGAGCAGAGTCAGCAGCAAATGGAAGAGTCCCCACAAAGTCCGCAGAGCTCACAGCCATACACACCCACGCAGCAGGGCTGAAGTCACCCGCAAGCTCCCGGGTCCCCAGACGGCCACCCCCACCCCAGCCCACCACATAAAGGCAGAGATGCGGATGGACATGAGGGGGTTCTCAAAGTGAGGCAGAAATTGTTTTGGGTTTATCACTTCAATATATGATTTTATACAAGTTTCTTAACCTCTTTGTGTCTATATCCTTATCCATATAAAATTACTAATGCCTAACTTGCTGAGTTATTCTGAAGATTAAATAAGATGATCTCTATCAGTACATGGCAAATTTTATTGTCATTATTATTAGTGTTACCAGTATCCTTACTGTATGATACATAATTTCCTTATGTTAGCTTATCTGGATAGGAAATACTGAATGGATACAGCTATAACCAATGCTCTCCCTGACACATACCACTTGAAATTTCTATTATTTGGGGACAAATGAGACAGAACAGTGGCTATGAGTTTGTAATCAACCAAGAAAGCATTCAAAGCTCATCAACCAATCACAGTAACTATAAAATAAAGAGAACAGTCACATGGGATAGTATCAAGTAGCAAGTCTCAAAATGAGAGAGACAACACCTCGGACTGTCAGAATAGTATGCAAATAAACTCACTGAATCCTCACAGCAACCTTACGCAGTAGTGACAACTCATCCTGTTCTAACACTTGAGGAAACAGGCAGAAATAACTCGCTGAAGGCTCACAGCTAATAAATGGTAGACTTCAGGTTACAACCTAGGCCACCTTGCTCCAGAGTCTGCACTTTTGATGTGGATACCTCTTAATGAAAGGCATCATTAATGGGGCAATATTTTCTGCTGCAGAAATTATTTAGGAGCATAGGATAAAGATGGTAAGACATGTGGAAGTGATTGTATTTTTATTTTCAGTGATGATAGTTCCTGAAACATTAATATTATTTGCACAAGAGAAAGTTAAGGGACTTTGATCTGGTTCTCAGCCTTGAACTTTCTGCCCTGTCAGGCTCTCTTTACACATGATGCACACACCCAAGGTAAACTGAGCGTTCACTGCACTTAATGAGACAGTGAACACCAAGCATTTAACAAAGGAATCTTTTGTTGGAAACACGGATGGACCTAGAGATTATCATACTGAGGGGAAGTAAACCAGCCTGAGAAAGAAAACTGTATATTAACAGGATATCACTTACATGCAGAATCTAAACACTGACAAAAATGGACTTATTTATAAAACAGAAACAGACACACAGACAGAAAAGAAACTTATGGTTACCAAAGGGGAAGAAGATGTGGGAGGAACAAACTAAGAGTTTGGGATTAACATGCAAACTACATACATAAAGTAGATAAACAACAAGGGTGACTGTATACTCAGTATTTTGTAATAATCTATGAGGGAAAAGAATCTAAAAAATTATGCATATATGTTTATAGATATGTCTACATATACATACTGAGTCACTGTGATACATAACGTGAACTAACAGAATGCTGTAATACTGCTGTAAAGAGCAATGTTGCTTAGGAACCTGGAATGTTAGGTCCATGAATCAAGGCAAACTGGAAGTGGTCAAACAGGAGATGGCAAGAGTGAACGTCAACATTCTAGGAATCAGCAAACTAAGATGGACTGGAATGGGTGAATTTAACTCAGATGACCGTTATATCTACTGCTGTGGGCAGCAATCCCTTAGAAGAAATGGAGTAGTCATTAAGCTCAACAAAAGAGTCCAAAATGCAGTACTGGGATGCAGTCTCAAAAATTACAGAATGATCTCTGTTCATTTCCAAGGCAAACCATTCAACATCACAATAATCCAAGTCTATGCCCCAACCAGTAACGCTGAGAAGCTGAACAGTTCTATGAAGACCTACAAGAGCTTCTAGAACTAACACCCAAAAAAGATGTCCTTTTCATTATAGGGGACTGGAATGCAAAAGCAGGAAGTCAAGAAACACCTGGAGTAACAGGTAAATTTGGCCTTGGAGTACAGAATGAACCGGGGCAAAGGCTAATAGAGTTCTGCCAAGAGAACGCACTATTCTTAGCAAACACCCTCTTCCAACAACACAGGAGAAGACTCTACACATGGGCATCACCAGATGGTTGACACCGAAATCAGATTGACTATATTATTTGCAGGCAAACATGGAGAAGCTCTACACAGTCAGCAAAACAAGACCAGAAGCTGACTGTGGCTCAGATCATGAACTCCTTATTGCCAAATTCAGACTTAAATTGAAGAAAGTGGGGAAAACCACTAGACCATTCAGGTATGACCTAAATCAAATCCCTTATGACTACACAGTGGAAGTGAGAAATAGATTTAAGGGACTAGATCTGACAGAGTGCCTGATGAATTATAGATGGAGGTTCGTGTCATTGTACAGGAGATAAGAACCAAGACCATCCCCAAGATAAAGAAACTCAAAAAAGCAAAATGGCTGTCTGAGAAGGACTTACAAACAACTGTGAAAAGAGAAGTGAAAAGCATAAGAGAAAAGGAAAGATATTCCCATTTGAATGCAGAGCTCCAAAGAATAGCAAGGAGAGATAAAGCCTTCCTCACTGACCAATGCAAAGAAACAGAGGAAAACAATAAAATGGGAAAGACTAGAGATCTCTTCAAGAAAATCTGAGATACCAAGGGAATATTTATGCAAAGATGGGTTGAATAAAGGACAGAAATGGTATGGACCTAACAGAAGCAGAAGATATTAAGAAGAGGTGGCAAGAATACACAGAAGAACTGTACAGAAAAGATCCTCACGACCCAGATAATCACATTGGTGTGATCCACACTCACCTAGAGCCAGACATCCTGGAGTGTGAAGTCAACTGGGTCTTAGGAAGCATCACTATGAACAAAGCTAGTGGAGGTGATGGAATTCCAGTTGAGCTATTTCAAATCCTGAAAGATGATGCTGTGGAAGTGCTGCACTCAATATGTCAGCAAATTTGGAAAACTCAGCAGTGGCCTCAGGACTGGAAAAGGTCAGTTTTCATTCCAATCCCAAAGAAAGGCAATGCCAAAGAATGCTCAAACTACTGCACAGTTGCACTCATCTCACATGATAGTAAAGTAATGCTCAAAATACTCCAAGCCAGGCTTCAGCAATACTTGAACCAGATGTTCAAGCTGGTTTTAGGAAAGCCAGAGGAACCAGAGATCAAATTGCCAACATCGACTGGATCATCGAAAAAGCAAGAGAGTTCCAGAAAAACATCTATTTCTGCTTTATTGACTATGCCAAAGCCTTTGACTGTGTGGATCACAGTAAACTGTGGAAATTCTGAAAGAGATGGGAATACCAGAGCACCTGACCTACCTCTTCAGAAATTTGTACGCAGGTCAGGAAGCAACAGTTAGAACTGGACATGGAACAACAGACTGGTTCCAAATAGGAAAAGGAGTAGGTCAAGGCTGTATACTGTCACCCTGCTTATTTAACTTATATGCAGAATACATCATGAGAAACGCTGGGCTGGAAGAAGCACAAGCTGGAATCAAGATTGCCGGGAGAAATCTCAATAACCTCAGATATGCAGATGACACCACCCTTATGGCAGAAAGTGAAGAAGAACTAAAGAACCTCTTGATGGAAGTGAAAGAGGAGAGTCAAAGAGTTAGCTTCAATCTCAACATTCAGAAAATTAAGATCATGGCATCCAGTCCCATTACTTCATGGCAAATAGATGGGGAAACAGTAGAAACAGTGTCAGACTTTATTTTTTGGGGCTCCAAAATCACTGCAGATGGTGATTGCAGCCATGAAATAAAAAGACGCTTACTCATTGGAAGGAAAGTAAGTTATGGCCAACCTAGACAGCATATTAAAAAGCAGAGACATTACTTTGTCAACAAAGGTTCATCTAGTTAAAGCTATGGTTTTTCCAGTGGTCATGTATGGATGTGAAAATTGAACTGCAAAGAAAGTTGAGCACTGAAGAATTGATGCTTTTGAACTGCGGTGTTGGAGAAGACTCTTGAGAGTCCCCTGGACTGCAAGGAGATCCAACCAGTCCATCCTAAAGGAGATCAGTCCTGGGTGTTCACTGGAAGGACTGATGCTGAAGCTGAAACTCCAACACTTTGGCCACCTGATGGGAAGAGCTGACTCATTGGAAAAGACCCTGATGCTGGGAGGGATTGGGGGCAGGAGGAGAAGGGGATGACAGAGGATGAGATGGTTGGATGGCATCACTGACTCAACGGACATGAGTTTGGTGGACTCTGGGAGTTGGCGATGGACAGGGAGGCCTAGTGTGCTGCAGTTCATGGGTGGAAAGAGTCAAACCAGACTGAGTGATTGAACTGCACTGAACACAATGTTGCAAATCAACTGTACTTCAATTAAGAAAAAAGAATTTTGCAGAGTGTAGGACATTACATAATAGAAAGATGCATGGTTCCTTTAAAAACAGTTAATAATAAAGGCAACAAAGTCAAAACAAAATTAATCTCCCCTGTATAACAGAGCATCTGGGAGTAACAAGTATGTGCTAAGTGGGCCGTGTACCCTGTAATGAGTACCACACATTATTCTAAATCTTCACGAGTCTAGGAAGGAGAGACGTGGTATCACAATGTTACGGGTGGAGAAATTAAGTGGCAGATGTGGGTTTTAAACCCTGACCCACTGGAAACTAAACTCGAATGTGTTGTTTTCTCTCTTTCATTTCCCATCTATTTTCAAAAGTTAAGGTTTTTCAACACTTGCAATGAGCAGTTATTCTTTAATTGAACCCTCGCAACCCTGTGAATTCGACAGTCCCACTACACCTGCTCAATGACTTCTTGGGGTCACTCTGCCCGGAGCATTAACCCTCCTCTGAGTTTCCCCAGTAGGATTCCAAAACCTTGAGTAAACCTAAGATTAAAGCAGTGGGGGTGTCTGTGGACTATGTCCCCACATTCAGACACCAAGGTGGCCCTCATCAGAAAGCCTCTAAATCGATCGGGGTGGGATGAGAAGTTCCCACTCTCTTCAGTTCCTTCTTACCAGCATTCTTTCAGCTTTTGTGTGATGAGGGGTATTATATCATGGCTTCAATCTGACTTTCTACCAAAGAGAAAAAAGCAATGGGAAGCTGGCCTCTCTCATGCGGACTATACCTCCATTCCAGAGCAATTCTGATCATTTTCATTCTTGTCCTACAACTGAATGCCTTTTCCACTCACAATCAATAGAAAAAAAATAGAGAGATATTAAATTAAATATCGTTATAACTAATTGTAATATTTAAAAGCATGGCTGATATGCAAAGGCTTATTAACAGCTAAAAAAATTAAAACTCATGTGTTCTGGATTTGATACATTGACAAGTGATATATAGGAAGCCAGTATATAAACAAAAAGAAAAAATGTGGCTTATTCAGAAAGTAAGGTGTAGATAGACTACAACAATGAATTAATAAACTAAGCATATAACACTTTCAATTCAATGCATTTAAACCTTTTGTTCCTCTTCATTAAAAGGCAAATATTTCTAAGGCTTTCATATTCATTCATCCATGACTTTTGTTTTATTTTAAGCTCCCAGTGCATTTCATTTTAACACCTGGACATGATTTTAATTCAATTACACAGCATTAAGCTAGGCACCCAAGAATATCACCCACAGTAAAATTATATTCAGATTCACACTTGGTCTTCACCTGCCAGGTCACAATAAAGGAAATCTGATGGGGACCTAAAAGAAAGGATGGACTGCACTTATCCTCTCAAGCTTTATTACTTTGTATTAGCTGATAAAAATGAAATCTTATGTGACTCTTTACTTAGCACAGCCAGATATATTACTGTTCAATATTTTCTCAGAGATGATATCTAAAGGCTAGTCCCATGAATCACAATCAAAATGTAAGGTGGACAGAAATAACCAAGAAGTGAATTATAATTACCAAATACAGTCCTAGCTGGAACCGATTCCTTATTTATCCAGAATGAAACTTGAGAAAGAATCACTGTCATAATACAGGGAATGTATGTTTGAATCATAAAGTAACCCATCTTCCGTCTGAGGTGAAAGTGAACCGTCATGACAATATATTCACCTGTGAATGAAGCACCAGGCAAACTGTTATATTAACAGGTTCTGTGAGCAGATATTCAATGGTTTTATAATCGTGTTTCAAAATAACAAACAGTACTCCAGGCAGAGAAAGTATCTGCTCTGCATGACAGCACAAGCACTGAGAGGTATGAAGATCCCAACGAGGGTAAAACAACACTGAGCATCATTACACAGAAAAATATTTCTGTTGTTACATCGTGATTAAGCAATTTAGTAAGGTGGGCTATAATTTTATAAAAATTCTTGCAGTGCTTTCTATTTTAAAGATCTAACACTGCAAAAGCAATTAGACTTCATTTTCAGCATTTTTAAGAGCAGAATTTAGAGTTAGCTTTTATGGAAAATCACTAGGAAAAAAACATGAAAATACACACATCTGTATGAAAATATAAAGCCTCATTTTAGAAAGAATTGTAATACACAGCTATACATTATATATACATATATTCTTAGAGAAAGGCTGCCTTACTGTCTTAGTTTCAGGAAAAAACTTTCTTTCTAAATGTGATATATGTGAAAAAAAATATAAAGAAACACATATAGACCCATCCATAACATCCCTGAGTTCAGGTATGTTTTATTAGCATTTAGACAAAAACCTGAAAAAGATAGTAAGTATAGTAAGATATCATAAGATTTCTGGTAGCTCTTGATAGTATTTTTAATATTACATCTGAAAGTAACATATTAAGAAAGTAACTCAGGAGGCAGTAGTCTTATTCTCAGACTGAAGACTCAAATCTTCCCAAAACATATTTTTAATACCACTTACAGGCTGGAAAATAAATGTTTTCAAAAAATATTTTCCTGGTGATACATATACATAAGGAATAGTTTAATAACAAGCAATAATCAGCTATTTTTCTCCCATTGAATGTGACAAAAACTAAGTCCTATGATTCTTTCCATTCACATCCCCAAAACAAATACAGACCAAGAATCCTCAATAATAACCATTCATCTACTCACATGACAGCTTCAATATATGCCTGTAACATATTTTATAATTAAATTTTATATTTTGCCTTTATTTTTGAAAAGAAGATAGAGTAGCACCACAAAAATGGGGCAAGATGAAAAAAACAGATTTGGGGAAAGCACTGAAAAACAGAAAATTCAGTGTTCAAAAAATCAATGATCAGATTTCCTACCTGCGAATTCTGTTGAAAATAGTTTTGATATATTTGATCATTGACTTTTTTTCTGAAAAAGAAAACCAGTTCATTTCTTGCATCTCACCAACTCAGAATTTATTTTAAACTAAAACAAGATTTAAATATAAATAAAGAGAGTTCTCAACTGTGAGCTATGCATCAACTCTATTTCTGGAAGCTTTTAGCTGGACCCTGAAAACACAGGATATTTCAATGAAGCAACTAGTGCCAGGTTGCATATTGGTTTAAATTACTGAATGTCTCACCCGTGATGGATTTGATAGTTTCACTTGATACAGTTTGCCCAATCAAGTCATATTGAACTAAGCTGGAAGACTCCTTTGGAACTTCTACTGACTTCTCAGGACCTTTTGTCCAGGTATAAATCATCTCACTCTTCGGATAGGCATCTGGAGGACAGCAGAGAAGGTGGTTAGGGCCAGGGCTCCTTTTCCATCAGCACTGATGGTCAATGATTAAGAATATTACACATGTTCAAGAAAGATGGAATAAATGAAAACAAGTATCATTATGATTTATTCAAACATTTAAGATCGAGAAAACTGTAGAGATAAAATAAGCAGTCTTACAACTGGGCATATCTCTCATTTTTATGCCAAAGGTTTACAGGAGGAGAGACTAAAACTAAGGCAACTAAAATGCGATCTATGCATCAGTGCCCTTGGATATGTTTCCATACTAATAGGATAAGCAAGTGAAAAGGAGAAATAATAACCCTCACCCAAAGTACTGTCCAATTGCTATTCCTTTCCCTTCTAACTCACTTCTAATACTTGACTAATATTGACATCTTCCTTCCTCATGCAGCTCTCTCAAATACCAGATGCTGCCTATAATAATATGACAACAAAAACAAAAAGCAAATCCGACTTTGGAAGCGCTCTCCATGGGTCACCTCTTCCAGACTCTGCCTCTGGGCAATACCCATGCTGTTTGGGAACCATTCTGTGGGTGACAACTGGCTATGCAGTTTGTAGAGCTCTCCAGGGAGCATACTTACACAACCAACTCCACTACCTTTAAACTCTCACAATCAGAACATTTTCCCTTCCATCATCAGCAAATCCCTCCCAGCGGCAATTGAAGCCCATTTTCTGTTATTTGGTGACCAGAGCACATGCAGGCCAGCTGCTCGCTCACCAGCCTCCCCAGAGCAGACAGCCTGGCTCACACACGGAGGAGCTCAAAAGAACCAGGATGAACTGTGTGCCGTCCTCTGCAAAGCTTCCTAAAATGGCCAGAGCACAGTGGGCCCTCAGTGAAAACGTTTAATTCTACGAAAGGGGTTGGTACGTAGGGAGACCATCTCTACAAAAGACTTTGCAAAACGAGCTATAAGGCTTGCATTGTCATTTAGTGGTGTGCAGTCAGGTCTGAAGGTTTATCTTCTGAAGTATATTCATGCTTAAACCATGCATTTGAAGTCTCAGAATGCTATGAGCCTGTCCCTGACATTTTAAGTCAGGTATCCTTTCTGTTCGCGTATTTTTCTGTTTCTATCTTTTCTCATCAAAATCACTGGTTGGAGAGCAAAGGACTCACTCTAGTTTCAAGTTAACCCAACTTGAATGTTGTGATTACTGAGGGTTATAAAAAGAATGGTGACTGCCAGGCCTCATTAAGTTAAGCAATAAGCAATAATAACAGCAGGCGACAGTTTCACAATCACTGTGACTGCGAATCTGAAGCGATAGTAAAAGTCAGCATCTATTTTTGGTAGATTCTGATTGAGTCAAATATTTGAGGCAGACGTGAGAAGAGGCGAGCACATTTCCTGCCGTCTCTGAGAGGGGGGCTTGGGTAAAAGAGACTCCCATTCTGTCCTAACCATTCATTTCATCCTTTTGCCTTAGCGACCACGAAATATCCCAAATCCATGTCTTACACCTCCTCTAATCCAGTCTAAGTCACCACCATCTGTCTATTAAGACACACAGCCTCCAGCTCTTCTGTTTCTACAATCCATTCTCCCCAGAATGAACAGAAAGCGTGATCTTCCTGGGGCTAGAAGTGAAAACTATTTGTACTATAATAATTTAAATTTCACTCAAGACAGCTCTAATCTAGGTAAAGCCCTTTCTCAACCACCCGTAGTAAAACCTTGCAAAGGGATCCGACAGCACTTGGCATAGTATCCAAGCTAACCAGTGCAGTCCACAAGGCACTAGGCCATCTCGTTCTGCCTGCGTATCAGACCGCCCTCCTAATGTTGTTGGCCATGATTCAGCCACCTTTATGCCAACAGTGCTACTTATGTTATTCTAACCCATCTCATGTCAGGAAGCCCTGAACACTCTTTTGCTTTTTTCAAGTCTGCCATAAAGGTTTCTGCTTGTAACGGAAGCTGCTAAATTTAAAACATGGGAAGAAAGTCAATCACTCTTTGTCTGATACAAGGAGTCCTGCTGCTGCTGCGGGTCGCTTCAGCCGTGTCCGACTCTGTGCGGCCCCAGGCTCTGCCGTCCCTGGGATTCTCCAGGCAAGAACACTGTGTGGTCCCTGGATTTCACCACTGATCACCAGCCTATTAACTATGACTCAATCTACCTAGGCTTTCTAGGCAGCAAGTAGAAATAATTTTTGCTTCTGGTGAGGGAAAAGGGGTTGTTTTTACCTCTTACTTTAAATATATTAGGTAATAAACTCTCTCCTAAAAGTCAAACCTTGACAAGTCATTGTCATGAACAATGATTCAAATGTTAGACTATGGAAAATCATGAACACGCGAAAACATCAGCATGCATGAGGTAATCATAAATCCTAACCACAATCTGATTGTAACTTACAACTCCCAAATTTCAGAGGGCAGGCATGGCCATCCATGGGGAAGTCCACCAATCTCATGGGACATTCTGCACTTATGGTGAGTCTATGATCGAAAAAAGGCAATTAAGTAAAATCAGAACTTTAAAAAAATAATTCTATAGATTCCTCAATGAGGAAGAAGGAAGAAAGCAAGGAAAAAAGAAGGACAGGAAGGAAGGATGGGAAGAAAGAAAAAACAGTTAAAAAATTTTAAAAATGACTACCTCATTGTGTATAAAATTGTGCCATTTCTCATAATTCTAAAAAGCTTATTTGGAGCTGTCATATTATGTGAGACAGATTTCTTTCCATTCCTGAAGAAAGTATCAGGAGTCCATACTTTGGTTACCATCATATTGTTCAGTCTCAAAATTTCAATGGGGCCATCATATTTTAGTCTTTTGTCAATCCATGTCTGTCTGAAGAACACATCCATTGTGTATTCCTAGGGAAGTTAGTTTGTGACATATTCAATCACAGATGATTACACACAGATATGCAGAAAAATGCATTAAATTCTAGATTTTCCCTCAGAAAAGACTACCCCAGATAAAAACAAACAGGAGCAAATATTTTTTAAAAAATCAATGGAGCAAAAGGAGTGTCAGCAATTAAAGCATATTATGTCCATCTGATACGTTAATCTTCTACACTTGTTAGATAAATAAATAATCATACATATTAATCATTCAAGAATAATTACCCTAATTTAATAAAACTGCCAGCCACCAGGTAATTACAGTTGTACTTTGTTTTAAATCAAGTGGCAAAATTAGTTAATGTGTAACAAATAACATTGCATAATTAATCATAAAATTGTATAGGCATCTCTTTAAGACAAAGTAAAGTATGTAAAAGAGAAATATTATATCCACAGAATTTATTAACGTTCATCTAGAGTCATTTATTTGACCTAGAAACTGAAAATATTTAATATTAGAAAGAAAAACTGAATTTATCCTGACCAGGGCTTGATGTTCTACGGAAGTTCCACAGGAGGAGGGGTGGTAAGCAAGCGGGCCAACAAGGAATTCTAAATGCAATTAGGACTACGATATAGTTTCATACCAAAACTAATTACACTCTCTAATTTTCTCCTCCTCAATAATTTTCCAAGGGAAAAAATATTACATACAACATTGTATTGTGTGGAAAGAACGTTCTTTTCTTTGTTGAAAATGACTCCAAACCAGAAAAAAACCTCAAATATTACAGCTGAAATGCAAATTAAAATGTCTCACTTTTTAAAATTTTTAGGCTGTTCTTTCACTTTGTAGCTCTGTGTAATCGATTATAAGATAAATGTTAATTGCCCTCTTTTATGCATGTTTTCTCCAAACCTCAAAAAGTACATTTAATTTCCCAAATACCTACCATTTCAACATCAGAAACAGGTCCAAAGCTAGTGACATATATGTCAGTTTTCACTTCTGTAACAGGACCTAGTAGGCATGAATTAAACAAGTGTGAAAAGATAATTACCAATCCTACAGGCAAGGAGGGTTTGATAATTAAAAAGTAAAGACAGATAAATCATGTTTTTAGAAGCATCTTATGTTTTCAGTGAGATTATGCATCTCTCCAAAAAACGTAGACAAAAGAACAACAAAACCATAAAGCAATATTTACTTACAGGCAAAAAGAAACCCCAAGTACTCACTGCGAATTTTAGCTCTTCAAAGATACATCACCCCCGGGCACTGTTACAACAGGCAGTGCAGGGAACAAAAGCTTTTAGCCTCTGTGATTTTTTTTATAGCCCAACATCTGATTGGCTTTTAGTAAAGAAGTGAGCTGTTAAAAAGAGGGAGCTTAACCACAAGAGTGAAGTAGAGAAAAACCATAATGGCTGTGAGGAACACATCTTCAGTGAGTTGAGGATATTGGTAAATAAACACAAAAATGATTCAGGTCACTTTTAACAATTGGAAGATCATCCACTGGTAATCAGGATCAAAGACAAGCTCTCCTAAAAGTCAAACCCATGTATGTTCTGCCATCTATTTGCTGTGTGATCTTGGGCAAGTTACTTAACTCCTCAAGGGCAGCAACCTTACCTATCAGATAAGACTACTGATGGGGATCAGATGAAATTTCTCCTATGAGACCCTGAACACAGTTACACTTTCATGAAAGTATTTATCAAGTTATTAGCTTTTCTTTGCTATTGAGATTCTTTCCTACATCTAAATAAGACTGTTTCAGGAACAAGTGTACGGGTGTGTTCGGCAGAAGCAAAACATGGGAGCATCACGGCAACAGGATTGACACAGATTTCAGATAGAGGAAACTGCGGCGATCCAGGTTTAGCATGCTGCTTAAAATAGGAAATTCTGGAGTTCAAATTCGGCGCTAATAGTTTCTAATTGCATGATCTTGGTCAAGTCATATATCATCAGATACAGAGGAGGTTTTAATGGTTATTAGCTGAAATAATACATGCAAATCACTTGTCCCAGTCTCCAGAACACAACATGCTCAATAATGATAGTGATTATTATTGTACATAATAGCAATTTTAATTACTAATAAAAAGTTTAAATTGTTGCATTCTTGAACATCATTTCTTATATGATGGTTTATAACACTGGATGGCCAGGGGCTACCTATTCCATACTGGAAAGAACAACATCTGTTATCAAGATGGACTGTTTCTCTTGAATACTGGGTAGGCAATTGGATTTATGCCAAAAAGGACACAGAGCAGTTGGAATAGCTTTATGCCCCATGTCTAAAGTCATCCTCATAAAACAAATGAGAGTATTTCTCCCTCTACATGGTGAAGATTGAACTACAGAAAGAAAAGTAGTCTGAAGGAGAAACAAAATTCTTCCTTGAATAAGTATCCTAAGAAAAATATATCCTTTGGAAGTACAGTGAGAGAAAAAGCATAAATCTGGCTGATCTGCCATGAGCTTTCATTTTTTAAAAATAACATTTTCTAAAATGTTTAAAATTTTTTTCATTTTTTAAAAAATAACCAAAAAACAGAGAGAATAAGTGTGAGAAGTTGACTGAATTTTTATTTGAATGAGAAATTGAAAACAGCAACAACAAAAATATGATAATAATAAGCTTATGAAAGTCAAAATGCTTCAGGAATAGACAAGTGATCCAGGAAGCAAATAATGTGTGTCAAACCCTAGTAGATGAAGATTTCATTCAACAAAATTCAAAAGTGAGAGAAATCACTCTGCTAGCTTCTTAAAGGCAATTGCTAAAGTGTTAAAAACATTACTTCAGTGCAAGGAGTGGTAAGTCACCCAGAACAACTAAGGCTGAGTAGATCTTGACAATAAGACTGTTTGATGAGAATCTTAAGAAATTCAGTTACTTTGAAGATCAACTTAGGAAACTGGTTCTCAAACTTTGACTGGATTAGAACCACCCAGAAGGTTTATTAAGGCACACCTTGCTGGGGCCTAGCTCAGACTCGCTGCAGAGTAGGTCTAAAGTAGGGCTTGAAAATTTACATTTCTAACAGTTCCGAGGGATGCTGTTCACTTTAGTTCACAGAAAATGTTTCTCTGTTTCCTGGAACAGTATTTATTTAGCTAACTGTGTCCTGCAAAATAATAACCACAGGTGTTCTATTGACATGCAGGAAAGGTAGGAAAGAGAAGGATTAAGCCAATCATATTTTTCCTTATACATCTATTTTAAGGTGTGTGGGTTCATGCTAATTCTTAAAGTTATAATGATTCCATGATAATAATGAATCTTTTCAAATTCAGACATAACATTGTTACTTTTTCAATGATTCTTGAAAAATGCTTTATGTTCGGAATTACAACCTTGATTATTTGTGACATTATTCAGTATTTACTTTACACAATCAAAAAGGTCTTTGAGATTGAATGAGAGCCTAAAAATATATAATTGATAGAAAAATGGCATTTGGACACGCATTCATTCAACATTTATTGAGTGACCACCTGATGTACACCATTCCATGCTAGGCTCTGGTGTTACAGTGGTAAATCAGACGTTTCCTGCCTCAGGCACTTAACATGCTATTGGGGGAGTCAAAGCATAAATAATAAGGAAATGAATTAAAAGAAAAAATGCCATTATTCAGAAGAGAAACAGAACAGGCTAGTAATAGTCTGGGAAAGCCACTGTAGATTTTTTAGCCACTCTTCAATGCAGTGACTTATTTTTAACTTCTAAATTCTATTTATCTGTTGAGGTGTAGCTGATTTCCTGTATAGTGGGCTCCCTCCTGGCTCAGAATCCACCTGCAACGCAGGAGACCTGGGCTCGATCCATGTTGGGAGGATGCCCTGGAGGAGGACATGGCAGCCCACTCCAGTATTCTTGCCTCGAGAATCCCCGTGGACAGAGGAGCCTGGTGGGCTACAGTCAGTGGGGTCGCACGGAGTCAGACACGACTGAGCGACTCAGCACACAGCACACAGTTGATTTGTAAGGTCGCACCAATCTCCAAAGCAGTGACTTTCAAACAGATCTGAAGAATGATCACAAGACATTGGAAAAGCTGAGAAAATGCATTTCAGGTAAGAGAATTTCAAGGGGAAAAACTCAGACAGAACACCTCCTTCGCTGTCCATATTCTGAGAGTTGTATCTTTTAAGCAACTTATTTATAACATGTTAAGTTCACTGTTTTAAACTTGTAGAAATCCCAGTGAAAGAGATTGTTATGAGCTGAATTACATTCTCCTAAACTCACACGTTGAGCATCTAGTACTTCGGAATGTGATTATATTTTAAGATAGGGTCTTTACAAGGGGAATAAACTTAAAATGAGGTCATTAGGCTGGGCCTGAATTTAATATGACTGGAGTCCTTATAAGAAGAGGAAATAGAACACAGATACCCACAGAAGAAAAGCTATGTGAAGACACAAAGAGAAGACAGCCGTCTATAAGCCAAGGGGACAGAGTTTAGAAGAAATCAGCCTGCTGACACATTGATCTTGGGCTTCTAGCTTCTGGAATTGTGAAAAAAAATGAACTTGCTGATATTGAAGCCACTCTGTCCATGGCACTTTGTTACGGCAGCCGAAGCAACTGAATACAGAGGTTAATCATTCGTCCTGTCTTTTTCCCCCAAGTTGTCTCCCTCTGATAGGCAGTCCAGCTCTGCCTCTGTTTATAGGCTATGGTAAGAAGTTTGATTTGATCATTGAAAAGTTTGATGTAAGGAAAATATATGATCTGAATCACTCTGGCGTTTGCATGGACACTGGATTACAGGGAAGCAAGAGCAGAAGACGGTTCCCTGCTGGCTCAGGCAGTACGGAATCTGCCTTCAATGCAGGAGACCCAGGTTCAATCCTGGGGTCTGGAAGATCCCCTAGAGAACGGAAAGGCAACCCACTCTAGTAACTTTGTTGGAGAAATTCATGGACAAAGGAGCATGGAGGGCTACAGTCCACTGCGTCACAAAGAGTTGGACACACCTGAGTGACTCACACATACGCACACAACCAGCTGAAGAAACCTCTTCCAAGAGGCTGCTGTACTAAGTCAGGGGACAGACGACGGTGTCCTGGACGAGGGACGAGGCAGCGGGGATGGAGAGTGGACGAATCAAGGGGCACGCACGTGTGGAGCTGCTCCCAAGCATCGGGGCTGTCCCCAGAGAACAATAAGCAAAGACACTAGTCTTCATGAAGGCCTGCTATGTGCCAGGGGGCCACCCCGGTGGCTCAGCGGTAAAGAAGCCACCTGCGAGGCAAGAGAGGCGGGAGATGCAGGCTTGACCCCTGGGTCGGGAATGCCCCTGGAAGAAGGCATGGCAACCCACTCCAGATGCGTCACCTGGAAAATCCCACGGACAGAGGAGCCTAGTGGGCTGTAGTCCGTGGGGTCACAAACAGTCAGACACAAATGAGTGACTGAGCAGGTATGTCTGCACGTGCCAAGCAGGGTACTAAATTCTTCCCATACGCTATTTCATTCAATCTTCATGATATCCTCCAGGAATGGTATTTTAAGAGGACTTTATGGATACGGAAACTGAGCTCACAGAGGTTAAATGTTATATTCCAGAGCCAGAATCATAAACTCCCTGGTTGACCTACAAGACGTATTCTAGATTTACTATGTTAATGATGTCATTAAATAGCACATCCACCATTAATAACATACACATAATTTTCTATCTAGTACATAACATGCCATACTTATCTTCCTTGCTTTGTTTCATGAGTAGTTTCTGAACTACATTCCTGCAGCTCTTCTTATGCATTTGCTGCTCTTCTCATTACAGCCTGCTCCATTCTTTCTCTCTTTAACAGCAAAGGTTAATCTTAATTCTCTTGGAAATCCCAAACAAGCACAGTGTTTTTCACATACTAGGTGGTAAATAACTACGTGTTTGATTGTCTTCCCAGTATCATCCTAGTGGTGGTTTTAAAATCTCCCCAAAGGAAAAATATTCTGGGATTCATTTGTTACATCAGCTAAGCTACAAATATCTCCTGATTAAAGTAGAATCCATGTTTTATTTATATTTGTATCCTCTTCCTGAACAAATTTTAGGCCCTAAATGTAATAGATTTCCAATAAATAAGTTCTCAATGAACAACGGTCACTATGCAATTAAGAATAATTCTAGGAGACGCTTCCTCTAACACTGCTGTTTAAGTTGTTCAAATCAACCTTCCTAAGACTATAATTACATAGAATCCAGATAATTTTGATCTTGGAAGGACTTCTCATAATTTTATATGCATTTGTGTAACAAAGGAATCTTTTATTTTAAAATCTTTCTTCCTTGATAATAAGGAAATAGTTTTTAATCCCCCCAACACAGTAGACAATTCCTAGGGCAAAGGGATCTTCAACAGTTTTGCAAGGGACCAAGGTCACCAGGATCAAATTCATAGGAATACTCTCATCTTATTAATGAATCGAACTTGCTTGGGAAGTGGGAAAGCAATTAACAATGTCTTAGATGGTTTCCCACTCTTTAGCTTTAGAGACCTGGATGAAAATATCACTTTTTAATTTCTTCTCTAGTAAAAGGGTCCAACTTGTTGTCACACCCAGGAAAAAAGACATAAGCTGTTTTGCAGATACTGAAATGAGTCAGCTCCTGTTCTCCAAATCGCCTTCTGAGCTATGCACTTGAAAGTTTTCTGGGTTTTCAGTCACCTAAATCCGTACATCCAGCTACATCTCATAAAACACTATTAATGTCTCCCCAAATCAAGCGACTTAAAATACTTAAGATGTATGATAACAACGATGAATCTCGGTGTAATATGTAAAGAAATCTCTAATTCTTCCTGTCACCTACAAAATATAGAAAAACTAGCCTTCCTGCATATTAAAGAAGGAACAGATATCTATTGGTACTATTGAGAAAGCAAACAAGTACAGAGCTTTACTTTGACATTAAAGATCAGTGCCTCCTTTATGCTATGATGCTTCTATGAGTCCAGCTCTACTTTTTAAATATTAAAGCCATCAAATAAATAAGAACAGTACCTAAACAACAAAAAATATGAGCAAAAGATGAAAATGCTATTCATAGAAGGAAAATTCTTGTGAGCGATAAAATTTTGAAAAGATGTTCAATCAGAGTAGAAATCAGAAAAATACAAGTCATTTCACATTAAAATACCATTTCTGTTCTAAAGTGTTGAAAGGTTTGTGGATCCTGAATCTCATATTCACTGTAAATGGGTTTGAATTTGTAAAACCACCACAGAAAACAGTCTGGCATCATCTCATCAAATTGAACTCCCACTTACACTGAGATCCAGAAAAATCCACTCTTGGATACATATGCAAAAGCGACCCTTGCACATTTACAGCAGGGAATCTGGGCCAGAATATTCACAGAAACACAGTCTTGGAAACAAGCAAAATGCCTACTGCCAACAGAGCAGCAGATGAATCAGCTAGTTCCTATGCAATGGGAATATCACACAGCAGTTAAAATGAATGATCTATAGCAAGACATGATGGTAAGAATACATTTTAGAAATACACAAGTGAAAAAGCATCAAAAGATAATAGCATGTTCAAAACAAATGACATTTTTAAAATTTCAATGTCTTTATGAAAAGAATAAATTTGAGCTAAAGCAATATTCAAATAAAGCTATGTAATAACTTAAAAAGGTCTCAGAATCATGGTTATTTTGGGTGGGGAAAACAGGCAAATAGGATGAGGGAGACCATATAGCAAAGCAAGTTATCAAGGTTGTGCTGTTTAATTATTTAAGTGGGTGTTTATTTTATTATAACAAACGAATGAATAGATGGATAGATATAAAGAAGGCTATCTGTGGACCAATAATGGAAATGTGTCATGAACCAAGGATTATTAATCCAGAATCTAATTATGTGTAGCAGAAGCTTTTTAAAACAAATACATAAAAAGGCTTAGACAATAAAGCAGCTATTTGCTTAATGATACACAAAATACAAGTTGATGCAATTTTTCATCTAAGAGAAAACGAACATCTCAGTGAAATATCATCTAAATGTCCACCAAGTTATTAATAACCAAATTTTCAGTGCCTATCTTAGGAAACAAAAAAATACACTTTGCATATTCTTGTCCTAAGGAACCTACGTGTATATTAGCACCAGTGCATCTTTTTTGTTAAGCCAAGAGCATAAGAAAGTAAATTTGTGATTTGGATTCTACAGTCTCTTGCTGTCTCAAGGGCATCTTTCTTTCAGTTATCCGTTCCCTCCACTCTAATATTAAACTATTCTCTCCTTGTCTGTTTCCAGTGGTACACAAACAGCTCATGGTATTTCTAATTCTTTGGAGAAGGTAACCTTCCCTCTTCCTCTTCTCTTTCATATGTAAACTCTGAGGGGAAAAGAAGACTATGCTGACTGCCTGGAATTTTCTTTTTATTCACCCCATCATCTATTACAATCTAGTTTTCATGTTTAGGATCCACTAAAATTCCTTTTGTCAGTATCATCAGTTTTTTTTTCCCTATCTACAGCATCGCTCCTTCAAAGTTTTAAAATAATCTTATTTCTCTCATTTTAAAAAAAGATCTCTTGATGCGACTCCTCCCGTTAACCAGCTCATTTCTCTGCTCCCCTGAACAGACGCCCAGAAAGAAACTCTGTTCATTCTTTCCAGAACGCACGCAGTCAGACTTTCACCTTCATCACGTCCCCGAAGCTGCCTTTGTCAAAATCACCGGAGATGTAGATACTGCTAAATCTAGCGGTCCACTTGATGTTCTTATCTTTATCTGTCAGAAGCATTAGATGTAACTGATCAATCTTACCTCTACTTTGAAATACCTTTTTTTCTTTACATCCAATCTAAACACTCTCTTTGATGTGTTCTTTCGACCTCAAAGGCCATTCCTTTTCAGTCTTCCTGAGACAGAAATTCCTCCTCCTCTTCCCCTACCTCTTAACACCGTGGACTTTGGAGCTCAATATTTGTACTTCTTCTCTATCACCATTAACTCCTTGGTTTTCTCTGTAGTCTTATGGCCTTATATTACATACACATTGACATATCCAATATCCCTGCCTTCCAAGACCATCTTCATTTTGCATCCAATAAGTAACTCAAATGTAACATATCACATGCAAATTGTTCAGCTACATCCCCAAGCTGCTTGAGTCAGTTTTGGCAGCTCCGTTCTTCTAGCTGTTCAAGTCTAAAACTCTTGAGTCAGACCTGACGTCTCCCTTTTTTCTCACATCTCATAGTCTAGCTGTCACCAGTAGACTAGAACTTTGAAAAAATAGCTAAAAGCCAACCATTTCTTACAATTTTACAGGCTTCTCTGCCATCAACTTGGTCAAAATGGCCATCAGTTTTTGCCTGGTTGATCATAAAAACCTTTCTGCCCTTGACCCTGACTTACTGTTCCCAATCCAGCAACCAAGGTGAGCATTTGAAAATTAGCCAGCTCAGGTCTCACCCCTAGTGGAATCCTTCCAATTACTTCTGATATGATTCAGAGTGAAAGCAAAGCTCTCAGCAGCCTGCGAAGCTTTGTACAACCTCATCCTTGTATCACACTGACCCCTCTCACTCCTCAGCTTTATTACGTTCATGCAGGGACACATCCGTTCTCAGCAAGTTCCTTCTTACCAGAAGGCCCACCTAAAGACAACTTAGGCTTTTATTTACTTAGAAGCACAGTTCAAACACCCACACACGATCTCTAAATTCCACCCCTCTCCCCTTACTGTTCCTCCTCCAATCTTCTCCAATCTAAATAACACTATTCTCCATCCACTTTCTCAAAATAAAAAATCCAGGACTCTTTATTTCTCCCTCTCCTTTACCACTGATATAGGAATCCATCACCAATTTTTTGTTGAATTACACCTCCAAAATATATCTCACCTTTATCTATTTATATTCATCTTTGTTGCATCTACCATCTTATTCCAAGCCACCATTAACTAAACGGAGACAACCAGGGAATAAAAGGTTGTTTGTTTGGTTTTTTTTCCCCCATTGGTCTCCTTGCTTCTAATATTGTCCCAACTCCATATCTAGGCCTTTCTTTTTATTATGCAGCAGCGTGAGATACCATATTACAATCTAAGTCATAATGTCATTCCCTCTGCCTAAAAAATTCCAACAGCATCCAGGTTCATAAGAGAAAACTCCTTTATGAAAGACCTTGCGTAATCTGACCTCCTCCAACAACACTAAGCTAGGCCTATGAGATTCTTCTCTTGCTTTCTGACTCCAGGCACACTGGGCACCCTTCACTGTCTGAATCTCATTAATTTATTACCTAACTTAGTCTTCACCTTTGTTTCTTGTTTTTGTTTTCTGCCTGAGACAAGTTTTACTTACTCTCCCCATGTCTGTCACCTTTAGGTCTCAGCTTAAACATCTACCTCATCCACTGTATCTGAAACAGATCTCTCACCCAATTTATTCTTTATCTTAGCATCTGGATTGTTCCATAGCATTATCTTTAGTTATTTGCTTCCCTGTTATTTTTATCTCTCTACACTGCTTAGCCTGTGTCTGATTCAGAATTATATCTTTACAACTTCACATTGTTCTTAGCACATAACAATTTCTCACTATCTATTGATTTAACCAATGAATGGAAGTGACAAGTTTGAAGAGAACGAAGCTTTATTTTTCTGTTGCCCTGTGGACTTCAAGTGTTCTTTTCATTTATATATTTTTAAAAATATATTCTGTCAATATTCAATTAATAAAGCTGGCATGATATATCCATTTAATTTTTAGCTTGAGATTGTGGGGTTGCAAAGAGTCGGACACAACGTAGTGAATGAACAACAATACATCATTTTAAAACATTTCAAGGATATTTGCATTTCTGTGGGAAAATTATTCCAAATTCACCTAGGGTATATCTATCCTAAAAGATATCAATCCTGAATATTCACTGGAAGGGCTGATGCTGAAGCTGAAGCTCCAATACTTTGGCCACCTGACGCAAAGAGCCGACTCATTAGAAAAGATCCTGATGCTGGGAAAGATTGAAGGCAGGAGAAGGGGGAAACGAAGGACAAGATGGTTGGATGGCATCGCCAGCTCAATGGACACGACTCTGAGCAAGCTCCAGGAGATGGGGAAGGGCAGGGGATCCTGGTGTGCTTCAGTCCATGGGGTGGCAAAAAGCCGGATGCGACTAAGTGACTGAACAACAATATATCCCCCCAATGCTTTCCCATTTAAAAGTGTTACTAAGTCTTTAAAATAAAAGTTCTCATTTTACTCCTCTGGGGGAAACGGCGTTTTGCTTACTGTAATGACCTACTTAGCAACAGGAGAGTATGTTCATAAAAATTTGACTCTTGGTCAACAGAAGGATGCAAAAAATGTCTTAGAAGTGGTTGAAGCAAAAGACCAGCTGCCTGACTAAGGTTTTAAAGAGTCAAGTGTGAGTTCTGATCTTGTCTTGTCAATTAGAAGATGCAGGATTCTTGGGTAATTCCTTGCAGTTTTCCCAGCCTCCTCTCTAAGACAAGAATGAAGCATGCCCTGTTTATCTTTTTGCATTGTTGTGATCATCTTATTAGGAATCGTATGAGAAAATGTTTTCAAAACTGCAGAAAACCCTACTCACACGAAGTCCTACAGTGTTTCTGAGCATCCTTGCAAAACCCTCGTGTTCCACTGCCATTTCAGAGAGATTTTGGAAGATGAGCCAAGGCAATTATCTCTATCTATACATCTCTGGAAGCATTTATTATTCCAGATCATGTGCCTCAATTATTCCAGATTCTGTGCAGAGATGCACAAAAAGATTGTGTAATCCTTTGATCAATGGAAGTGGATGAGGGCTGGCTTCCTAGGCCATCTCCAGGAGGTTAGCACCTTAGCTATGCATCTTTAAGAACTTGTGTAACAGTGCTGAAGGGGATAGAGGCCCGGGGATGGCTCTCTAGCTCCTCTGTGGGATGGCTTACTGCGTGCTGTTTCTGGCTGGTGCAAGCTCCTTCCAGCTGGTAGCAGGCTGGAAGAACTCTGCCTTTTCAGATGTCCCCGTCTAGCTGCCCTCACTCACTCTGCCTCCACCCTTCCCGTCTCCCCTTTCCCCTTTCCTCTTCCAGCAGAGACAAGGGAGAGGGGATCCTGGAGGGATGAACAGAAAGAACCATTTCAGTTCCTTTTACTTCCCCATTGCAAGCTGTGCTGCTGAGTTAAAAATACGTAATTTCATTTCCAAGTCTATTTCAACCCTTGCCTGGCCTACTGAGCAATCACAAACCTTCCCATTTCAATTCAGATCTTTGCTTTTAGCTTTATTTTAAAGGGAACACTGCTAAGTTGTATAAACAGATATAAAGTAAATGATCTACAAAGAGCAGAAGTAGGATTAAGGGAGCCAGGAAGTAAATCTGTATTTATAGCACTATGGTCAAAAATCTGAATTATTTTCATTTCATTTCAAAAATGCCAAATTTTCCACAGATACAAAATGTCAAGGAAAGCATCAAACCTGTGGCATTCAAGAGTTTCTGCTAACAATGAATTTTCTCATTTTTCTGTGATGCTCATTTATAACATCACGTAAACAGATTACACATTTTTCTGCAGGTGAGAATTACTATTCCTCTGTTACATCTGGAATACTATACATTTACAGAGAATGACCCACTTCTAAATAATGAATCACATTCACCACAAATATTTATGAGCAACACCCCCCAAAATTGGGCTACATGGTAAATTATTAATAATGAATCAACTACTAACACTTAAAATAATGTGAATTCAACCCCTTCCCATAAAGCTATAAAAGAACCTCCAAGTGGGCAATGAATATCACTTGGCAGAGACAAACAAGATGACTAATGCCCTTGAAACATTTTAGCAGTCCTGCAGCTAACCAAAATCCAGCAGTAGCTTCTATAGGTGGATTTCATTTATTTTATTGTCTATATACTATCGTGGGAGAAGGTAGTTGGTAAAAAAATGATGCATCTACAATGGATCCCTTCTTCCTTTTGAATTATAACTTGCATTACAACCAACTGGGCAGATGTGATTTCAATTTTCCACATTTAATCATAAAATCATACAGTTTCAATAACTTTTTGCTTTAATTTATGTTCAGGGACATCAACTCACTAATGAATATTTAAACTACATGTGATTTGATACTTCTATTTTTTTTTCCTTTACTTAAAATGTCAAGTTTAAAAACTTTATGGGCAGATAAATCCTCTTTTATTGATATAATATAGCCTTACATAGCATCACATCATCTGAAACCTTCTCCACACAGTTATTTTTGATCTAAAGTGATAATTTCCCAGTCACTTATGAAAGATCGTGCATTGACAAATGATTCACTTCTGTAAGGAAGCCTTTTTTCAGATTTGCATGAAGGCAGATGCAGGGCTGAGCATACTACCCCTAGAGAGGCAACATGAGAACTGGGAGAATCTTTCATCCTCTCACCCATCTTTATCAGTCAAAATGCAAAAAAAACACAAAAAACTAATTAAATCCCTCAATGGCTCCCAGTAACCTTCTCAATAAAATTCAGGAATAAGGAATAAAGGGGGCTCCTGGTTCCAGAAGACTGGACTCCAGCCTATCATTAATATGCTATGTTAGTCATTCAGTCATGTTTGACTCTTAACGAACCCGGACTGTAGCCCGCCAGGCTCCTCTGTCCACGGAATTCTCCAGGCAAGAATACTGCAGTGGGCTGCCATTCCCTTTCTCCAGAGGATCTTCCCAACCCCGCGTCGGACCTGAGTCTCCTGTGTGCTTTGCATTGCAGGCGGCTTCTTTACCACCAGAGAAGCCTAGTATATCCTGCTCCTCAGTAGAAACCACTTTCTCTTTCAAACATTCTCCTCTGTTACATGAAAAGAACAAGGCTGGAGAGACTCCTACAACCCATCCAATTCTCTTTTATTTTCAACAGTTCTTTCTAAGCTGGGACCAAACACCTCTGGAATAATATCTAATTCTATTCTTTTTTCCAGGAACATCCTGCTCCCATTTACTTTCTACACTCCCCATCCTTATCTCCTAAAACCCTCAAAAGGAAGCGCAAATGCCTCAGTGCTTCTAACACTATGATATTCATCAGAGAGTATCTGATAGCAGCCCCGTGTTTGTGGGTTTGTCTTTTAAGCACACAGCTTGGTCTGGGTTCCAGTGTTGCCCATGCCATTTATTAACTGTGAGCTTGGACCTCTTGGCTATCTTCCCAAGCCTCAACTTCTGCTTCCATAAAACAGGGATAGTAATTAACTTTCTCTCAGGGTTGTTGTGAGGTTAAACAGTAAGGTTATCTACCTTATCCTTTAAGGTAGAGCCTGTGTCTTATTCGACTCATTTGCCAAGAAATAGCTAGATGAGAATAGTGGAAAGAACAGGAACTCGGCGGTCAGAGACACGGGCTGAGGCTTTAGGTGAAGACTGTTTTCACTGAACTGGACAGAGAGGGTGTTTGAGGTTAAGAACTGTATGTTGAGATTTCTGTGAACCTGGTGCCTAGCACAATGCTTGAGATTCTCATTACATAAGCAAAGGGACTATGGATGGGAAAAAAAGAGCAACAATGCTGTGAATGGACGTGCCTCTGTTAGACCCTTTATACATATTACTTCAGGAAGAAATAAAGCAGAAGCATCCCTGACTTCAAAGTCTTGGGAGGGAAGTAAGCAGCCACCTCTCCAAATAAAGCACAATGTGATCCCAGGGCAGGAAAGAATAGGCAAGGACTGGGTTCTGCAGGAGAGCAGACAGCTTCGTGCCCTAGATTCGTGTCCTGGGTGGAACAGGGTCGAGGCTTTGGCTGAGGAAGTAACACCACGTGGGGGGACCGCGGACTCAGGACCCGCTGTCCAAGTGCAAGCTGCTCAGGGCACGGTGGCCAAGTGGGGAGAAGCCCATCTCAGGACGCAGAGCAGCGGCCGGCTGAGCCCCGGGTCCCCGTTTCTGGCGCCTTCCCTCCCCTGCCCAGCGGCCAGGCCCAGGAGGTAATTAGCGTGGGGGCGCCGAGCTGCGAGGGGGCAGGGAGATGGAGGCACCGTGGGGGCGGCTTCTTGTCAGAGGGCTTGTCAAACGAGCGGAGAGGGAAGGGGGGAGACTAAGCGATTCTTCAATTCGCACTCCAGGCATACCTAACGATATTGCCACAGACAGACAGGCAGACGCAGAGACAGACATGCAGAGGCCACACTTGGGCGACTGAGATCGTCCGTACCCCCAAATCCGGGACGCAGCCTGTTGTCATAACCATCGAGTAAACTGTCCAGGATGCGGGTGAAATTTTCTGGGCATAATTTCTCCTCCTTTTGGTTCAGTCCTGGGGATTCGTTTAAACTGCAAACGCACACACACCAAAAACAACAAAACAAAACAAACAGGCGGAGGGGTTATTTTAAGAGCTGATCAACGAACAGGTGGAAACAGGTTTATGTCCTAGGAAGAACCTCCGGCTCCAAACTAGCGGAGCCGGGGCCGGGCGGTGGGGCAGAGAGAAGCGGCCCGGGGGCGCAGCCCGCGCACGCGGGCCCCAGGACCCTCAGCTCGCGGACCCCGCGCCCGCGCTGCTCTCGGCGTTCAGCGGCCGGAGCAGACCGGGCTCGCGCCCCCGGCGTTACGGCGCGGACCAGAGGGTCCGGTTCGCCGTGGCAGCGGCGGCTGGCCAGAGGAGCCCCACGGCCGCCCCTCCTCCGTCTGCCCCGGGCCCCCAGCGCCCCGGGGAACTCACCAAGCCGCCAGGCGCAGGAGGTGCAGGAGGGCGAGCCTGACCGCGAAGGACGTCGCGATCGCGGGGACCTTCTTGGCAGAAACCATCTTTGCAACAGGCCATACTTCAAGCCTGTGCAGGTTTCCGGCTCTCCAGACGCCCTGAGCCGGGTGCCAGGCGGGGGCAGAGGCTCTCCGCGGCGCGCACTCGCGCTCACACTCGCCCGCGCTCCGCCGGCCGCAGCCGCGGGGGGCGCGGGTGTGCGCGCGGGCCGGGAGGCGGGTCCCGCCTGTCCTCGCCCCCGCCTTCGCTCGCCGACTCTCCGCGGTGTGGGGAGCTGGGGGTGCCGCTCACGCGCCTTCTCGCCCGCACCCCGAGGCGGCCAGCGGTGACGCCTGGGGCGCGGAGGCCGGAGGCCGAGCGGAGTTCGCCCCGACGTCCAACTCCGGGCCGTGAGGCGGGGCTGAGCCGCCCCGGCAGCGCGGAGCCCCGCGCCGAGAGTGTCCCCGCGCGCGGCTGAGCCTCCCCCGGGCCCTGGGACTTAACCCCTGAGGCTCCGCGCTCTGGGTTGCCGAGGGCCTGTCTGTACCCATTTTCGAGGCTGGAGGTGGAGAAAGCGCGAGATGGATGCGCTTTCTGGGCGAAGGGGCGGGAGACCGTGATGGGCGCAGGAAGCCGAGTCTGGACGGAACGCCTCTGGACTCTCCCCTCCAGGTGCCCCGGGGCGGCGGAGGAGAGACCTTCCCGGCCAAAGGGCTTGCGACTCGCCGGCGCTGGCGCCGAGCTGCTGGGAGCTGGGCTCGAGCCTCGCAGTGTTGTCAACCCCTCTGCCAAGCTGTTGCTGCCAGGACCACATTCCTTCAGCCGCCCGCTGCCCGGCACGCGCATGCCCCCTGCCTCGCGGCCGCAGCCTTCCGCGGGAGCGAAGAGAGCACGTGGAAACACGGGACAGCGGGTCACAGTCACTGTCGCTGTTTGAGACACTCGACACTTTCCTTCACAGCAGAGCCGACTCCACACCCAGAACGCATCAGGGAGCGGGGAAAGGCTGTCTGGGGAAAGGGGGAGGAGGGCGCAGCAAAGAGTGAGAGTGTGAGTGTGTGAGAGTGTGTGTGAGTGTGAGTGTGTGGGTGTGTACCGAAAATGAAAGCGATGCCTCAGAGTTCACTAGTGACTTGAAACACTATGCAGTGCAACTTTAGTGTTGCATTGAACAGATAAGCACTTTCAGTAGAACTTTTAAAAACTTTAGTTATTGATTCCAAGAAGGAAAGGTGTCTTTCACCTTAATAGTCATTACTATGGAAATACGTATATGTTGGATCAGTGGCCTCAGTAGATTTCTGTATAGGTCCCTAGAACCCCCAATAGTTATGTTCTGTTTAGAACTTTGATGGTTTGTTCAAAATTTGATGACTGGTGGACTTATGTGATATGGAAACAAACCAAGGGAGTTTGGTGTGTTTTTTGTTTTTTGTTTTTGTTTTTTTTTTTGCGTGTGTAAAATAAAAATTTCTCCTGCCATATTGATCAACAAGAAATGTCACAGCCATCAGTGACTTCTGGCCTCCAAATGTGAATGCAAGCTCCCATAGCTTCAAGACTTTGGACGCTGCCACCCCCAGGGAGATTGCTGAGGAGCTGGGGGAAAGCTGGAAGCAAGGTGACCTAGGAAAACAGGACTGACTCCAGACACGTGAGATGCATCTGAAAGGCATGCATTCAAGGAGCCTAGAGGGTTGCATCTTCCTATGCACAGAATGCTAAATTCCTTAATACCTGATCTTTGATGTTCAGAGGGCCTGCTCCTCTTGTTGCAAACTAGTGTGTACATAGACTGACTTCTCCCTGCCCCTTTGGAGCAGTTTTCTGAGCTACTGAGATGTTGTCTCCTGGGCTCAGAGTCCTAAACATTCCCACCAACTAAAATAACTCTCTAGTTTCAGGTTGTGCTTATATTTTTTAGTCCACACTTGTTTGTTTAAGTCTCCTAGTTAATTTTTTTTCTTACAAAAAGGAAGACTTTCCTGATTGCCAAAAATGTGTAAGAGCCAGCCGGAGGTATGCAGTCTCACTATATTCTGTACTACTTCCTTCCCGGCTTTTGTTACATCTCATTCTAATTCAGTCTGTATCTTTCTCTTAATCTCCTGGAGGTCCTGAGCTGGGTAACTTTTCTTCTCTGAGTTTACTTTTTCTTAATACAGTGCATGACACCTAGTACAAGGACAGGAAATATTTATTGAATGAACAATTAAATTAATGAATAGCTTGTTTCCAAGTCCATATTAATTAACTTGGATGAAATTCAAGTTCAAGTAAGCTCTTGGGGGAAAAAATGGAAATAGTAGTGTTTTTCCCAAATAATCCATGAAAACATTTGTCTCCTCAGATTATCCACAAAAAGATGCTAATACATTATAGTATTATTATATCAAACTATATTATTTCTCCAATCTTAGTGCTTTCCTACACTTTCTAAAATCTAATTTAGTATTCTCTACTTTTCTTCACAATTTCCATTAAATATGTATATACAAAACTGCATATGTATATATGTGTGTGTATGTATATATATATAATATATATTATATATATAATATATATATTATGTGTGTATGTATATATAATATATATATATATTATATATATAATATATAATATATATATATAATAAAGAATAAAAAACTATGACCTTGGGGAAAAGAAGTTCCATATTGTTAAAACAAATTATCTTTAAAATATTAATTTGAAATATGTAAAACTAAAACCTCACAAAGCATAAAATTAAGATTTCTCCCTTCATATAGCTATTTCCAATTTTATTTTTACTAACTGACATCTAGTACTTAAAATCAACTGAAGATAATGGTAGAAACATTTATATTTCATTTTTTTTACATCACAGACTTCTATTTACACTATCTAAGGGCTTCCCTGTTGGCTCAAATGGTAAAGAATATGTCTGCAGTGTGGGAGACCTCGGTTGGATCCCAGACTTGGGAAGATCCCCTGGAGAAGGGAACGATTACCCACTCCAATATTCTCGCCTGGAGAATTCCATGGACAGAATAGCCTGGCAGGCTATAGTCCATGGCGTCCCAAGAGTCAAACACGGCTGAGCAACTTTCACTTTCACCTTTTTCATATACTATTAAAGAAGTTACATGTTGGATTTACAGTCTAAAATGTTTAAAATATATATATATATATATATATATATATATATGCACATGTATTATCATGTGCATGTATCATCAGTTCAGTCGCTCAGTCGTGTCTGACTCTTTGAGACCCCGTGGACTGCAACATGCCAGCCTTCTCTGTCCATCACCAACTCCCAGAGCCTGCTCAAACTCAGGTCCATTGAGTCGGTGATGCCATCCAACCATCTCATCCTCTGTCGTCCCCTTCTCTTCCCACCTTCAATCTTTCCCAGCATCAGGGTATTTTCCAATGAGTTAGTTCTTCACATCAGGTGGCCAAATTATTGAAGCTTCAGCTTCAGCACCAGTCCTTCCAATCCATCAGTCCTGAATATTCAGGACTGCTTTCTTTTAGGATTGACTGGCTTTATCTCCCTGCAGTCCAAGGGATTCTCAAGAGTCTTCTCCAACACCACAGTTCAAAAGCATCAATTCTTCGGCACTCAGCTTTCTTTATAGTCCAATTCTCCTATCCATACATGACTACTGGAAAAACCATAGCTTTGACTAGATGGACTTTTGTTGGTAAAGTAATGTCTCTGTTTTTTAATATGCTGTTTAGGTGGGTCATAGCTTTTCTTCCAAGGAGCAAGCGTCTTTTAATTTCATGGTTGCAGTCACCATCTGCAGTGATTTTGGAGCCCCCCAAAATAAAGTCTGTCACTGTTTCCACTGTTTGCCCGTCTATTTACCATGAAGTGATGGGACCAGGTGCCGTGATCTTAGTTTTCTGAATGCTGAATTTTAAGCCAACTTTTTCACTCTCCTCTTTCACTTTCATTAGGAGGCTCTTTAGTTCTTCTTTGCTTTCTGCCATAAGGGTGGTGTCATCTGATATCTGAGGTTATTGATACTTCTCCCCACAGTCTTAATTCCAGCTTGTGCTTCATCTAGCCCGGCATTATATATATATATATATTGTTGTGGTCTGGGGGCAAGTTGGAAAAGAATTTCCAGACAACAGACAGAATGAGAGGGAAATAAAGTTTATTACAGTGGGACATGCTATTAGAACAGCAGGCCAGCTCAAGCGAGAACTGATGTTGAACAGGGGTCCTTAATCCACTTTTATATCCAGGGTACAAGGAGTGGGATAGGGGTCTTGTGGGTCATTTGCTGATTGGATGAGGCACATATCCTGGGCTGACGGGGCCAAGTAAGGAAAACATCTTCTCCATAAGAGGTAGGAGGGGAGACAGGTTATACTGCTCAGAGGAACCTGAAATCTGTTAATAGTGACAACATGGGGGAGGGAAGGATGATACGGGTCTATTTTTTCTGTTCCTGCATTCCAAGGCCCCCTTTGTTTTTATCTGCTCTTTCATCCTTGGGTCACCACATATATCTTGTCACTATGAACTTTAAAATAAATCCAGTATTCAAAAATTACAATTTATTCCTACAAATATCACTCCATATGCTGTTATTTGGGGCTTTCCTGTTAGCTCATCCGGTAAAGAATCCTCTTGCAATGCAGGAGACCCTGGTTTGATTCCTGGGTCGGGAAGTTTATCTGGAGAAAAGACAGGCTCCCCACTCCAGTATTCCCGGGCTTCCCTGGGGGCTCAGACAGTGAAGAATCCGCCTGCAGTGTAGGAGACCTGGGTTTGATCCCTGAGCTGAGAAGATCCGCTGGAGGAGGGCATGGCGACCCACCCCAGCATTGTTGCCTGGAGAAGCCCATGGACAGAGGCGCCCGGAGGGCTGCGGTCCACGGGGCCGCCTTTATGCTCAGTCAGACGTGCCTGAGCGACTGAGAACGTCAGCACGCGTGATGCCATGTGCTGTGTATGAACATGGTATAATGTTCCTGTCCTGTAAGACCCGGGCTGCGAGTAAATGTTTCCTGTAAATAGCTGTGTAGAAATATGAAAAATTAAAATTATACCGATGATTTCCTTCTTTAAAGTTAACCTAAGTCTCTGATGCCTATATTCAAATGCACTACCCCCCAAACATCATGATGTTAAGCCAGCAACATATTATAAATGTATCATAAAGGTGTACATTTTGGCATGGAGGGATGCAAATAATGCTTATCACCTTATTATTAAAGTCTTAGGATGGATATTTTGTCTACAATGCCTTAAAAAGTCCAGAAAATTGATACTAAATTTGTATTCATGCAAATATGTGCATTTTTCTGTGTGCTCTTCATAACTTTCATTAGATTCTCAAAGCCTATAAACAACTACAGTATGGACTAATATTTTCACATAAAAGGTGACATATATGGTAGAAAAATCAACCAAAGAAATGAATAACCATTTGTAAGTAATGTGTGACAAACATCTCTACCTCATTTCATAAACAACAGCCAGTTTCTATAGACTATTATGTAGACTTTGAGTCTACATTGAAAATGCTTGGCCCAATTTTTGTCAGTTTATTCAATGGTCTAAATTGGTCCACAGAATTTTGAGCAATAATAAAATGAATGATTTGAAAAGTTTAAATCTGTTTCTCTTTCTTTCTGTTAATTATTTCTGGTAAAATATTGAACCAAATCAAACTATTTGAAGAGGGTAATGGTGTGAATGACTGTAAATTCTGAAGGAATGGATCTCCACCTAGCTGAAACATTTCAGTTCTGAGAATGTAAAAGCTATTGACTCTTTTTACATTAATGCATTTCTCTGCACTAAATATTTAGGATAAGTGAGAAGAATTGTTTGATGCTCTCTGATCATATATTTCCTTATTTGTATTAAAACAATGATTTTACAAAAATTGACCAGCATGCTGGCCTATGTTATTGTCTAGTTGTAGATTTGCATCTCTGCTCTTAAGGCATCTCAAAAGAGTGTCTGTTGTTTTAATGGTTACTACTTTAAAAATGGCATAATCTGGGGCATCTTATCAGAATCTATTTGAACAAATAGGTCATAAAATTAATTGATTATTTCTCCCAAAATATTTATTTTTCTTTGCCATATAGTTAATGCAGATTTAGTTGTTTCAATGTGATTACTTGAAAGAGAAAATAATTTAAGCAATATGTGTATCTTATCTGAACAATTTCTACATGAAATTTGGAAAGTCAGATATTATATTAAAACTATCAAATTATTGATTAAATATTTTTGTGATTGTCCATGATGAAGTTGGACATGTAAGAAAGTATGCGTCCATGCATATTAATTGCTTCAGACCTGTCCCACTCTTTGGGACCCTGTAGCCTATAGCTGGCCAGGCTCCTCTGTGCATGGGATTCTCCTGGCAAGAATACTGGAGTGGGTTGAGGTACCCTCCTCCAGGGCATCTTGCCAACCTAGGGAGATCAAACCTGGTTTTTGTTTCTTATGTCTCTTGCGTTGGCAGGTGAGTTCTTTATCACTGGGGCCACCTGGGAAGCCCATGAGAGTATCAATTAGTTATTAATAGCTAATCTCATTTGAATCTTCAAAAAAAAATTTATGGTTAGGTATTACCACATCTTATAGATAAGGAAACCAAAGCTTAAAAATGCTAAAAAATTTTGCTTGTAGTTACATGGCCAGAAAATGGAAAGGTCAAGATTTTATTCTATTTCCTTGTGGAACTACTTAATAAAATTTACCTTTGCTGCTTTATTTGATGTATGTGTATACTGTGAAATGATTACCGCAATTATGTTAGTTAACACATCCGCCACCTCACAGTTACCTTTTGTGTGTGTGTGAGATAAGATCTACTCTCGGCATATTTCATGTATACAATACAGCTTTGTTAATTATAGTTATCACACTATGCTTTAGATCCTTAAAACTAATTTTTTTTAATTGAAAACCATGAAATCCCTTTGATAAATGCCTTCCCATTTCCCTCACCCCCAGCCCCAGACAGTCACTAATCCACTTTGCTCCCATGAGTTCAATTTTTAAATTTTACATGTAAGCGAGATTATACAGTGTTTGTCTTTCTCTGTCTGAATTATCTTGTTTCAAGAGTAACACAGGATTAATGCAACAAATTTGGGAAGTCACCTGGTAATACGTATACACACATTGAACATGATCATAACGTATGATCAGGCCATCCCATGCCTATTTTATAGCCCACTGAAGCTGTGTGTATCACAGAAAACTGGAACATTCTTAAAGAGATGGGCTTCCCAGGTAGCTCAGATGATAAAGAATCTGCCTGCCAATGCCGGAGATGCAGGTTCAATCCCAGGGTCAGGAAGATTCCCTCAGAAAAAAGAATGGCAACCCACTGTAGTATTTTTGCCTGGAGAATCCCACGGACAGAGGAACCTGGAGGGCTATAGTCCATGGGGTTGCAAAGAGTCAGACACGGCTGAATGAGTAACACTTACCTGCTTCCTGAGAACCCTGTGTGCAGGTCGGGAAGCAACAGTGAGAACTGCATATGGAGCAACAGAGCGGCTCCAAATCGGGAGAGGAGCACGTCAGGCTGCATTCCGTCACCCTGCTTATTCAACTTACATGCAGAGCACATCATGAGAAGCGCTGGGCTGGAGGAGGCAGAGGATGGAGTCCAGATTGCTGGGAGAGATATCAGTAGCCTCAGATACGCAGGTGACACCATCTTTATGGCAGAAAGTGAAGAGGAACTGAAGCGCCTCTTGATGAAAGTGAAAGAGGAGAGTGAGAAAGTTGGCTTAAAGCTCAACATTCAGAAAGCTAATATCATGGCATCCAGTCCCATCGTTTCATGGTAAATAGATGGAGAAACAATGGAAACAGTGACAGACTTTATTTTGCAGGGCTCCAAAATCACTGCAGATGATGACTGCAGCCATGAAATTAAAAAATGCTTGCTATGACAAACCTGGACAGCATATTAAAAAGCAGAGACAAAGGCCAGCTAGTCAAAGCTATGGTTTTTTCCAGTGGTCATGTATGGATGTGAGAGTTGGACTATAAAGAAAGCTGAGTGCTGAAGAACTGATGCTTTTGTATTGTGGTGTTAGAGAAGACTCTTGAGAGTCCCTTGGATTGCAGGGAGATCAAGCCAGTCAATCCTAAAGGAAATCAGTCCTGAATATTCATTGGAAGGACTGATGCTAAAGCTGAAGCTACAATAATTTGGCCACCTGACATGAAGAACCGACTCATTGGAAAAGACCCTGATGCTGGGAAAGATTGAAGGCAGGAGGAGAAGGGGACGACAGAGGACGAGATGCTTGGATGGCATCACTGACTCAATGGACCTGAGTTTGAGCAGGCTCTGGGAGTTGATGATGGACAGGGAGGGCTGCCATGCTGCAGTTCATGGGGTCGCAAAGAGTCGGACACAACTGAGTGACTGAACTGAAGCTCTTAAACGAGATGTACAAAATAGTGTATTGTTTGTAACAATGAAGAGTGTTGAATGTCAGTTGTTCAGTTGTGTCTGATTTCTGCAACCTCATGGACTATATAGCCTGCCAGGGTTATCTGTCCATGGAATTCTTTAAGAAAGGGTACTTAAATAGGTAGTCATTCCCTTCTCCAAGGGATCTTCCTGACCCAGGGATGGAACCCAGATCTCCTGTATTGAAGGCAGATTCTTTACTATCTGAGCCATGAAATAACAACTAATTAAATGTCCTTTAACAGGGAAATGGATACATTATATTGTGGTGTAAATGAAGCACTATAAAGCTATTAAAATTAAGAAGATCAGGTGTGTGTATATATATATATATATATATATATATATATATATATATATATATATATAAATTTAGATATATGCCAAGAATATGTTGTATGCTGTTCATAAGTGTGCATGTAGTGATAAACTTGCATGAAAAAATAAATACCAAATTAGAGATAATTGGCTGTCTGTGGAGAAGAGATGAACAGAATAGAACATTGACTACTTCAATTATTTATCTAATGAAGCACATATGGCAAAATGTTACATAGTGACAAATTCAGTGGTAAAGACCTGAGCCTTCGTGATATTACTTTTAGGTATTTTAGGTATTGTTCTGACCGTCTATTACTATATAAAAAACCGTTACAGAACTCGCTGGTTTGAAACGAGAGCTTATGACCGTTTCCCAGTGCTCACGTATGGCCTGGCTCGCCGGCAGTGCCCCCGGGACGTCTGGCACTCTGGAAGCGCCTCACCTTGTCGCAGTCGCTGGGGCTGCGGTTAGACAGTCCCTGGCTCTCTGAAGGCCTGGCTGAGCTGGCCGTGAAGACCACCTGTGGCTTCCCACCACTGACGCAGCATCCAGGACCCCTGAGGCCGGTGGGGGGCTGACGGATCCCTCTCTTCCTCTGTCTCTGCTTCATTACTTACTTTGCTTGGGTCCCCCACAACACCATGGTCTCAGGACAGCCAAACTTTTCCACGTGGCAGCTGGCTGCTGTGAGATGTAAAGGCAAGCCTTAGAAGACAGGGGGTCACCATAACTGCATTCTGTTGGTCCAGTCAGTTACGGGATCAAACCACATCATGCAGATAGGATACCCATGGGAGCGTGGCTCACTGAACGGCCATCTGTGAAGACTGCCTCTCATAAATACTTTCCTCTACGCTTGAAATAGTTCATGCAAAACTGAACACCATTGTACACCAGTGGTGTGAAGGTTAATTTCATGTGTCAACTTGGCTGGGCTATAGTTCCCAGATATTGGGCCAAAACTTATTCTAGATATTTCTGTGAAAGTGCTTTTTAGATGAGGTTAACATTTAAGCAGAAGTTTTGAGCAAACCATCCAATCAGTTGAAAGCCTTAAAGAAAAAAAAGACTGACCTACCCAGAGGAAGAGAGGATTCAGCCAGGAGACCTTCAAATTTAAACTCTTCCCTGGATTGCCAACTTTCCAATCCATCCTACAGATTTTGAACTTGCCAGCTTCCCTTATTACGTGAGCCAATTTCTTAAAATAAATCTCTCCTCTTGGTTCCGTTTGGTCCTGTTTCTCTGCAGAACCCTAATCTAACACACTGGTGTGCTGATATAAGAATAATGCTTGTTGCACCTCTGGAGTATGAGAAATATTTAATGTTGTGTCCATTCAACAAGTAAACATATTCTTGCCTTTCAAATGCCGCTAAATCCTTCCCCAAATAAGTAGTATGAAATGATTTTAGAGTCCTGAATATTATCTTATAATAAGATATCTTATTGCCATTGTTGTTCTCAGGATGGACAGTTTTTTGTGACACAGGTAAGGGTTCACTCGTGATATGTGAACACATATAATTCTTAAATATGCGAGTCATAATTGAGGTTTTAGATAAATCACTCTATTTGAATTTTGTCTTTTTGATTTTTGAATCAGTCAAATAACACATGTCTATTATATAAATTTTGGAGAATACAAAAAACTAGCAAACCCCCCCCCCAAATTATATAAAATACAATTATTCATATAAAGCACTTTTTAACTTTCTTTAAGGGAAAAAGGGGCTTAATTCTTTGAAAAAATTATTGCCATCTGCTTTATTAACTTAAAAAAAAACTGTACATAGTGAATATATTTGGCAACTGAATAAGTCCAGGTAGTAAAGATGTGTAATACATTGTGTATCTTATGCAATTTGTTGTATGTATTTACTTTTATTTTATCAATTTTTTTGCTAGTGATATGAGGAGACTCGCTACTTAAAATATATTCATAACTTGGAGAAAAATTAAATTAACCTAAAGGATGTATTTATTTTCACTAATCATTGTAGGTACAAATATTTTAGCTTTTTAAAATGCTTAATACTAAAAACCTTTGAAGACAGACATAATGTCAGATATTGGTATGTCTTTTTCAGTGCTTTTTAAAACTTCAGTACAGAATCTAACACGTAAATCAGATTCACACAAAGTAAACAATTAAAGTATCACAGGTGTATACTGACTGGCCATCAACCCAGTCAGTATTTGGAACTAAATTTTCCAAACAAACGTAGGAACACGTAATGTGACACAATAGTAATGTCACTATATTTGGTCCACGGAAGACTTCGAAGCTAGACTGCTCTTCATTACCATCTGGTGGCTACTGCATGGAGTGGCATTAACCATAATTTTAAAAGAAAGAAGAACTGGATACTTTAGAATAGAGAAAACCTTAGAATTATTGATGAATATTAAGAATGAATGAGGATAAAAACCAAAGAAGGATTTGTAACTTTCTTTACAATAAAAAATATACCATAAAAAGTTATTTTTTGGAAACAATCTATAATGGATAAAAGTTGGATATATGATAAATAATACTTTGAATAGCATAAGAACTCCGTATCACCCAGTTGTTCTACAACACAAAAGACAATGTAATTTTTTTCTTCTAGCGATAAATTAGATGTAATCATTTTTCTGAATTTGCTAAATATTTCGGTCATCCATGTATCTTCACATGCCATTTGCCAAGAAATACTCTTCTATTTTATCTACCTGGTAAACACTTGTATACCTTTAGAAATTTAGCTTAAATGGTACCTCACTTGAGAACTTTATCTGTGCAGTCCTAGTTGAAGGTTCAGTTATCCATCCCTAGAAACTGTTGTTGTCAGTCTGTTATCATTAACATAGTTTTTTATTCATGACTGGTTGAGCTCCTCAGGAGAGGTGATGGTATCCTACTTATCTTTTTAAGATCCAAGTTCTGAGCATTTAATATATATTTAAATGAACATATGCAGGAAGGAATAAATCCAGGAAGGAATAAATATTCCAGTAAGGAATAAATCCAGGGAGTTCATTGTTCTTTAGGAAATTTAAACCAAAGGAAACATTCCACATTTTATGCTCAACAGGTGAAACGAGGACAGAAGGAGATTTTGGAGAAAGTAAATGGCCATATTGATGTTTTAAATTTCCCACTTCCATCACAGAAGCACAAAGCCAAACTAGAACCAGAAAATCACCTAGTTAGGCCACAGAATTTTAAGTATGAGACTGAGGCTCAGAAAGAATTTTGGACTTTCCCGTTTCAATAACTAATAACTACTGGAATTAGTATTTGGACCCCGTATCAACTGACACTTCATCAGTGAGGTTTTTACTCCACTGGTTTAATCTCTGACTTCTTTTAAGAGAAATCTTAGTTCTAGAGAACTGGATTGTAAAACTTAAATACTCTTTTAGGGATCTGGATTCCGCACTTGACCCATGACCTGGGCTGGGCCGTGGGCAGTCGCTGTCCTGTCTGACTCTGCAGCCGCCTGGACTGTGGCCGGCCAGGCTCCTCGGTCCACGGGGGCTCTCCAGGCAAGAATACGGAGTGAGTCGCCATGCCCGCCTCCAGGGGTCGAACCCAGGTCTCCGCACTGCAAGCAGCTTCTTTACTACCTGAGCCGCCAGGGAAGCCCTAATTCATGACCTAAACTATACATATTTACAGGCAACTTAAGAAATCGCTAATTATGTCATATGACAGTATGAAATTTGGCTGAACCTTGAAAAACATAGCATGAATTGCACAGATTCTGTGCAGATCTTTTTTCCCATAAATACATTCTATAGTTCTACAAGATCCACAGTTGATTGTATCTAAAGATATGGAACTGCCATATAGGAGGGCTGACTCTAAAGTAATAAAGGAATTTTGCACTATGTGAGCCCACGCCTCCAAGCCTCTCTACCTCATCTCATTGTTCAAAGGTCAACTGTATATTTAAATGTCTTAAAGTGCTTGATTTTGTGCCAGCAGTTCTGGGAATTTACCCTAAGGAAACAGCAAATCATGCATGTCAGATTATGAGCACAATAAGACTTAGGATGTCATCATTATTAATACTTTTTTTTTTTTTTTTTTGCCACACTACACAGGATGTAGGGTCTTAGTTCCCCAACCAGGGATTGAACCCACGGCCTCTAGAGTGGAAACATGGAGTCTTAACCACTGACCCTCCGGCTGAGTTCCCATTGTTAATATTTCTGAAAAGTATAGACTCTCTAATATAGTTTCTGGTATCTTTCTTTGACTATTAAAGGATATCCTTTAGAGCTGAGTAGGAGGTTTTCGAGATTCTCCAAACATACCTTGCTTTTGTTGCTGCTTTTTTTTTTTAATTTCATTATTTATTTATTTTTGGCTGCACTGGGTCTTCCTTGCTTCCTTCCCCTAGTTGCGGCGAGCAGGGTCTACTCCCATTTGCAGTGTGTGGGTTTCTCCTTCCAGGGGCTTCTCTTGCTGCAGTGCAGTATGGGCTACAGGCTGCTAGGGCTTCGGTAGTTGTGGTGCACAGGCCCAGCTGCCCCTTGGCACGTGGGATCCTCCTGATTCAGGGATCAAGCTTGTGTCCCCTGCGTTGGTAGGCCAGTTCCTAACCACCGAACCACCAGGGAAGTCCACACCTTGTTTCTCAACCAAATCTACAGAATGTCACTATAAAAACAAAAACATAGTCTTTTGGAATGTGTTTTTAATAAGATATGCTGGTTAAAACCCAAAATCAGTTTATATCTCTGAATGTATATTTGCTGCCATATCATCTAGTTGCTTTGTTTTTTTCCTTCATCTTCAGAAATTATATTTCTAGGGAAAAAATGTTTTGGCATTTTCAGCTTTAACATTTATAGTTTCACTAATTTTGGCATTTCCCATGGTGTCTGGCACACAGTTATTTGTGATTTCTGTTAAAGCATAAACATAAATAGTTGGTGCTGAGAGGCCAGGAAGCAGGCAGAGCCAGTCACTTTGTTGGTCTAAGCCAAGCATAGTCCTCAGCTGAGGCCAAACACCATCTGACTTTGTGGTGCCAGAGGTTAATATCTCATAGACAGAAACACTCCCCAAGTGATTAAAAGTAAGAAAAGTGGTTCTTGGTAAAGAATAAAATCCAGTAAGATTTTAAATTTTGGTGAATGCTAGAAATGTAGCAAATGTGATTTGAATGGAATGTCTGGGAAGGAACCCTTTGATACTAAAAGAAATAAGGCAGTGAAAGCAGTGAAGCATCGCAAACGTGCAGTATCTATAAAGCAGAGAGCAGCCATGGTCTGTCTGAACTTACGCTCAGTCATGTCGGACTCTACAACCCCATGAATCATAGCCCTCCAGGCTCCTCTGTCCAAGAGATTCTCCAGGAAGAATACTGGAGTGGGTTGTCATTCCCTTCTGCATGGGATCTTCTCAAACCAGGATCAAACCCAAGTCTACTGAATCTCCTGCACTGGCAAGCAGATTCTTCACCTGGGAACCCCTATCTTACCGTGGGGCTTCTCAGGTGGTGCGGTGGTAAAGAATCTGCCTGCCAGTGCAGGAGGCAAGAGACATGGGTTCCATCCTTGGGTCAGGAAGATCCTTGAGAGTAGGTAATGGCAACCCACTCCAGTGAATTCCATGGACAGAGGAGCCTGGTGATTTACGGCTCATGGTGTCACAAAGTCAGACATGACTGAGGACACACACACACAAACCTTATTTACAAATGCATTTTGGTTTTTTAAGAGTAAAACAGGCTTATAATTCGACATTCAAAAACCTAAGATCATGGCATCTGGTCCCATCACTTCATGGCAAATAGATGGGGGAACAATGGAAACAGTGACAGACTTTATTTTTGGGGGGCTCCAAGATCACTGCAGATGGTGACTGCAGCCATGAAATTAAAAGACGCTTGCTCCTTGGAAGAAAAGCTATGATCAACCTAGACAGCATATTAAACAGCAGAGACATTTCTTTGTCAGCAAAGGTCCATCTAGTCAAAGCTATGGTTTTTCCAGTGGTCATGTATGGATGGGAGTGTTGGATTATAAAGAAAGCTGAGTTCTGAAGAATTGATGCTTTTGAACTGTGGTGTTGGAGAAGACTCTTGAGAGTCCCTTGGACTGCAAGGAAATCCAACCAGTCCATCCAAAGAAAATCAGTCCTGGATATTCATTGGAAGGACTGATGCTGAAGCTGAATACAATACTTTGGCCACCTAATGCAAAGAACTGACTCCTTGGAAAAGACCCTGATGCTGGGAAAGACTGAAGGCAGAAGGAGAAGGGGACAGTAGGGGACGAGATGGTTGGATGACATCGCCGATTCAGTGGACATGAGTTTGAGGGGTCTGGGAGATGGTGATGGACAGGGAGGCCTGGTGGGCTGCAGCCACGGGTCGCAGAGTCAGACACGACGGAGCAACTGAAGAACAAAGAGAATAAATGTTCTCTCCTTCACTCTTGCTGTTATTTTCTAATTATTTTAAACTTGGAAGCATCTGATTTGGGGAGACTTTTGTTATGTTTTTTAAGTCATCTACTAAAAAAGTAGTGATTTCTTTTTGTTTTCTCCTTCCTGGGTAAAATCAAACTATTTTTCTGACTCCCTTAGATGTTCTTTGAAACGGAGTCCTTTCAATTGAGCTATTTACAATTGAAGCTGTTCCCTTCCATATTGAATAATGACCATACATTTTTATTTTAGGTCAGGATTGGCTTCCAGAAATTTCATAAGGCTTCCTAACCCCCACAAACAGCCCCCTCATTATATTATACTGAAATAGTCTGGCTCTTGGAAAAGATATTTAACATATTATGATTTATTTCATTATTCCAGAGTGTATATTCCCACAAAGTTTGCAGTAAAAAATGAAAAATGTATAAAAATTACCCAGTAATAATCATAAGATAGAATACTGTGATTTTATGGGTCTGGCACGTCTACTGTATCTATACTTCATCTTAGATCATGAATACAAAAGCAGTCCAAAATCGAATTGCTTCACTTGGTTCTGATTACAATGACTTTAGCTATGACAAAGCCTGTATCCTGTAGGCAAACTGCTTCTGAAATATGGATTTATAAAGGCTAAGTTTTGAAAAGTACTGTATATGTGTTTGGCATAAGATTCTATAATTAATATGTTGTTTTCAGCATATTTGACTTTGCTTGTAACACAAAATTTTGCCACATGTGAACTCAAGCAGAAACATACAATGTGTGAGGCAAATAGAAAAGGTAGTAAGATGTTAAATTTTAACCAAATATTCCAATAATTACATTAAAATTTTAAAGTAAATATTGTAACTAAAAGACAAAGGTGCTGATTCATGTTGATGTATGGCAGAGGCCATCACAATACATAATTATCCTCCAATTAATACAAACAAATATCTTCTAATAAAAGATAAAAGTTGCTAGGCTGAATAACAAAAAAAGCTTAAGTATATGCCACTTAAAAAGAAAGGTTTACTTTGAAAGTAAAACCACAGATAATTTTAAGGTAAAGTACACCCCCATGTTTTCAAGTGTCATTATATCAAATAAAAGAAACCTGATCTCCAAGAAACACCATTAGAAATAAAGGTGAATGTTTCATATTGAAAAAAGACATATACACACCAGAATTATAGAATAATTCTGAATTTGTTTGTATTTCAATTTATAGGCTTAAAAACATTACAGGAAACATTGACAAAATGAAAATTTCCAATCATAGTGGGAGATTTTAACATGCTTTCTCTCCAAAACTAATGAAACTGACAAAATACATGATAAGTATATAGATGATTTCAATAGCACTATTAAGAAACTGGATCTTATAAACATAGGGGACCATTTCAGCTAACAACTCCCAAGTATATATTCTTTTCAAATGACATGGGACACCACCCCCAGTGGCCACATGCTGGGGTTTAAAGAGACTGGAATCGTATCAACTGTACTCTTTGATGGGTATGAAATTAAGGAGAACTTAATAGTAAATAGGTAAACAGGTAAATAGTAAATAGGTAACTAGAAACTCCGTCTAGAGAAAGGAGAAAAATTAGGGAGATGGAACAAGAAGACAGAGAGACAGGCAGAATCTAGATTTATAAGAAGGCTTAAGTCATCCTAAGGTGTTCCTATCCTAAGAGCTTTGGGAGAGCAATGAAGGATATATATCTTTGGATTGGTGTAGTCAAGATTGCATTTTAAAATGATCCTTCTGGTTATGTCTGTGCTGATGGGAGATGAGGAGAGTTAGACTGAACAACAGTTTGGCGTAGGGAAATGCTAGAGGCCAGAGGCCTGGCCGGGGGTGCTTGCTATACCTATGTTTAGATGAGGCTGCTTTTCTGACTAGAACTGGCCTGGTGCGCCCGGTGCGCCTCTCAGCGTGACACCTTGGACCTTCGGTGCGGCTTCCTTTCAGCCCCATAAGCATGTGCCCTGACCGCTTGTGTGAGCACATCTTCTGGATGTTAGACTTCACTAAGACGCCTGCTGTTACTCTTCACTGAGATGAATTTGTTCTCTACCCTTCGCAGTCTCCTCGCCCTCTTCCGGGTACCTGGGTTTTCTTTGCATCTCTGCCCATAAGCCCGTTTCCACTCCCAAGGTTGCTAAGCTTTGCCACTTCATTGCTGCCAGATGAGCTCTTCTCAGCCCTTTCTTCTGGCTCCGGACGCCTCACGCCTGTATACACACTGTCCTTTCCAGAATCAAATCAGACAGGAGTCCCCGTCTGAAGCGCAAGTACTACTCAACAGGTATTAGGACTCATGAGCCAGCTCACAGCCAGCTGAATTATAACAGAGCTCGAAACTAAGACACTGAACAGTGGACATTAGGGACAAATTCTTTCAAGTTATTTAATGTTTAAGATGTGATCAGATGATTACGTTACTAGAGCAACAGACTATAGTAAAATACAGCCAGAAAAACTAACAAGATCGTTTCAGATTACTAGAGCAGAAGGAACTTTTAAAATTATCTACGTGGATTCCCTGTGTTCTGCTCCAGCATCCTTTAATGATTACACGGCAGTCATTGTGTTGTATACTCATAAAGGAAATATGATAAGCAATAAGGAAACAACCTTTTTTTTTTTTAGTATAAGTAACTAATCAATTGAAATATTGGCTCATTTCCCTCACACCACTTATTGTGGTGAAATTATCATGCATCACCATATTATCATCACCAGACAGTCAATACCAAAGTCAGACTGATTATTTTCTTTGCAACCAAAGATGGAGAAGCTCTATACAGTCAGCAAAAACAAGACGGGGAGCTGACTGTGGCTCAGATCATGAACTCCTTATTGCCTATTGAGACTTAAACTGAAGAGTAGGGAAAACCACTAGATCATTCAGGTATGACCTGAATCAAACCCCTTATGATTACACAGTGGAAGTGACAAATAGATTCAGGAGATTAGATCTGATAGATAGAGTTGCTGATGAACTATGGATGGAGGTTCATGACATTGTACAGGAGACAGGCATCAAGACCATCCCCCCAAAAAAAAGAAATTCAAAAAGGCAAAATGGTTGTCTGAGGAGGCCCTACAAGTAGCTGTGAAAAGAAGAGAAGTGAAAGGCAAAGGAGAAAAGGAAAGATATACCCATTTGAATGCAGTGTTCCAAAGAATAGCAAGGAGAGATAAGAAAGCCTTCCTCAGTGATCAATGCAAAGAAATAGAGGAAAACAATAGAACGGGAAACACTAGAGATCTCTTCAAGACAGTTAGAGATACCAAGGGAACATCTCATGCAAAGATGGGCACAATGAAGGACAGAAATGGTATGGACCTAACAGAAATAGAAGATATTAAGAAGAGGTGGCAAGAATACACAGAAGAACTATACAAAAAAGATCTTCACCACTCAGATAATCACAATGGTATGATCACTCACTTAGAGCCAGACATCCTGGAATGTGAGGTCAAGTGGGCAAGGAAGCCCTACTACAAACAAAGCTAGTGGAGGTGATGGAATTCCAGTTGAGCTATTTCAAATCCTGAAAGACGATGCTGTAAAAGTGCTGCACTCAATATGCCATCAAACTTGGAAAATTCACCAGTGGCCATAGGACTGGAAAATGTCAGTTTTCATTCCAATCTCAAAGAAAGGCAATGCCAGAGAATGCTCAAACTACTGCACAATTGCACTCATCTCACACACTAGCAAACTAATGCTCAAAATTCTCCAAGCCAGGCTTCAGCAGTACATGAACCATGAACTTCCAGATGTTCAAGCTGGATTTAGAGAAGGCAGAGGAACCAGAGATCAAATTGCCAACATCTGTTAGATCATCAAAAAGGCAAGAGAGTTCCAGAGAAACATCTACTTCTGCTTTATGAACTATGCCAAAGCCTTTGTGTGAATCATAACAAACTGTGGAAACTTCTTAAAGAGATGGGACTACCAGTCCACCTGACCTGCCTCCTGAGAGATCTGTATGCAGGTCGAGAAGCAACAGTTAGAACTGGACATGCAAAAACAGACTGGTTACAAATCAGTAAAGGAATACATCAATATATTGTCACCATGCTTATGTAACCTATATACACAGCACATCATGAGAAATGCTGGACTGGATGAAGCACATGATGGAATCAAGATAGCTGGGAGAAATATCAGTAATCTCAGATATGCTGATAACATCCTTATGGCAGAAAGTGAAGAAGAACTAAAGAGCCTCTTGATGAAAGTGAAAGAGGAAAGTGGAAAAAGTTGGATTAAAACTCAACATTCATAAAATTAATATCATGGCATCCAGTCTCATCACTTCATGACAAGGAGATGGGGAAACAATGCAAACAGTGACAGACTTCCTTTTTGGGAGCTCCAAAATCACCACAGATGGTGACTGCAGCCATGAAATTAAAAGATGCTTGCTCCTTGGAAGAAAAGCTATGACCAACTTAGCATATTGAAAAACAGAGACATTACTTTGCCAACAAAGGTCTGTCTAGTCAAGGCTATGGTTTTTCCAGTAGTCATGTACAGATGTGAGAGTTGGACTTTGAAGAAAGCTGAGTGCCCCAAAATTGATGGTTTTGAACTGTGGTGCTGGAGAAGACTCTTGAGAGTCCCTTGGACAGCAAGGAGATCCAACCAGTCCATCCAAAGAAAATCAGTCCTGAATATTCATTGGAAGGACCGATACTGAAGCTGAAACTCTAATACTTTGGCCACCTGATGTGAAGAACTGACTCCTTGGAAAAGACCCTGATGCTGGGAAAGATTGAAGGTGGAGGATAAGGGGACGACAGAAGATGAGATGACTGGATGGCATCACCGACTCAGTGGACATGAGTTTGAGTAAACTTTGGGAGTTGGTGATGGACAGGGAGGCCTGATGTGCTGCAGTCCATGGAGTCTCAAAGAATCAGACACGACTGAGAGACTGAACTGAACTGAACCACACATACTTTTTGTGTAGCAAAGTTTCTGTTTCTTCTTCCCCAAAGCTGGAATATTATTATCTGGTATTTTCTAATCTTGACTCCCCCATTACCTAACAGTCTGACCTTGGGAACATTGCTTCACAACTCTTGGCTTCATACTCATCATTTGCAAAAAAAGGAGAATGACAGTACCTATTTCTTTGCTAACAAGGATTAAATGTGTTCAGCTCAGTTCAGGTCAGGTCAGTCACTCAGTTGTGTCCGACTCTTTGCGACCCCATGAATTGTAGCATGCCAGGTCTCCCTGTCCATCACCAACTCCTGGAGCTTACTCAAAATCATGTCCATTGAGTCAGTGATGCCATCCAACCATCTCATCCTCTGTCGTCCCCTTCTCCTCCTGCCCCCAATCCCTCCCAGCATCAGGGTCTTTTCCAATGAGTCAGCTCTTTGCATGAGGGGGCCAAAGTATTGGAGTTTCAGCTTCAGCATCAGTCCTTATGTGTTAATACATGTTAAAACAATTCAAAGAGTGCCTGGAACATAGCACTAACAAAGTGTTAGCTATATTAATAACTAACATACTTGATTTTTGAAAATGACAGCTTTTTTTTTTTTTTAAACTCATTGCCGCTGATGGAGAGAAAGTCCTTCTACAGCTAGAGGTCAAAAGCTTAAAAGTGTTAAAGCATTAGGGAGTTAACACATTGGTGCGAATAAGTTTTAGTCAAAGTGAAAATGAGGGCCTTAAGACAGTTTGCAGTTTCAATGGTATATGGAGTTCAAAGGTGGCCGAGGCACCTACAAAATGAAAGGAAATGAAACTGGGTGGGAAAAGTTTCCATAAGAGGATGCAGGAGGCTTAGGCAAACTTCAAAGAATGTCCAGTTTTTTTGGAGGAGGTCATGGAGAGGACAGGACTGCCAGTTGACCCAGGCTTCTCACAGCCTCCCTATCCTTGAAATGTACATTCTGCTTACTATGCCCACACTGGGAGCTGTTTCAAGGACACAGCCTTGAGAGAGTAAGGGGCTGTGAGACCTTTGGATGGAATATGTGACTGAACCCCATTAAGAACTCTATATAAAGCTTTCAGATTCTCGGGGAGGCGGGTAGTGCCTTGTATGGAAATCTACTTGTTTTGCAGCCTGACAAGTTTTGCAGGTAAGTTTCCTGCTTATTCACACTGTCATCTACCAATCTGGAGTGGTCAGCATTTTCTGCAGTCTCTCCTCGCCCTCCTTGTATGGGGGCCATGAACCAACAGGACTGTGTTCATTGCTGCTGCAAGAATAAACCCGGAGGTGTGACTGAGGTACTCCTTTCTGGCTTTATTATGAAAACACACCAAGCCTGCAACTTTGGTTCTGCCCTGGATCTGCCCTGGATCTGAGGAGGCTGAGACAGACGTTCAGCCCAGCTGTGAACTGTCTGGGCAGCATATACTAAGAAAACTGGCAGCAAGACAGATGTGGGGCTGAGCCAAGGATATCTGTGTTATGTGCTGTTTGCCCGGGGCTAAACGCTAGGTGCAGGAATGGGTGTGAGTAGGTTCTAGATAAGACCAGATGGTCAAGCTTGACTGGAAAGCAGAGATGTCCCAGACACTGGGGCCAGACTGTTCCCAGGCAGATCTGTTTGGGGCATGCATAACTCTCCTCGGTGGTGAATGTGTTCCAATAACTTGTGCTGGGGTTTATGAATTTGACTCAGGGTTGCTTCACTTTGTCTTTTCAAACTGTTCTAACTCTGAGGCAGCTCACAGGTGTGTATTTAATTTCTAAGTAAAATACATTTCTCAGAAAAGGGAAAAGATATTGCTTTTTCAGGTTTTTTGCTTAGACCTAATTTTACATGTTTGCTGAATATGTGCAAATTTTCTCCCCAACTATTTATGATTTATAGAGTTCTGTCTAAATGCCTCACAATCATTACACGTTGATTTTTTGATATTTCAAAATACAGGGGAAAAATTCACCAAAAAGTAGTATAAGAACATCTACTGTACTCAGCTCTATTCTAGCATTTTGTCAAAATTGATTCAGATCTTATAAAATAAAAACAAAATATTACAGAAAAAATAAGAATTTCCTGAGTACTCCACCACAGTAGTTCTTCCATTTTTTAAATGCAGTCATCTTTTCACGAATATTTGTGTATTGTTATATATGTATACAAAATAACTATTATGCTTTTAAAATTTTATATATAGTAAATTATATATATATATATTTGCTTTTATATTAACATTATGTCTTGGATATTACTCATTTTTATGCATTGTTATGGTAATTAACCTGAGTTTCTATAAGAAACAATACTCAGCATAATAAGATAAAAGTTTATTTCTCCCTCAGGTAAGGTCCAATGTTGTTTACTCATTTAAACTCTGAGTAGATTTTCTCCAAGGACTGACAGGGATCAGAGCTTCTTCCATCATGTGACGACTCCTCTATATTTTACTTCTGCTTTCTCTAGCTTCCCTGAAGTGGGAGAAAGAGAAAAAGAATGAAAAGCACACAGTTTATCTAGCCATCTTGGCCAAAAAGTGACCCCAAACTGTCTTCTTGACATTCTATTGCTCTGAACATGTCACAGTCACACTAACTTCAAGGGAGATACTGAGTTGCAAAAATGACAACAAATGGTTTCAGAGCATGAGTCAGGAAATGTTGTGGTTAATCATGTGCTTCAATTTGTAGAGGTCCCTCTGCTATTTATCAACATACTATTATTAGGCATTGGTTAGCTTTGCAACATTTTTACTCTCCCTGATGTACAAGACAATGCATTGAGCTTTTATACTTTATTTATTCATTCCAGTCTTCATTTGATCTCCTGCAATCTACCAGGATGTTTTTGCCCTGTTCTATCACAGATAACTTTCCTGAAGGACACAAAGTAGCAGAGAAAATTTGTATCCAGCTACTTATAGAACTATGGGGCAAATGTTCCAATAGAGTTTTTAAGCACTGCTAAAAAGCCTGGAGTATTAGGGAGAATTACATCTTGACTTTTTCAAGGATGAAATACACAGAGAAGTGCTGCAGTGATAGAATCCAGCATGAAAGTCTGGCTTCTGTTTATACAGAGAATGGGAACAGTTTGGCATTAATTAAATATCAAGTACAGGGTGATGAAGTGCAATGAAAGTAAAACAATTTGTATAATATAGGTAAGAAGGTTGTGCAGGTAGATATAGCATGTGGCCTTCAATGAAATATGATCTAGGTTGCAAAAGTCAAAGATGCTTTTAAAACACTTCACATTTTGTCCTATAAAAATTCATATTCCTGACTACTGAGTGACAAGCCAAGCCTATTATTTCTATTATTATTCCACATTGTTAAAAATGTTCAAACTCTTTTTAACAATGGTTTAATAGAACTTTTTGGAAAATCATGATCAATTCAAGCCACTTTAATTGACCACTAAGATAACATAGTGACACTTAGTGAATTACAAAACTGCTTAATGGTTTTCTGAAGAAAAGGAAAGCTGAATTCAGAAATTTACCTTTGTCTAGGTGACAAAATTTCTATTATGCAGACAATTTGATGAACCAAAAGATGTTTCTTGGTTGATGTGAGAATAGAATTAGTTTTAAAACCAGGTGTTAAAATATCTGATGTTATTATTAGAAAATTTAAATCTTAATAAAGAGCACATTCAGTTTTAAAAGCAAGGTTGAGAAATACCAGAATTAGTACAATTTTTGACTAGAGGAAAATGTCTGGAAAGAGTGATGATTGAAGTTAACTCATCTTGAATGAAATTGTAGGTCTTCAATTTACTAGATGTGTGGTCTTCTGCGTGTCATATAGCTTCTATATATTTCACTATTTTTCACCTTAAAATGAGAGTGTTAGGTCAGACTCTTAAATTCCCTGCTGGTGTTAACCTCCAGTGAATCTAAAAGGAGTATTTGGCATCATGCTCTAGATATGACATAACAGTCAGAGAAAAGTTTTATGACTCTGGCAACTATTCAATATTATATACATCTTCAGTGAGACTTTCATAACTATGATGCTTTGCTGATGGTTGCATTATTCATGCATTTACTCAAAATCCTAGGAGAATTGTATTGTGAAAACCACTATCAGAATATACCTAAGGGCTAAACACAAAGAAATAAATAAGAAGCAACTAGACACAAAGAGTAATGTGAATATGTAAAATAGGAAAGAATAAATATAAATAGCACAAAATAAAAAGCTCTCAGTTCAGTTCAGTCTCTCAGTCTTGTCTGACTCTTTGCGACCCCATGGACTGCAGCACGCCAGGCCTCCCTGTCCATCACCAACTCCCAGAGTTTACTCAAACTCATGTCCACTGGATGGTGATGCCATCCAACCATCTCATCTTCTCTCGTCCCCTTCTCCTCCCACCTTCAATCTTTCCCAGCATCAGGGTCTTTTCCAAGGAGTCAGTTCTTCACATCAGGTAGCCAAAGTATTGGGGTTTCAACTTTAGTTATCAGTCTTTCCAATGAATATTCAGGACTGATTTTCTTTGGAATGGACTGGATGGATCTCCCTGCAGTCCAAGGGACTCTCAAGGAGTCTTCTCCAGCACCATAGTTCAAAAGCATCGATTCTTCAACACTCAGCTTTCTTTATAGTCCAACTCTCACATCCATACATGACTACTGGAAAAACCATAGCTTTATTTAGACGGACCTTTGTTGGCAAAGTAATGTCTCTGCTTTTTAATATGCTGTGTAGTTTGATCATAACTTTTCTTCCAAGGAGCAAGTGTCTTTTAATTTCATGGCTGCAATCACCATCTGCAGTGATTTTGGAGCCCAGGAAAATAAAGTCTGTCACTGTTTCCATTGTTTCCCCATCTATTTGTCATGAAGTGATGGGACCAGATACCATGATCTTAGTTTTTTGAATGATCCAATTTAGTCTGTCCCAAATCAACTTATGACAAAACACCCATTCCCAAATTATCCTTACACACCTTCCGTGTCTTGGATAATGGCAACTCTGCCATCCTCTCAGCTCAGAGACTTTGGAGTCATCCTTAATTCCTCTCTTTCCCTCACACAACAAATCCAGTCTGTCAGAACGTTCTGTTAACTCTAGCTTCAAAATGTGTCCAGCATATGACCACCTCTCATCCCCACCATGTATTTCCCACCTGGCTTAGTGATGCAACTCCTTCCACCCTCGCCCACCAGATGTCTACATTCCAGAGCAGCTAGAGTGATTTTGTTAAAAAGCAGATCAGACTACGTTATTCTCCATCAGACTCTTCCACTGACTTTCTGCCTCACTCAGAGCACACTCTGTGATTCTATAAGCATCTCCTGTTGCTTTGTCCGCATCTCACTCTGCTGAAACAGCTCCGGCCTCCTGAAACAACCCGGGACTCTTTCACTTCAGGATCTTTACACCTGCTATCCTCTGTTGGAAGTGTTTCTCCTCTCTAGATTTACATCTGGCTCGCTCCATCTCTGTCTACAGCTCTCTACCCAACAGTCATCTTTTCAATGTGCTCTTCCTTGACCACCATTTCTCAAGTCTCAGCAAACACGCCCCCTCCAAAGTTTTCATATCCTAGTTTACTGTTTTTCCCCCTATAACTAGCCATAGCCATCTAAGTATACAGTAGGCTGCTCCTTTTTACTTTGCTTATGGTCCATTTTCCTCAGCAGAACATAAACACTAAAATAGCTAAGATGTCTTTTTATCTATTCAGAGTTGTACACCCTGTATTTAGAATAATATTCTTGGATCATATTAGACAGTCAAGAAATATTATAGAATTTATTTATTTATCCATTCATTAGCAAATATAAATTCAACAAATATTATGTATATATATTTCATGCAGACAAGATTCTAGATAAGAGATACACATTGATGAATTAAAGAAAAAGCTTCCTTTCCTCAGAGAGCTACATTGTAAGAATGGACATCTTAGAGATGAACACAGAAATCTCAGCCACAATACTGGTCCATGTGAGCATACAGGAAATGTTGAAATCCACTAGTAACAGCAGACACCATGGTGAAGCTGGAAATGGAGAGAATTCACGGCAGCTCACAAGTGGGCAGTGTTTTCCGTTCCTCTGCAGCTGTGTAGGTCATCGAACGTGCAGGCTCATCTCACTGTGTCTTAGCCTCACTATTACTCAGCTGCTGTCTCAGCTGCTGCTTATCTCTCAGGGGATTCTTCATTATCTGTCTACCCACTTCCGGATGCTTCACTACCTGAGCTCCACCTTCTCTCCATCAAAAGCTGGGCAGAGCAGTAGCAAATGATCCTGGTTTTGAATTTTGACTGTGTAAGCTTGAATCCTGACTCTGTCCTATCTAAGCTATGTGACCAACAGCAAGTTGCTTTTCCCATCAAAAAATCTGAAAAATGAAGACAGTTTTAGCAGAGTTTAAAGATTTCAGGTATAAATGACTTAATAAAAGACTTGCTGGATGCATATTAAGCATTAAATACATTGTAAGTTGATTATAATTCATAATTTTTTAAAATGAAGCTTATTCAAAATATCTACTCCTTCTTATTTCATCACAACCAGTCAATGTCACAGCACCTTCTCTATTTCATAAGTGTTTAATTTCTGTACCTTTTGCCTATAGTTTCATAATAATTTCTTAACAATTGCTTTCAATTTCACTGCATTTAACTTAAAATTTAAATAATTTGTTTTATTCCTTTATTTGCATATTGCTTAATTTTATGTCTTAATTGCCCCATCTTATATTGATGTTTTTGTTTTGCTGTAGTAATCCTTAGGTAATTTTTGCCTAAAGGATTTGTAGGGGGCAAACTTATCAGTCTTTTTATGTCTAAAAACAAATTTATATTTTCAACACAACTGAATGCTAGTTTGTGAGAGTACAGAATTAGCACTTGAGAATCATTTTTGTTCAAAATTGTAAAAACATTGCTTCATTGATTTCTGGTACTAAATTTGTTGATAATAATTTCAGATGTACAGGTTAATAAACTTCATTTTTATCTTATTAATAAAGAATATCTGGTACTAAATTTGCTGATAAGAATGACAAGTTATTCTCTTTTCTATGAAAATAATATTGCTTTTCTTAAGACACTTCTGAATTTATCCAAGATGTTCTGAAAATTCACCAGAATATGACTAATTAATACTATTTAACATTTAATAAGCTTGTTCAACAAGTAATTTTTGTCACTTCTAGGACATTGCTATTTCTTTAACTATTTGTTGCTCTCCTTTTTCTCTATTCATTTCTTATGTAACTTCTCTTTACAAGGATTCTTTTGTCTCTTTGCAAAGCAGTCTTGATAATTACCTGATTATATTATCTAGTTCACTAACAAAATCTTCAGTTGTGTCATTCATCTATCAAATTTTCTTTTAAAATTTGAAATTACATTTCAAATTCCTAGAACCTCAGTTTTTGTTGCTATTGTTATCACTGTTATTGTAGACCTTTGTTTTCACCTAACAGTTTATTCATTTTATTAGGTATTCTGTCTATACTTAAAACTTCTCAAGCTATTATATTATAGTCTTACTGTCCACTAGGATTTAGTTTTCTGCTTATGGAATTTATTCCTTTTCCTTCATGATGTTGATTTCTTTAAAGATGGGACGCCCTTTGATTATCTGTCCACAGTTATATGTGAGGGTCCATATTAAACAGTCTATCATTTCTGAAACCAACATAGAACTGTTTCATGTATATGGTTAGCACGTTTCTGATTACAGGAAGTGGAGCAGGCCTGCAACCTTCAAATACCCATCCTACATTCATTCAGTTTTAGCATAGAGTTCAAGAGACTTTTTGACTCAAGAAATCATTTTGTTGCTTAAAATGTTGAATCATTTAGACTTTATCCCCAAGAGGGAAGGAGTGAAGGTGAAAGGGAAAGTCACTCAGTTATGTCTGACTGTTTGTGACCCCATGGACTATACAGTCCATGGAATTCTCTGGGCCAGAATACTGGAGTGGCTAGCCATTCCCTTCTCCAGGGGATCTTCCCAACCAGGGATCAAACCCAGGTCTCCCACACTGCAGGCAGATTCTTTACCAGTTAAGCCACCAGAGAAGCCCAAGGTGGAGGGAGGTGTGTTGTAAATTGCTTTTATTTTTCCACTCAAAAAATGATCCTTTAATTCACAAATGACACAGTCACTGTATCATTTGATGATTAGTACAAATGTCTAGATTTTCCCAATTTTCCTTCAAATTCCTCTTAAAATAATTGGAAGAATCTTGATAGTAACAAAATAAAAATGATAGCTAGGTTATGTTTTAATATCCATTTCATAATGGCGAGTATATTTAATATGGGGCAGAAAAATAGATTTATTTTCTAACCGTATCTCCTTTATTTTCTGGTCTCTTCTTCTTTGCTTCAATATTCCTCCTGCCACTCTACGCACTCCACTCAGTGTTCAAATCACCCCTGAAATACCGCCAGTTCCTTTACTGCCATAAGCTGTGTAACTTCAAGCCTTTGCTTTTGCTTCCCACCTGCCCTAACTTCTCCCAAGTGCTTAACTCTGAATTCAAGGTCTAGCAGAAAGTTTCAGCTTCTTTGAAGTGTCTTCCCTAACACTACAGGGTAGTATGAAATGCTCTTTTCTCATTTATAGCGTTTTTGATATTTAGTTCAGTTCAGTCACTCAGTCATGTCTGACTTTGTGACCCGTTGAATTGCAGCATGCCAGGCCTCCCTGTCCATCACAACTCCCGGAGTCCACCCAAACCCATGTCCATGGAGTCGGTGATGCCATCCAGCCATCTCATCCTCTGTCACCCCCTTTTCCTGCCCCCAATCCCTCCCAGGATCAGGGTCTTTTCCAATGAGTCAGCTCTTCGCATGAGGTGGCCAAAGTATTTGCATTTCAGCTTCAGCATCAGTCCTTCCAATGAATATTCAGGACTGATTTCCTTTAGGATTGACTGGTTGGATCTCCTTGCAGTCCAAGGGACCCTCAAGAGTCTTCTCTAACACCACAGTTCAAAAGCATCAATTCTTTGGCACTCAGCTTTCTTTATAGTCCAATACATCCATACATGAACCCTGGAAAAACCATAGCCTTGACTAGATGGACATTTGTTGGCAAAGTAATGTCTCTGCTTTTTAATATGCTGTCTAGGTTGGTCATAACTTTCTTTCTAAGGAGTAAGCGTCTTTTAATTTTATGACTGCAATCACCATCTGCAGTGATTTTGGAGCCCAGAAAAATAAAGTCAGCCACTGTTTTCCCATCTATTTTCCATGAAGTGATGGGACCAGATGCCATGGTCTTAGTTTTCTGAATGTTGAGTTTTAAGCCAACTTTTTCACTCTCCTGTTTCACTTTCATCAAGAGGCTCTTTAGTTCTTCTTCACTTTCTGCCATAAGGGTGGCATCATCTGCATATCTGAGGTTATTGATATTTCTCCTGGCAATCTTGATTCCAGCTTGTGCTTCATCCATCCCAGCGTTTCTCATGATGTACTCTGCATATAAGTTAAATAAGCAGGATGACAATATACAGCCTTGACGTACTCCTTTTCCTATTTGGAACCAGTCTAACTAGTAATTCATGTGTGTTTACCTTGCTAGTTTTTTTTTAATCTTGTATTGTTGTATAATTCTGAAAATATTTTTTGAGTAAATGAATGAATCCTAACACTACACATTTAAGTGGAAAATTGTTCACCTGGATAATAACCTCGCTATTTATAACTCTTTTGTCCTTCAGTTAATTCCAGATACATTTAACCTATGAAATAAGTAAGATGAAAAATATAAATAGTTCCTACTAAAAAAAAAACCTGTAAAATCTCTACATATAGCAAAGTTATGAATGGCAACATTTTAAAATCATAGTTTAGTATAAGGCAATATCTCCCTGGTAACAACTTAATAGTAATTCTCTTTGATGTTCTTCTACCCACAAGTCACATTAGTTAGTCAGAGGTCACAACGTGCCAAGCACTTCCAGCTGACACTTTACAACACACCACTTGGGGAGCACAGGTCTGTGGTGCTTAAAGAGAAAAATGTCTCTAATTCTGGCTTGTTCTAAAAATGTAAATCACTCATAACATAGAATAAACCCAAAGTGCATTTAATTGCATAGCAGAATTTGCAAAAAAAAAATCATGTAATTATATCAACAGAGGTTGAAAAAGCATTTTACAGTGGCAACATTTTTTCATAATTAATGCTGTACTGGAAAGTAGTATGGAGGGCTTCCTAGGTAACACAGTGGTGAAGAATCTGACTGCCAATACAGGAGACACAAGAGATGTGGGTTCAGTCCCCAGGTTCAGAAGGTCCCTTGGAGAAAGAAATGGCAACCCACTGCAGTATTCTGGCCTAGAAAATTCCATAGACAGAGGAGCCTGGTGGGCTACCATTCATAGAGTTTCAGGGTTAGACACGACTGAGGGGCTGAACATGCAAAGAGTAGTGTAGACTGTCGTCAGACTTCCTAAACTTGAATTCTCTATCGTTTCATTGTGTGACCTTGGATATACTGTTTGACCTTGGATATATTAATGAACTTTCTCTGTCTCAGTTACTTTGTCTGTAAAATAGAGCTAATCACAGTACCACTACCTCAGAAGAATACCTAAAATCATGAAAAATGTCCAGTGTTTAAAATAGGACTGGTAAGTAATAAGTCTATAAAAATGTTTAGCTATTCTTATTAAGCATATAAAATTAGTGTTTTTAACAAAATCAATAACTTGGAATAGCTCTAATAATAAGATCTTTTAAAATAAGAAGTAACATATTTGAGTAACATTCCTTTTAAAACAAGAAAGGAATACCCTTAGAGTATTCCACTCTCATTACTGGAAATAGTAGAAATATTGGAAATAGCAATCTGAGAAGAAATTTTAAAAAGTATAAATGTAATAAAAGGGTAAAATATTGATTTATTTGCAATAGCATAATTTATAAAGTTGTTAGGACATGATTAAAAAGTAAAATGAAAAAGATAAAAATATACCTGACTGTATCACATGATATAAGATTTATTCTCAGAAGTCTACAGTATAATATATGAAAGAGAAGAGTGAAAAATACAAAGTAGAAAAAAAGACATTTTTCATATTAGCAGCTAGAAATCTATTAAATAACTGGCTACTAATATAGCCTGAAACACAAGACATTTTTATAAGACAATAATTACAACAAAGTTACACAGATTTTATAATCTTAATAAATTAATGTTAATCTACAAAATAAAGCATGAATGCATAACAAGGGATATGTATTTCACTAATAGTGTGACTACCTTATTATTCTTGCTCAGTCACTAAATCATGTCCAGCTCTCTGCAACATGCCACGCTTCCTTGTCCTTGACTGCCTCCCAGGGTTTGCTCAAACTTATGTCCATTGAGTCGGTGATGCCATGTAATCATCCTCTGGAGTGTGATGTGCTCTGCATACAAGTTAAAGAAGTGGGGTGACAATATACAGCCTTGTCGCACTCCTTCCCCAAATTTGAACCAGTCTGTTGTTGCATGTCTGGTTCTTTGAACCAGTCTGTTGTTGCATGTCTGGTTCTAAGTGTTGCTTTTTGACTTGCCTACAGGTTTCTTAGGAGACAGCTAAGGTGGATGGTCTGGTATTCCCATCTCTTTAAGGACTTTCCACAGTTTGTGATGGACCACACAAAAACATTTTATAATCTTAATAAATTAATGTTACTTAATCTACAAAATAAAGTGTGAAAGCATAAAAAGATATGTATTTCAAAGATAGTGTGTCTACCTTAGCAAAATTCAAACCTTACTAATAATGACTGTGATAAAATAGATCATGAATGAACATTTGGACCCTTTCACCAGTTGTAAGATGAGAAGAATCTGGGAGTACAATGTACATCATGGTGATTTGCTGTTGTTACTCTTCAGTCGCGTAGTTGCATCCACCTCTTAGGGAACCCGTGGACCGCAGCACGCCAGGCTTCTCTTGTCCTTCACTAGATTCTGGAGTTTGCTCAGACTCATATCCACTGAGTCAGTGATGCCATCCAACCATCTCATCACATGTTAGCCCCTTCTCCTCCCGCCCTCAATGTTTCCTAGCATCAGAGTCTTTTCCAATGAGTTGGCTCTTTGCATCAGGTGGCCAAAGTATTGGAGCTTCCCCCTCAGCATCAGTTTCAAAGAATATTAAGGGTTGATTTCCTTTAGGATTGACTGGTTTGATCTTCTTGCTGTGCAAGGGACTCTCAAGAGTCTTTTCTAGCACTGCAGTTCAAAAGCATCAATTTTTTGGTGCTCAGCCTTCTTTATAGTTCAACTCTCACAACCATACATAACTACTGAAAAAACCATAGCTTTGACTATAAGGACTTTTTTCAGCAAAGTGATGTCTCTGCTTTTTATTTTGCTGTCTAGGTTTGTCATAGTTTTTTTTCCAAGGAGGAAGTGTCTTTTAATTTCATTATAGATAATATAGATTATAGATAATAATCTATAGATTATTATGGATTATAGATAATAATATAGATAATAGATAATATATTATTATCTATAATTATATCTATATAATATAGATAAAATAATATAGATAATAATCATTGCATATATAATAATAATCATTATAGATGAGTATTCAATAATCATTGAAATCTAAGAGATTATATTTTAAGTGTTTTCATTACACCTACACACAAAAAGGTCACTATGTGAGGTGATGGCTATATTAACTTGGTTGTGGTAAGCATTTCACAATGTAGACATATTTTAAATAATTATTAAATATTATAATTGAATGTGATATATGCATAATAAGTTAATATAATATATATGATATATGTCTGTGTTTGTGATTAGTCACTCAGTCATGTCTGACTCTTGGCAACCCACGGACTGTAGCCCGCCAGACTCCTTTGTTCATGGGATTATCTAGACAAGAATACAGAAGTGGTAGCCATTCCCTTCCCCAGGGTATTATATGACATATACATATGATATATGTATATATCATATGTATATATACATACACACATTAGGTTAAATCAGAAACACTGATCAATTAAACAGAATGCAAATTCCACAGGTAGATTCAGAAAATTGCATATTACATGACAATATTACAAACTGTCCTTTAAGATAGATTGCGGTAATTTATCCTGCCCCCAAAGTGTATGAAATTATCTTTCTCCAAAACATTCGTGATACTTGAGGCTAAATTTTTTTTAAATAGAAAACTAGTGAATAAAAATAGTACTTCATGTATTTTTAAAAATTGTATTAATTATTTTATTTATTTATTACCAAGGTTGATGTTTTTTAATATTATTTTTGAAACTTTCTTTTGTGAGAGTCCTTTTAAAATCATTTGCTCATTTACTTATTAGGTTTATTTCTTTCCCTTACTGATATGTTTCAATATTTTAATAATAGAAACTACAGGTATATCTTCACAATTCATTACTTATTAGTCTTAATGAATTTTTATAAAATATTTTAAATACCTAGAAATATAGAGAGAATAGAATCATATCTATATATATCTCATGTTTTGAATAATTTGCTTGAGTTTTTTTTCTTGGATTAAGTATAGATAGAGTTGAAGCATGTTTTATATCCTAAAACCTAGTACCCTTCTTATTTTGTTATTTATCTTTACAGTATCTATTATCCAAAATCTATATTATATGCATCAAGTAATATATATTCTGATTTTTTCACTTAATGTTTTTAACTTTACTTAATGCTGCCAATTTGTTTCATTCCATGCCTAGCTCTTTTTATTTTGTTTTGTTTTTGCTTAGTGTTTTATGCTGGGATTTATCTGTGTAAAAGCATATGGTTTTTTTATATATTGAGTGTTTTATTCTATTATATAACTATATATTTATTCCCAATAGATAAATATTTAGGTTGCTGCCAATTTCATACTATTAAAAGCCACACTGCAAACAACATTCTTAGATTGCGTGAATATGTCTCTAGGGTGTGTTCCTAGTGCTGGAAATTCTGAGCCAAATGGTCTGTGCATCTTTGGCTTTATCAGACATGCACAAATTTCTTTATAAAGTATTCATATCCATTTATATCCCTCCTGAAAGTACTTATATGGGCATCCCTAACCAATATTTGACATTCTTAAATTTTTCATATCTGATATATTTGGAATGGTATATCATTGTTTCAGGGCTTCCCTGGCGGCTCAGTTGGTAAAGAATCCACCTACAGTGCAGGAGACCCTGGTTCAATCCCTGGATCAGGAAGATCCCCTGGAGAAGGAAATGGCAAGTCACTCCAGCACTCTTGCCTGGAGAATCCCATGGACAGAGGAGCCTGGTGGGCTGCCGTCTATGGGGTCGCAGAGAGTCAGACTGCACTTAGGGACTAAACCACCACCACCAAGTTACTGTTTTAATTAGCAAGCCCTCCTTTAGAGAGGCTCATTGTCTTTTTTCTTTCTCTCTCTTTTATTGACTTCTAGAAAATTGTTATTTTTTTTATAATTTCTTCATACTAATATTTTGGCAGTTAAATTTGCTGAAAATACCTTTTGGTTGACTTTTCACTATATTAAAGGATCTTTTGATTTAAAGGTTCTATTTTTTGTAGTTATCACTACTAGAGTTTCCTTTTATAATTTATATTAATACTTTCATTTATCTTTAAATCTTTGTGCTCAAGTGCTCAGTCATTAGCACTCTTCGTGACCCATGGACAATAGCCTTCTGGGTTCTGCTGTCCATGGAATTTTCCAGGCAAGAATACTGGAGTGAGTTGTCATTTCCTCCTCCAGGAGATCTTCCCAGCCCAGGGATCAAAGCCATGTCTCCTGAGTCTCTTGCACTGGCAGGCGGATTCTTTTACCACTGAGACAACCTGGGAAGCCCCTTTAAGTCTTTCTGTGAATCAAAATCATAAAAATATTTCTTACAAGATTTTTCTAAAGTTTTGGTTTTATATTTCAGTTATGTGTCCACCTGTGATACATTTTTGTGCAGGCAACAATGTAAAGGCTTACTTTGTTCCCCCTTTATGAATAATAAATTGTCCCCACAGCATTTATTGAATATCTTATTCTTTCTTATCTTTCCTAAAATAGAAGAATATTTTTATGCTGTTTATTTGGCTGTGCTATTTTCTGCTTTACTATATCTAAATGAATTTCAAACTAAACAGAAACTGTTTTAATTTCAATGTCTCAAAAATCTTGATATCTCAAAGTCAAGTGCTCCCATATGCTTTTTATCTTCCAAATTTTGTCTTTTTTTTCTTTCTGCATTTTTCACTCTTTACTCTTTTATTTTATATTTATTATTTATATTTATATATATTTATATTTATATATAATAAAATAAATATATATTCATTCATTATATTTATATTATATATATACTCATTTATATTTTAGAACTGATCTTAATTTTCACAATAAATATAGAAATTTTAATTCAAATTGATTACATTTCTTATATTGGATAGAATCAATATCTTTATAATATTGACTCTCCCAAGCCACATAGTTTTCATTTAGCTACGTCTTATGTCATTCAGAAATATTATATAGATTCTCTATAAAGCTCTTACACTTTTTTCTGTTATTCCTAGATACATTAGAATTTTTGCTATTATTGTAATAGAATGTTTTCCATTTTATGTGTCTTTTTGTAGGAGTTATGTACAGGAATACTATTAATATGTACTTAATGTTATTTGCTTTTGAAGTTAGAAGTCTGGTCTAACTCACTGTATTCTTATATATTTGGAGATTTCATTGAATTTTTCTCTCTAGATAAATTTAACATGGATATAAAGATAGCTTAATTTCTTCATTTTTTATTCTTTTTCAAAAATTACTGTCTCATTGCAATATCAGACTTCTACTATAATTAGATTGCAATATCATACCTCTGTTTAATTAAGTAGTCCTATACTTCAATTGAAGTGCCTCTTAAGTATCATTAATTACTTTACAAGTATATGTTTTAAAAATAACTCTAAAATGATATATTCAGCTCTATCAACATTTTCTTTTAATTGTTCAGTTTTTGTAGGCATATATCAAGAGAAAAGATGTTTAGTAATCATTCTGTAAATGCTGAATGGTTATATTATAGGTACTTATCCATTATTTTTGACCTTTTGGCTAATACTGCTAAATAAAATCCTAGGTATTATTCAAAAATAATGGTTGAGGCTTATGATCAAGTGGAAAACATATATCCCAGTAAAAGCTACATAAATTTTAAAAATATAGCAAACACCTAACCAATAACATCGTTTACAAACTGAATTTGACTACCAAGGATAACAATTTGCAACTTCTAATAGATGGGTCAATTAACAAATTCCATGTGGAAGGAGACTCTGTATGCTTTCTTTTCTGCTGCTGTACCACCAGTATAGAGTCTGACATTTAGTAAATTTTCAATAAATATTTGGGGAATAAGTGAGTGAAATAAACTCTCCATGTATTTTATTTTCTCCAGTGCAGCTTTTGTGCAGCACAGAGGGGTTCTATGCTTCAACAAGGACCTGTAGCATAAGCAAATCCTCTCTTTCACTCATTAAAAGCAGACCCACATGAATTAAAAAAGGTAGATGACACACTTTTAAGTCAATTAAGAAAATTGACTGAGTTAATGCTGGAGCCAGAAGAAAAGGCCATAGTGTTTATAGTTGTCATGAGCCTCAAAGAAAAAATGAAATTAATATATACATAGAATGTCAAGATCTACACATGTGTAAATGTATGTATAATTGTTTAGGCCGCTTTCAAAAGTCTGCAGATCCTGACCTTCACAACTACTTGATGATTCTATTATATTTCTGAAAACTTGTACTGGTCTATCACCTCCTCTCTATGCTAAACACTATCTGACTTCATTTCTTTTTGCTTGGTGTTACCGTAATAATTCTTCTTCCTTGTTTTCAGCATCTCTGGTTCTTCCTCTTGGCATCTATGTTTCATAGAATACAGCAGATAGGTCCACGGGTTCTGAGTTAAAATGCTGATTTCATCATTTATTAGCAGTTTGGTATTAAACTAGTTACATTACCTTGATTTGTTCTTAGTATCATCATCTATAAAATCATAATAGTAATAGTAATAACATTTGGATTACTACCAGGTTTAAATGAGATCATCTATGTCATGTACATGATAACCAGCAAATAGTCCACAGCTGATGAAGGTCAATCATTCTTACCATGTTTATTCTATCCGAACATGTTAAACCCTAAATCTGACCCCGACCATCGCTACTTAAAGCTACTGTGAGCGATTTCCAGAGGCTTAAAAGTGCATCGTGGAGCATGGAGCCTTCCTTCCGGTCTAGCCTTGCTCTCCTTTTGCTCCCTCGCACCCTGAGCGCCTCCCTCCCTCCGGCCTTTCAGCCCTTTGTGTTCTGCTCAGTCATTCCAGGGATCAGCTCTTTTAGCAGACCAGGGGCTTTCAGGTCTCAGGTCTGTCAAAGTCTCTTTCAAGTCCCTGGCATATTCTCTTCCGTCCTTCTGGAATTACCCTCCCTCTCTGCTCTGGAAAAAAAAAAACTTCTTTCTCCAGAAACCTTGTCTGCTTCGCTTTGGTAGAATTAACACCCCTCTTGCCACTATGTGAACTGTACAGAGATATATTGAATTTACATATATTTACACCCATCTTTCCCAAGAGCCTGTGAATTTCCCAGCGTCAGAAATCCTTTTCAAGTTGTCTGAGTCCCAGAATTGCTAGAACACAGTAAAAGATCTAATCTATGCACAAACGCCTAGCAAAGGGATTCCTGCTTGATATATGCTCAGTGACTTTTATCGAATTGTATCGACCGAACTGAATTCAAACAGTCTTGTTCCTCCAGAACCCCAGTCTTCCAGTAAACAGAGGTTAGACCCTCTCAGTGTTTCGGGGTCCTATTCTGGGTTACTGACGCAAGCTTAACACTTGGCAATAAAAAAGATATTTCCTTTACTAGAAGCAACGACTCCAGAAACAGAGCTGCCTGTCGGAGGTGCGGGTTCCGGCTGGCTCCTCTCACCGCTGCTGCCCGGTGAGACACGGAAGGGGGCGGGAGGGCAACCGCACGAGTCGCCCCGCTCCTCTGCCTCCTCCTGGAAAAGAGAACGGCACCCCTGCAGGGGAACCCGAACAAATGAGCCTGAGCTCTGGCTCTGGCTGTCCACTCCGTTCGTCCCCCTTGCTCCCCTCACCCATCACTCACACATGCACGCGCACGGAGAACCGCCTCGCCTCCAGACGCCCGGTTCGAAGCCTACCGCGGCTGCCAACGAGATATGCCAATCACAGGCAGCCCACGCCAGACCCCCGGGAACTGAGTACAGCAGTCGGTTTGGAGGCAGGAAGGCAATGAACTCAGCCACCTCCAGTGCACAGAGAGAGATTCGCATTCATGTGCACGTAGGGTCCGAAGCCAAGAAAGAGCAGGGCATCTTTACCACCGGAGGACGCGGAGCGCACAGCCAGGACTCTGAGGGAGCTGAAGTCTGTGGCCTTTCCGCCGGGAGAACTGCTCGCGAGGCGCCAGGCGTCTTTCGGGAGTGCGCGCCCTCTGCGCATGCGCGGGCCCACTCGGGAATCACTGCCCTGCCGCCGACTAAGTTGCATTCCTTGAATCTTCGCAGAAAAGCCAGTTCTGCAGTCAGTTAGGAATGTGGACAGCTCAGAATCGAGAGAGCTTGGGGCTGCTCTCTCTGCCTGTGATGATCGCCATGGTCTGCTGCGCACACAGGTGAGCCGGGGCTGTTGCATGTCTTTCCGCAGGTGTTTCGTTTTTTCGGGCTTGCTGGCTCCGGCAGCTGTTATTTGGGGGGTGGGTGCGCCTGTCTGCGTGTATGTCCGCTTGCAGTTCGTGCTCATTCCGAATCCGGCCCCTACTTCTTCCCTTCAGCGCCAACGAGCCCAGCAACATGTCATATGTGAAAGAGACAGTGGACAGATTGCTCAAAGGATACGACATTCGCTTGCGGCCGGACTTTGGAGGTAATGCTTTTTTTTTTTTTCAACCTGTAACGCATATCTAGTTCTCCTTTCCTGGCGAAGATAAATGTCAGAAAACAATTAGGAGAAGCGAGTCATTTTCGCCAGCGTGCGCTACGCCCTATGCTCTGGCCGAACGCGCGCGCGCTCACACGCGCTCACCTACGCCGGACCCCAGGCTCAGGTGGGCGAACCCGGGCAGAGCCGACCTCCGCCCGGCCCGGCACACCCTCTGCACAGTCACTGCATCAGCGTGCGCCCGCACCTGTCCTCGCAGGCGGGCCCCGCAGCGCGGTGGGGGGACGGGGTGGGGGACCCCTTCAGAAGGCAGCGAGCGCCGGGAAGCCCTCTGCCCCCGCAGCCTGCGGCCGCTCTGAGGCTATGCCCACAACGTGTCCCCGTCCCCCGCAGGGCCCCCCGTGGACGTCGGGATGAGGATCGATGTCGCCAGCATAGACATGGTCTCCGAAGTGAACATGGTGAGTGGCCTCGCGACCGGCCCGGCGGCCGCGCTCACGCAGATGCGAAATGCCCGGGTGCCCGTGCCCGCTGCGTGCGGCTGGCGGCCACCTGGCCCCGGGGCCCCGCTGCAGGCGCGCTCCCTGCCCTGGCCCTCCCGCGCGGCTGGCCCCGGTGTGTATGTGAACACACACACGGGCTACTGCGGCTTTCGGGCGCAAACGTGCCCGGCACCGTCTGGGGAAGGGCGGGCGGCCGGCGCCGGCGGGGCGGGTGGGGCGCAGGCGGCGGTGCCTTCGCAGGCTGTGCTCGCGCGTCGCCAGGCGCAGCGCGCCGTCTGCCGGCGGCCGGCTGGCCTGCACCCGCGGCCCCGCGCGTGGCCCGCAGCCACTCCTCGCCGGTCGCGGTCCCCGCAGCGAGCCGGCCGGACCCACGCAGGGCCCGGCGCCACGCACCCTCGCCCACGAGACGTTCCCGGCGGCCTCGCCCTTCCCAGGCCCGGCCCCCGGGGCGGCCGGCGCCATAGGCCGCGGCCGCGGCGCCTGCGGGCCTGCGAGCGCGGAAGTACGAGCCGGCTCCTGCGGAGAGGCTTGCACTGTTCCCGCGGGAGGGTCGGTGCACTCGTCCTGCTGATCTTGCGAGTTTAAGCTGAACCGAGCTTGGCTTTGCCTCGGACACCGAAGCACGCGGGGGGACCCCGAGATCGGTCGGTCACGGTGGGACGCGGGGCGCAGGCAGAGGGCGATAGGAACGGGCGGGGACACAGAGCAAGGTTCGCCGCGAAGAGTTAACATTCTTTGATTGCTTGTGCCGCCTTCGTTCTGAGGCTGTTGCAGCAGCGATCGAAAACATAGTGTCTCTCTCTCTATTGGCTGTTTCCGACCGCTGTGGGGGAGCAGTTTTCTAGTTAGAGTTTCTAACTGTTGCTTCTTACAAGGTAGGGCAAAGCCTGTTGCTTTTCTAGAACAAACCACCCAGCGAACAGCTAGATTTACCTGAGAAAAATGCCATTTTCATTACACTTACGGGGAAAAAAAATGTATTGCGGCAGTGGAAATTTAGATAGCCTTAGCAATTTAAAGACTAAAGCCTTTGGGAATTTTATCACTGTGTAGCTGTAAACGCTATAGAGTGATAGGCTAAATGAACTGTCAGTTCATTTCACTTCATTAGTATTGTGTCATTTTATTTTAGCATGTTAAGGCTTAAGAATTCTTTTTTTTAGGGTATGTCAGGGAAAAAAATACACATATTTAAAATATGTTGAGTTGGAGTGGATTAAAAAGTGTGACTATTACATTTTGTATTTTATAGTTGTACCTTCCCCTGCTTTAAGTAGCTTATTTTAAACAGTATTTTGATCTGATGGGGGTATTAGAAAAGCAGTTTTAAAATATCAATGCACAATGAATATTCTTGACTTGGAAAAGGTTTTTAATAGACTCATTTATAGTATTCTCTCATATACATGTCCCTGCTACAAAGCACCCCAAATGAGCTATTTACAGACACTGGGGAATGTAATAACATGGGCACATATACAAACCATACCCAAGCCATGTCATGTGACTGGATTTTTAACAAGCTGTTTCTATCAGGTAGATAAATGATGAAAATATTTTCCTTTTCAGTCATTTATTTGGCACCTTGTAAGTACCCACGCAGATAATTTATAAAATAGGAGAAGATTGGGAAAGCTCAAAAGGCGAACAATGTCTTTGCTAGTGGTCTGCTTTTCAGAGTACTATGCTTTTCAGAATTTTTTAAATGAGTACTTTTGTTAACTATGTTTACAAACAACTTTTCAGATTAAAAACCTAAACAAAACTGAACTGAATAGGAAGTTGCTATTTAACCAAAACAACCACCATAACAAAAAAGGTCTGTATAATCAGTTCAATGGAATTTGTACAGAGGCTCAGGAAAAAAATATATATATATTAAATTTAATTGCTTTATCATTGGAAATAGCTCCTTATTATGGAATAATATTTTAAGAAAATTATTTATTCACTGTACCAGGTGTGTATGTACTTGACTTTTTAAAAATATTCGCCCAACAGATAAACCCTTAAAAAATATGTTCTACCAAATTACCCATTACCTTTCCACAATGGTGTTAGAGACGTGATAGGAAAATAGAAGCCACTGAACATAGAAAAATAAACCTTCATTTACTTAATATTTCTTCTGTCATCAATGACAAAGCATTGAAATGCATAGATTGCAAATAACTCAAAAAAAAAAAAATGGAAACAAGGAGGACTTTAGGATCAAGCGTTCTATAGAAACACAATCTGGATAGTTAGCCCTGATTAAGAGCACTGTCTATGATGTGCTTTGATTTTTAGACAAGACAGTAGAGTTGAAAAGTCAATGAGAAATAAGACTTATTGCTTTTATATTGAGCATATTTCAGAACCCTGATAGGCAATAACGTCTGAGATTATTTAATAGGGAATTTTCAACAAAATTAACAACAAATAAGAATGGATATTGCATATAATAAAAATAGTTTTAAAGAAAATTCAGATTAAAATCTATCACTAAAACATTACTCATTTTTATAGTTTTTATTCATTACCATTATTACCCATCCATTTCCACAATGGGAAAATGACATAACTATACATTACATTAATACTTTTGAAAACTATGTTCTGTTTGGAAACTAGGTTCTTTTAACTTTTATTCTTTTCTTATGCTATGCTAAGTGAAATATAATTCCAGATTGGTTTCTAACATTATCTGTTTTATTAAAGACTAACGTCACATCAGGAGTATTTTTGATTCATGTCCTTCAGGATTTAAAAATAATTTTCCTAAATTTAAAAAAGAGAGAGAGAGAGCTCTTGTTAGTCAAGAATCTCTATAATTAAGAATTGTTGGTTTTGAACAGTAAATGGAAAACCTCTGAAGAATAATTCTGATGCAGGGAAAAAAAATCTATACTTGAGAGCAGGACTTTTCTTTTCAGGCAAAAATATTATTCATTAAATCAGGAAGGACTTTTTCTTTTGGCATCATGGGATAGATTGTGCTTGTGATGGCAACTACATTACTGTTATTTTCTAAACAGTCATCTTTAAAAAGCTACTGATTTCCATGTGTTTTAAATTAAACCTCTCAAACCTTTTTTTTTTAACAATTTCTGTGAAATTGTATACCTACACACATACACAAACATATACACAAAAGGCTGGTCAAAGAGGAATAAAGAACAGTAGGAACAAGAAGAGACAGGAGCCCTCAGAACCTGCCTTGAAGTAACCACTAACCCTGCTGATAAAAGACCAGTAAAACACAGATAATAATAAGCGAGTCTTAGTGTAATTGACTGGAAGGAACATGATATTAAATACCTGTAACAAAAGGTTGAACTCTTGTATTTGGTTCCAACGACTAGCTGTTCCTTCTTATTAAAGAGGTAGCTCCTAATCATCAAAGGGGAGCTTCAAGCATGCAACTCTGTCTCCCATCGAAAGACATGGTGGTCTGAGAGTGGCCACCCCCAGAAGAGTTGACATCTATTAAGCCCTAATCCAGTGTAGGTCTCAACCCAAGCTGTTCCCAGGGTTGGATACCTGTCGTGTGTTCATTGTTCCGCCCCTTGATACATACATAGATGCCACAGTGACTGCTCTTACAGGCATTAAAATTGACATTAAGAACACCTCCTCAAAAAACTGAACTGAGTTTAGTTGTCTAAATAATACCCCAGAGAAAAACAAATCCTATTTATGAAATACCCTCTGTTAAAATCCCACTCTTATTTTAATAGTTGATTCCAGACGTTTCTGGTATCCACTTCATTTATGTCTCGCTTATGTCTAGTTACCACCCTCCTGATGACACCGAACAGTGACCACCTGTCCGAAATCTCTCTGTCCGTCTCTCGAAGCCAGTGCTTCTCGTTCTTTGATGTTTGTCTGAAGCACGCTGGGATCTCACGTGTTAGAACGCAGTTCCTTATTCAGAGGTCTGGGGCGAGGCCTCATACCCTGCATTGTCAGCAGCTCCGGGATGTGTTAATTGCTGGTACACAGACAGCACCAGGACTCCTCTGCTGGCTCAGACGGTAAAGCGGGAGACCTGGGTTCGATCCCTGGGTCGGGAAGATCCCCTGGAGAAGGAAAGGGCAACCCACTCCAGTACTCTTGCCTGGAAAAGCCCGTGGACGGAGGAGCCTGGTAGGCTGCAGCCCATGGGGTCGCAGAGAGTCAGACACGACTGAGCAACTTCACTTCCACTTTCAGACAGCACTTAGAGAAGCAAGATTGCAGTACATTTTTCCAAGGCCTAGAATTATTAAGAAATGAACCTTGTTTTTCTCTTAAATTTCTCTAAGGATGGTATTTTTCCAAGGTTTCAAATTAAGTTTCAAATTAATTTCTGGGTAGTCAAACAGGTAGCTGTGCTCAAAAGCAAAAATGAGTGTAGTAATTGATGATAAGGAACAGGATAAAGACAAGAGCCTTGTTGGTAGGGCTTGACTTAAAACTGATACACAGCCCTGTGTCACTACTTAGGAGTCACCCAGCCTTAAATGATGGCTGTGAAAATGCTTCCCAGCAGAGCAACTTGCGCAACACTCTCCTGGACTTTACAGACCACCAGCAACTCTTCCTATTCACCATAAAGAATACTGCAACCTGGGTTTCCCCTACCAAGAGCCTGCAATAGCTTTATAAAATAGCCTGAACATACTCTTGCTGCTGTCGGTAAATTTTCTGAGGTTATAACAGAATTTCTTTGCAATAGAATAAATAGGTCAGTACTATTTAAAGGCATGAACAGATATCAGCAGTTAAAGATATACATATGTTTTTCTCTTATTAACGAGGTCTCCCTTTAGGTGCTGGGTTGCAATATTGTACCATCTAGAGAAGTTCAAAGAGGAGAAACTTCCCTTTACCTTTCTGTTTGGAGATGATAGATCTTTGTATACGCTAAGCCACATCAAAGCAAACCTATCCAGATTTTTTAAAGTTTGAAGTTACATTTGAAATACTATATTCCTAGGGTTACATGGCCAGACTAGCAATCAGAGTGCATAGTACAATGAAAATAAATAGTGGCATTTATTGAATGCCGTTTGTTGAACATCCTATGTAGAAGACATGGTTATCAAATCCTTTTATCAGTAACTCATTTTGTTGTTTGTTGTTCAGAGGCTAAGCCATGTCCCAGTCTTTGCGACCCCATGGGCTGCAGCTGTCAGGCTTCCCTGTCCTTCCCTGTCTCCTAGAGTTTGCTCAGACTCGTGTCTATTGAAGGCTCTGTAATCACCATCCCCCGTTATAGATGGAAAAACTGAGGTTGAGAGAGGGAGAAAGTTAGGTTGACAGAGGTTAAATAACTTGCTCAGAAGTTACAGATCTAGTCACTGGCAGAGCCAGGAACCCAGGCGGCCTGATTCCAGAACCTGGCTCCTGTCTGTGAGGCAAGTGAGAAAACACTGCTGGTATTTAGCTTTGGGACTTTGAGTAAGTCACTTGACCTCTCCAGTCCTCAAGTTTTTCTTCTGTAAAATGAAGGTAAATGACCCAGTCACTAAATCTTTTCCAGTTCAAATATCTACTGTAGAAACAGACTGTCAAAATGCAGATTATTCCTCTCCACTGTATTCTGCTGTTATTTCATCTTATTCCATTTTGTTCTTCTGGTAGATGTATCGGTCACCAAGCATTCATTGAATTCCACTGAGTGCAGACTCCTGGTGTCTGCTGGGAACTTTACTGTGATGACTGTGTGCAATCTGGGGCCCCTTGGATTACCCTTTTAATTGGTCATGACATAATCATCCATTTTTCCCCAGTTAAACACATTCCCAAAGACAACAACAAGAAATGTTGAATCAATGGTATTCAAAAGGAGATTTGAATGATGCTGGGTTTATCTTCTATTGCACTTTGGAGCCAGGAGTGTATTTGAAGTGTTTCCATCCAGTGCTGTCCGTTGTATTCATAAGGGGATCTTTGCTCAACTGTTGCCAAGCTAACAAATGTTTCAGCGCAATGTGAAACAGTAGGAGAGCTTTAGTTTCCAAGATCTGGGTATCCCAAACGATTTACCCAGTCACCTAAAATCTTTCCATCAGGTGGTCTGGGAACAAGAGGTAAAGCCAAGATGTCACCTGAACTGAACATCAATTCTATAAATACTTGGTGTTTTTGTCATGGCAGACCCCCTGAGTTCTTGATAGCACTCTCAAAAGACACATGAATCAAATGTTGCATTATCAGAGAAGGTAAAACATGTCAAAAGAAAAATAAATGATATTAAATGTTTTTTAATTGATTTCAGTTTTAACAGTTCAAATGACCATTATCATACTTGAGGATAGTGGAAAGAAAAATGCTACACCCTTGCAGTTGATTAAATGTTAGTACAGTTTCCCCATGAACTTTTTCTAAACACTGAATCCTATTTTTCATAATAGCAGGATTGACTTTTTGCATTTTAGAATACTTCTGTTTTCAGAAGATCATGCATTTCATGAAGTCTCTTGACTTCTGGTTGTTGAGAGTAGTTATAGTTAGTAGCATAAAACAATTTATTACTCAGCACTTGACAGAAATAATCAAGAAAGCTTTTAAATTAATTCCTATCAGTGGTAATAACTTAGGGAAAAAAAGACTGGTCATAAGATGAGTGAAAGATGAATAAGTTTTCTTTAGTGAACTCAGTATCCCCTTCTTAAAACCTTCATATTCCTCTCTGTTTTTCTGCTAATAGTTTTTTTTCTTCTACCCCTCCATTAAGTACTGAGTGTAGTCTCTTACAATCCCAATAAAACTGTCCTTGTTTTGCATGTTTAAGATAAAAGGCCTTTTCCCAAAAGCATGCATTCAACCAGTTTAGTGATTAAAGCACTTTAGTGATAAGGTCTCTGTCTTTGTGGAGTTTATCGTCTTTAGAAAACAAAGATCTCTATACTTGAAGTAATTTTTTTTTCCTTTTTGGAAGATTTTGAAACACTCATAGTTACCTTGATTGGGGGCTGTTTTGGTTCGGCACATACTGAACAGTTAGTCTTTTATCATGTCATGAACTCGGTATTAGGAATGGAAAAATGACTAAGATGTGTTCCATATCTTCAAATATTTTATAGTGTAGAGAAAAATGCAGAAATAGTGACTTTAAAGCAGTGTGATGGGGGCTGTGATAGAGATGTGCATGTCCGTGTCCTGTGGAAGCATGAAGTAGTTTCTAAGGAATGGTGAAGGGTTAATACTTGGGGTAAGTCCTAAAGAGGACTAGCAGTGAGAGCCCCATGTAGGCTGCAAGTGAGAAGGAAGCCTCTTTAGAAACGCGCCTGTGTGTAGTATGCGCACTGAGCACTTCTGGGAGAAGGCTCAGGAGATGAGTAACAGTGACTGCCTCTTGGAAGTAGACCCAGCGCTCGGAGTGTGACTTGGAGGGATACTTAGCGTTCTTTATATGCCCCTTTGAATCGTTTGATTTTTAAAACTTTTACACATTTTACCTTTTCACTTTAAAAACACAAAGAGGCAGAGAGAGAAAGAGACCGAGTTAGAGAGGCAGAGAAACAGAAAGAAATGATGGCACGCGTGCGTTAAAGAAATGAGTCCTAATTCTGAAACACAGGAGACCTGCTACGGATTTTAACAGGTAGCTACGTTTTATTTTCCAGATGGACCTTTCTGATGGCTTCAGGGAGAGTGAAGTGCAGAGGCGAAAACAGGGGCAGACATTTCCAGTTAAGAATCATGAGAGGGTGTGTGACACTTCATATGGATGATAAATGCCTCAAGTGGAACAGTAGCTTTAGGAATGGAAAGGAAGAGGAGAAAAGATTCAAACAGAAGTCAGTCAGAGGGATTTTGTGACTGGTAAGATATCGGAAGTTAGAGAGGCAGTGAGCCTAAGATACCTTATGGCTTCCATATTGAATGATGGGCATAGATGGCACCTTCGGGAAACAGGAAAGGAAGTACCAGCCATCTTGTCACCACTAAAGGAGATGTCTTTACAGATTTTTTTAGGAAAACATCTCAGAGCATGCTGTTACAAGACTGCGGGAAGGTGCTCAGTCACTAAGTCCTGTCTCCCTCTTGGCGGCTTCATGGACTGTGCCCGCCAGGCTCCTCTGTCCTTGGGATTTCTCAGGCAAGAATTTTGGAGTGGGTTGCATTTCCTCTTCTGGGGATCTTTCCGACCCAGAGATCAAACTCGGGTCTCCTGCATGTCCTTCCTTGGCTGTCTGCCTCCCTACTGAGCCACCTGGGAAGTCCCTCTTGTGGCAATACAGAGCTGGAATATTTTGGAGGTTGGCCTATCCTGAAAAAAAATAGTTTCTTGGTGACCCTTCCAGTTCAGTTCACAAATAAGGCAAGTTCTACATGGAAAAATTCTGAGCCCATACATGTGGTGGCTGAAATGACCTGGTTAGAGATTTGGAGAAATGGTGCTGGCCAAAGACAGAACATTCAGTGCAGTCAACTTTAATCTGTAGCAACATTGTTCTTTATCTAGGAGGACCCAGACCCGGATAAGACTGAGAACCTACTTTTCAAAATGCCCCAGAGAAGTGACCTTTGTATGCGGTTTCGTTTGCTTTTATAAAACCCTACAGGTGGGGGAAAAAAAGATTTGTGCGGAACTCACTTACACAGCATCTGCTGTCTTCTCCATCGAGTCCCTAAAATGATTCAGAGTCCTTCTGGAACACTGTGTTTCCATGGGAAATCACATGAAAGCAGTGTGAGTCCTTGTAGAAAGTGCATTTGGCACTGAAATGAGACGGGGTATATAATAAACAGCACAAGTGGGGCCCGCAGAAGTGAAGCTTAGCTGCCAGAAAATTCAAAAGTGACTCCCAGGAGCTTTACAGAAGAGCAAAAACATTTGAATGGTTTAGTGGGGTTGATTTTAAGCAACCTTGTTGAAACAAGGTTTCAACAGAGCCCTACCCCCACAAATGGTCTCCTGGCAAGTGGATACCTATTTAAGCAAAGGCGTATTTGTAGATTGTGTCATTGAGTTCAGAGAAAGAAGGCAGAGAAGCAGATAGAGAAATAGACTTAAACAGAAGGGTTCAGACAGAAGGTACTGTTAGCAATCCCTACCGCAGTGGAAAGAGCATGTGTTAAGGTCCTTGGGATGCAACCAGGAAGTTAGAGGCCCGAAGTCTTGTTCTGGTTGCTGAATGGATTCATCAGGGAAGTTGCTAAGAGAGAATCCTGTTTGAATGAGAAGGTTTATTTGGGAACCTTCCTGAAGGTAGAAGAATAGATTTATTGAAAGTTCAGGATCTGTGCCTACTCTAACCCTCTGTGACTCATGGGGAGGTTGGTTTTTTTTTTTCTTTTGATCTATTATTTTCAAGAGAATGCTATTCGATTCTCTAGTCAAGAGAAATCCCTTTGTGGTTTCCATAGAGACAGTTCAATGACATTTATTTGAAATCCTACCTGTGCCTAGAACATTTTCCCATGTCAGAAGCCATCATTTCTCCCTTCTCCCACCTGTAATCTCTTTCCACCCAAATGCACCTATATCTACTTCAAAATCCACAAGAAATCATCTCTCTTCTATAGTCTTGTCTGTAGCCACATGGAAGAGGAATCTGCTGGAGGAAGAACGTCTAGGGCATAGAAGCAAACCTCTGAAAAGTCTGAGACTCTGAAAAGACAAAAGACTCAATATAACATAATGATTTTCTTTAAGTTCCTATAAAGGTTTTATTAGCCTTGTCTTCCACCTCCTACCCCCAGCACTATGATAGCTACAGGAAGTTTGGGATTATACTCTATGCTCTGTATGTAGTTCTTAGCATATTATAGAGACTTAATAACATTTATTAGGATTATAAAAGAATTTTTCTAGACGTAAAAAAGTGTTGGTAATAATGGCATTTAAATTTTCTAATTCAGAAATTAATAGTTCCTCTGTCAGGTCTACCTTATACTTTCATATGTAATTTTCTTTTATGTTGATCGTGAATCATGAGCCATTTCCATAGAAACAACTCTATCAAGTGGCACAGCCAGTTTTAGAGACACAAAATCATTTCATGACAAATCTCAAAGTATAAATATATGCATACATATGTATACACATTTAAGTATTCATTGTCTTTAAAAATTAGTGAATTCATTTCGTTTTTCAAATTGTAATCTGTGTGTTGGTACCTGGACTTTCAATATTTCTGGAAACATTTAAGAAATTACAAAGAATAACTGGATTGATGACTACAAAGTGAATAGCATTTAAATAGAAGAAAAGTAAAACATAAAAGGAAGCACATGAAAAAGGTTTTCTCAGGCATTTGGGGTAATTTTGGAGGAGCCAAGTTAAATTTTAAATGATAACCAAGGAACTTAATCAAATTTGAAAATATAAAGCAAATGATAATCCTAATTCAGAAATATATATTTACTGTGGAAGCATATAATATCTATTATATCTATCTTATCTAGTTATAGCTGCTGTAAATGTATCCTTACCTCAAATATGAATGTTTGCTTTGAAACATCAACTTTTGTCTGAAACTTCCACACCCACACAGTCATTTGTCATAACCAGTAAATGTGTTAAATCAAATACCACATTAAATGGAGATGAGATTTTTTTCCACTGACATCACCACTTCTCTGCTCCCCCCGCCTGCAACACACACATACACACACACACACACACACCACACACAATTCAGCACATCCCAAAAGAACAGTCTAAGAACAAAGATCCTGGTTCAAACTGACCATGGAGTTGAGGCTGACGAGAGGAGACAGAGAAGATTCACTATGAAGATTCACTTGGCCAACTGAAAACTTTTGGCTAAATGTGGTGGGAACTGATTCTCAGACGTTTCAAAGCTGGAAACAGAAGGAGGAGGACAGGATGAAAAATTTGGAGAGTGAAAGGTACTCACAAAACTGGAAAGTCATGTCCAGTTTTTGGTGGGTTATCGGTGCATATCTCCTACATCCATGTCTACCCTACTTTGGGAAACACCCCTACAAGCTGTGCTGTCATGAAGTGTGAAGAGAGCTTCATAACCTGGTTTTCTGAAATTTTGGAAGGGAAAGACTTTCGAGATATTACACATCTGCCCTACTGTGCTCAAAACCCCTGTCATAACACATAAGCATAACGTGGTGAATGATAGTTTTGCCTCATTCACTTTCAGTTCAGTCACTCAGTTATGTCTGACTTTTTCAACCCCATGGACCACAGCACACCAGGCCTCCCAGTCCATCACCAACTCCTGGAGTCCACCCAAACTCATGTCCATTGAGTCGGTGATGCCATCCAGCCATCTCATCCTCTGTCGTCCCCTTTTCTCCCTGCCCTCAATCTTTCCCAGCGTCAAGGTCTTTTCAAATAAGTCAACTCTTTGCATCAGGTGGCCAAAGTATTGGAGTTTCAGCTTCAGCATCAGTCCTTCCAATGAATACCCAGGACTGATCTCCTTTAGGATGGACTGGTTGGATCTCCTTGCAGTTCAAGGGACTCTCAGGGTCTTCTCCAACACCACAGTTCAAAACCATCAGTTCTTTGGCACTCACCTTTCTTCACAGTCCAATTCTCACATCCACACATGACCACTGGAAAAACCATAGTCTTGACTAGACAGAACTTTGTTGGCAAAGTAATGCCTCTGCTTTTTAATATGCTATCTAGGTTGGTCATAACTTTCCTTCCAAGGAATATGCATCTTTTAATTTCATGGCTGCAATCACCATCTACAGTGATTTTGGAGCCCAGAAAAATAAAGTCTGACACTGTTTCCCCATCTATTTGCCATGAAGTAATGGGATTGGATGCCATGATCTTAGTTTTCTTTTCTTTCTTTCTTTCTTTCTTTTTTTTTTTGATCTTTTTTTTTGATCTGGATGTTGAGCTTTAAGCCAGCTTTTTCACTCTCCTCTTTCACTTTCATCAAGAGGCTCTTTAGTTCTTCATTTTCTGCCATAAGGGTGGTGTTATCTGCATATTAGGATTTCCTTGCTGGCTCAGAGGCTAAAGTGTCTGCCTACAATGCGGGAGACCTGGGTTCAATCTCTGGGACAGGAAGATCCCCTGGAGAAGGAAATGGCAACCCACTCCAGTACAGTTGCCTGGAAAATCCCATGGACAGAGAAGCCTGGTAGGCTACAGTCCATGGAGTCGCAAAGAGTCGGACACAACTGAACAACTTCACTTCCACTTATCTGCATATCTGAGGTTATTGAGATTTCTCCCAGCAATCTTGATTCCAGCTTGTCGTTCATTGAGCCCAGAGTTTCTCATGTTGTGCTCTCATGAGTACAAGTTAAACAAGCAGGGCGACAATATACAGCCTTGACGTCCTCCTTTTCCTACTTGGAACCAGTCTTGTTCCATGTCCAGTTCTAACTGTTGCTTCCTTCATACAGGTTTCTCAAGAGGCAGGTCAGGTGGTCTGGTGTTCCCATCTTTTGAAGAATTTTCCACAGTTTATTGTGATCCACACAGTCAGAGACTTTGGCATAGTCAATAAAGCAGAAATAGATGTTTTTATGGAACTCTCTTGCTTTTTCGATGATCCACGGGATGTTGGCAATTTGATCTCTGGTTCCTCTGCCTTTTCTAAAACTAACTTGAACATCTGGAAATTCATGGTTCATGTATTGCTGAAACCTGGCTTGGAGAATTTTGATCTTTACTTTGCTAGCATGAGTGCAATTGTGCGGTACTTTGAGCATTCTTTGGCATTGCCTTTCTTTGTGATTGGAATGAAAACTGACCTTTTCCAGTCCTGAGGCCACTGCTGAGTCTTCCAAATTTGCTGGCATATTGAGTAGAGCACTTTCACAGCATCATC
>CM035287.1:54174096-54287506 GCA_020226075.1 Hydropotes inermis
TTGCCTTTCTTTGTGATTGGAATGAAAACTGACCTTTTCCAGTCCTGAGGCCACTGCTGAGTTTTCCAAATTTGCTGGCATATTGATTGCAGCACTTTCACAGCATCATCTTTCAGGATTTGAAACAGCTCAGCTGGAATTGCATCACCTCCACTAACTTTGTTTGTAGTGATGCTTCCTAAGGCCCACTTGACTTCACATTCCAGGATGTCTGGCTCTAGGTGAGTGATCACACCATCGTGATTATCTAGGTCATGAAGATCTTTTTTGCCTCATTACCATTGAGCTTTCACACATTTTAAAGGTTTTGTACTTTGGCTTCTGCAGAATGGTCAGAGATATGTGAGCCCAACCTCAAACCAAACAAATTCCACTATTCTTTTTCAATACTATTCAATCTGACCAAGCGGAGATTTAGTTTTGAGCAGAAATGCGGGGCCCTTTCAGTTGTTGGTTGGGGAACACCTATGGAAGATGGGTTCAGAAGCTGCCTGCCTGAAATGCTGTCATCAGATCTCAATAGCCTCTGTTTTAATTCCTGGTGAAAGGCAAATAACTCCCAGAGAGGCACTAATCATGCTAGTTTTTATTTCTTGTATTTGCACCAATGTGTGAATGAATGATTGAATGACAGAACAGGTTTGCTTAAGAGAAGACTAGAAAAGAATAGGAGAAAAGCGAGGAAACAGAACTTACTTCATACTTTCCCAGAATCAGCAGTTTCCTTACTTTGGGAACCAATACAAAAGAGGTCAACACAGTTGCAGAGTGAGATGTGCTGACCCAGAATTTGTGCTGTCCTCTCTCCACTCAGAAAGAATTGTGCTTTATCTGACAGTGATACTCAACATTCTGTAGCCCATGATGGGAAATCAACAAATTCACTTCTGTTGTCTGAAAGTATAGTATCTATGCTGATGGGGCCAGGTGGCAATAATATCTCACAGTTTTAATAACCTCATGAATTGCATAGTTAAAATCAGTGTCTAGTGGGCAACACACTGCCAAATTTTTAAGTCCAGACACTCCCCATCTGGTGAACATAATTTTGGTTTTTCTCCTTAAGTACATTCCCCTTGAATATGCTTCTGTCAAGTTATATTTAAATAATTTAAATCACTTTAAAATGTCAGGATGAGATTGTATTCTAATTTATACTCTCAAGTATGAATCTCATGACTTACTTAAGCCCTTTGATTCTCAGTTCCATGTAAAATGGAAATAATAGTGTCTGTTCTACTTATTTCAGGGAGCAGGAAGAATCAAAAGAGATTAAATCATATACAAATATGTGATCTGTATATGTGATGTAAAACTGTGAACTACTATGGATATTAAATACTGGTGTTTTTATTTTTTTACTGTTATCTCTTAGACTGATAATGAATTTCTCCTGCTTTAATGCTAGGATATCAGGAATAACATTAATTCACATCTTGCATAATCAAATATAATGATATTTTTGTTCAGTGCTGGGATTTTCATCAGGCAGTTGAAATTCACAGTACTACTTCTCATTGTGAAACTATTCTGTGACATCTGACAAAAAAAGGAAATGAAAAGAGTTTCTCACACCTTTCCTCTGGATCATTTTCTCTTGGCGCTCACTCTGAGACCTCTCATATTTTAAAATTTCAACCTGTGTATGGCCCCCCATACCTCTTTAATTTTCACATTTTGTGTTACTTTCTGGTCAGTGAAAGAAATGGGTTGTGTGATTTTCCATGGGCTTAGACGGGGGAATGAGGGCTCTGAAGGTAATGTTATTTTAATTGCAGCCCCTGCATCTACAGGCCCTGTTAACCTTGGTGTTTTTTAACTCTAGGATAATAATATAATTGATTGTCCAAACATGAACCATTGAGGATGAAAAGGAGCACTATTAATAATACCTGGATCAAGAAGTGTAAACCACACTATCTTGGGAAAGCCAGGGTTTATGATCACCCATGCTACTCAAAACCTGAATTTGCTCATCTTTATTTATTTATTTATTTTTCCTCTCTAAAATGGGGATAGGTCATATTTTCTTCTTAAGTCGTTGAAGGCTTAATGATCTATTATGTTGTCTGATTTGGGGGAAATGTCGGTCGTTTCCTTCTTTCTTGTTTTCCTTTTCCTCCCTCTCCTCTTCTCCTTCCCCTTCCTTCACTGAGCACATATTATGCACCAGTAACTGTTACGAGCACCTTATATGAACTTTAACAGTGGACGCAAGGTAGAGCAGACAACCTAATAAGAGTTTTTATGCTAAAATTTGAGATAATCAAACAGATAAAAAATCATCTATCAGCTCACCTTTATTTATCAAGAGTATTATAAGAGCGAAGACGTTTGCTAGGAATTGGGAAGTGTTATTAAAAGCTGTAGGATTTACTTTATTCATTCAAGGAACAGCCAAGAATATCATTGAGAGAATAGGTTATGAAAAGATAACAATCTTCATGGGGTCATTATTGACCACAATGAACACTAAAAAAGGGCCCTAATGATGAGATCTTAACTTATGACATCACAGAGAAAGCACTACCAAGCTGAGATGTTCAAGACGAGAATAATCTAGGTAGGAAGGTGATGGATATTCCACATAGGGAAAATAGTACAAAGAAGTTTGCAAAGATACTGTTACCAAGACTAATCAGATGTGAATCTTAAGGCCTAGAAAATCATCTTGGAGTCTTAGTAATAATACTTACTGAGTACTTCTAAGCAAGTACCATTCTAAGCATTTTACAAATATTAACCCTGCAGCTGCTGCTAAGTCGCTTCAGTCGTGTCCGACTCTGTGCGACCCCATAGACGGCAGCCCACCAGGCTCCCCCGTCCCTGGGATTCTCCAGGCAAGAACACTGGAGTGGGTTGCCATATCCTTCTCCAATGCGTGAAAGTGAATAACCCACTTAATCCATAATGCAGCCATATGAGGGATGTCTCATTATTATCTCAGTTTTATAGGTAAAGAGACTGAGGCATAGATAGAAAAGTTTAAAAAAAAAAAAAAAACTTGCCCAAAGTTGTACAACTAGTAAATGATAGAGCTGAGATTTGCACCCAGGTAGCCTGGCTTCAGGGTCTATGTGTGGTAGTTAGGTCACTAAATGAAGATCATAAAACATTGTTATTTCTGATAACATTTAAACTAGAGAAGTTTTGAAGATTAGGAGGCATTAACACTTGACAAAATGGGTCCTAGGATGAAATGTATTAGCAATTAATATTATTTAGTCCAGAGTTAAACTTTGTAAAGGTTAAGGAGTACCTTGATTAATGTCTTCAGGTTTACAAAAGCATTTTAATCTGTTAACTGATTTAAATCACATTCAACCTATTTGCATGCAAGGTACTACTTAAAGTGCAGTGTTAGGTGCTCATTGAAAATAAAATGAGAGCATGGATTTTATGCCTCTTCTGAAAAACTCTTAACTTGAAGAAAGAAGTAAAGTTTAAATTGGACATAAGGAAGAACATCTTGACTGCAATGAGTGAGAAGATGCTGGAAGCAGCTATAGAGAGTATCTGGGAAGTGTCCATCCTTAGAAAGCTTCAGAGCAAGAAAAGATAATTATATCTGTCCTAGTTGGCTTATAGAGCTCCTCTATCCAAAGGCAAGAGGGTGACTAGAGAAATAATGCTTCACTAAGAACCTTCCCAATTGAGGGATTTGAACTTCTAAGAGTTTTACTTGATACTAACAATCTATTGTAAGATCTTCAAAAATCCCCACATTTTGATCACCTGCTTCCCTCATGGCTCAGATGGTAAAGCATCTGCCTGCAGTGTGGAAGACCTGGCTGTGATCCCCGGGTCGGGAAGATTCCCTGGAGAAAGGAAAGGCTACCCACTCCAGTACTCTTGCTGGAAAATCCCATGGACCAAGGAGCCTGGTGGGCTTTAGTCCATGGGGTCGCAGAGTCGGACGTGACTGAAGCAGCTTAATGCACAGAGTATATATAATTCAAGAAGAAGACTACAACCATACACTTAGAGATAGTGATGGGGCACTTGACTGGGCTATCATTAATTCAGTGGCTCTTTTTGGAGCACCTAACTTATTGACCTTATACTGGGCTTCCCCTTGGCTCAGAGGTAAAGATACCGCCTGCCAGTGTAGAAGACAGAGGAGACTTGTGTTTGATTCCTGGGTTAAGAAGATCTGCTAGTGGAGGGCATGGCAGCCCACTCCAGTATTCTTGCCTGGAGAATCCCATGGACAGAGGAGCCCGGGGGCTATTCCCTGGAGTCGCAGAGTTGGACATGACTGAAGTGACTGAGCGCACACATTGACCTTATCCTACTCACACTTATATCTCAGAAAAATCTGCCATGTCACTGACCTTCATGGTGGTTAGTGAAGGGGAGATTCAGGAGACATTAAATCCTCAAATGCCAAGGGTGTTCTATAATGGGAGTGTCTTGAAGACTCTGCCTGATAAGTGCATTTTGCGGGCGGTAGGCTGTGTAAAATCATGTTGAACTGCATTTAAATGTAACACATTCAAGTCTGTGTGTACTTCTGTACATTGTACAGGAAAAAAATCCCTTAATGTCAAAAATAGAAATAGTTATTAAAATATAATGAAATGTATTATGTACCAGGTTCCAAAATAAATACTTGACATCAGTTTTTACAAGAGCCACCTCGGATAGGAATATTTAATATCTCTGTTTCACAGATGGGGCTTCCTTGGTGGCTCAGATGGGAAAGAATCTGCCTGCAGTGCAGAGACCCAGGTTTGATCTCTGAGTAGGGAAGATCCCTGGAGAAGGGCATGGCAACCCACTTCGGTATTCTTGCCTGGAGAATCCCTTGGACAGAGGAGCCTACTGGGCTACAGTCCATGGGGTCAGATAAAGAATTGAGAACAGGAAAGCTGATTTGTTGTTTTTAGAGATCAAACCTGTTTAAGAACCACACATCTAACCCGCTCTTTTGGGTCCTGGGACTTAATTCCAATCTGTGTGTATGGGAGGAGGGGACTGGGAGGCTCCCCAACACATACAACAAGCAATATTCTGGACACCAGCTGAGTGTGCTACAGCACAACTCAATTCTGACTCTGTTTATCCAGAGACAGCATCAGATTCCACAGGCTAAGTGTTCAGGTCTATAAGATGTCCCCTTCCCCACTTCAGATGCCAGCTGCAAGACCAGGTTGTTACTTGCACTCATGACTATCTGGCTGTAAATCAGAGGTTCCCACAATCTCCACCTTGGGTTTGATTATATTTTGTTAGAGCAGCTCACAGAACTCAGAGAAACATTTTACTGACTAGAGCACCAATTATTATAAAAGGACATAACTCAGGAGCAACCTGATGGGAGGCAGGCATGGAGCAAGGTGTGGGGAGTGGCCACAGGTGGTCCACGCTCTTTCCCGGTGCAGCCCCCCCCCCCCCATTTCCAAGTGTTCACCAACTGGAAAGCTGTGAACCCCTTCCGTCTTGGATCTTTATGGGCGCTTCATTACGTAGGAAGGACTGATTGGATCACTGGCCATTGGAGACTGCACTCGGTCTCCAGCCCCTCTCCTCTCTGGGAGGCCAGGGGAGCGGACTAGAAGTTCCAGCCCTCTGGTCACTCAGCTGGCTGTGCGGCCATCAGCCCCCACCTTTGGCACTTTCCCAACGTCCTCTCATTAGCATAACAGAAGACGTTGTCCCCCCACCCCCCTTGGCTTCCGTGATGGCTCAGATGGTAAACAATCTGCCTGCAAACCGGAGATCCAGGTTTGATTCCTTCCTGCCTGGGTCGGGAAGATCCCTTGGAGAAGGGAATGGCAACCCACTCCAGTGTTCTTGCCTAGAGAATTCCATGGACAGAGGAGCCTAGCGGACTACAGTCCATGGGGTCACAAAGAGTCGGATATGACTAAGCGACTGATGCTTTCACTCTTCACTTAGAAATTGGAAGGATTTATTTTTTATGAGTTGTTTGATAAAAGTTGAGGGAGGGGTGGGGAATAGGAGGACCAAGTATATATTTCTTATTATAAATTGTAATATCACACTCTTTATATATATATATATATATATATATATATATATATATATATGTATATATAATTTTTTTTTTTTTGGCATGTGGGATCTTATTAGTTTTTCCCCAACCAGGGTTGGCACCTGCGCCCCCTGCAGTGGAAGCCTGGAGTCTTAAACACTGTATCCCCAAGGAAGTCCCTCCCCTTATCATTTTATCCAGCAATCATTTCTTTCCATTTCAGAGTTTACTCTGGTCTGAATTGTGCTGTTAAGAGACATCTATTTCTTTTGGGAAGAATTCCACCAAAAGGAATCAAATTTTGAATTTCAGGCCTCAAAACAAGCAGGCCATGAGGGGTGGTTGGTATTCTTGCTCCAGTTCTGTGGAATTACTTCCCTGGACAGAACTTTACCTCTTCATTTTTTTGTGATGGAAGATGAAAGAAAAAAAGCTACTCCCAGCAGAGGAGAGGGCTGCTTGCGGGGAGCCCAGGTTCCATTTCTCTCCCCCCCGTCGCTCTCCTTGTCATGGCCCATAAAACAGGCGACACCGCATCTCTCCTGTCAGCTTAGCTTGCAGAGGGGATTTGTTTGTTGGAGTCCAAGACAAAGACTCAGAAAATCTAAAATCTGTTACTTTTCAATTTAGGAGATTTCCTGCCAGTGAAAAGAAACAATTGCCCTCCACTTCAGAATTCTCTAATGGGGGCAGGCATCAGCTGCAGGAAGGGGGAAGTATGCCAGTTGTTTCTTGGGGGAGAGTAGGGAAGCTAATTAGACAACCCATTTCTGGGGAGAAAAGACAGAAGAGGCTCAGGTATATTTAGCTTTTCTTATTTTTCCAGGTGAACACTGAGAGAGAAATCAAGCAGGAATGTGCAAAGGTCACATCATTTCATCACTGTCCTTTCGGAACTGGGGAATTACATTATGAAATGCAGATGGCATCTTGAGGTTAAAATAGCAAGTTATTATTATCACATCACTTACAGGAGAGATTTTTCATTTTTCTGTTTCCTGAAGGAATATACATTTTAAAACTTTATTTAAAAAAAATAAAGGCGTGTATTAAAAAATTTTAAACCTCTGTTTCTTCTGGCTTGGTTGGAATGATGGCAAGATAACAGTCACTTAGCTTGCTTCCCTATAGCTCAAACGGTAAAGAATCTGCCTGCGAGGCAGGGCACGAGGGCTCGACCCCTGGGTTGGGAAGTTCCTCTGGAGAAGGGAATGGCAGTCCACTCCAGTATTCTTGCGTGGAGAATTCCATGGACAGAGAAACCTGGCAGGCTACAGTCCATGGGGTAGCAAAGAGTTAGACACGACTGAGTGACTAACACACAGCTTGCTTCTATAGAAATATAAAGCAAAGGATTTACTGCTGAAGGACAGTATATTTATAAAGTAGGAGACATTTATGGGACATAGTTTAGGGAGAAGAAACTTGCTTGAAATAAACAATCTTGCTGTATTTCAAAAAATGCAAAGTGAGGCTGAGAGACCACTCAATTCTGCTAAAGCCATTACAGGCTTTGATTTTTTTTTTTTTTTTTTGGTGTGTACTACAGAAGGCATGGTACTGCTGATCACCAATATAGATCTTGCTGCATTTGTTCTTCCCTGGGGCTTCCCTGGTAGCTCAGACAGTAAAAGAATCTGCCTGCAACGCAGGACACAGGGTTTGATCCCTGGGTTAGGAAGAGGCCCTGGAGAAGGGAATGACTGCCCACTCCAGGATTCTTGCCTGGGAAATCCCATGAACAGAGGAGCCTGGTGGGCTGCAGTCCGTGGGGTCACAAAGACTTGGACATGACTGGTGACTTTCATTTGCTTCACAGGTAAAGAATAATCTGCTTTTCCGTCATAGTGGGGAGCTGATCAGTTAACTGTCTATGCTGTCACTAAAGACTGGGTCCCACACGGGCTCAGCCACACACGGGTCAGGTCAAGTCAGAACTTTATTGTCTTTGTTTAAGGATAAGACCAAATTCTGGATGTAGAGGGGTGAGTGCATCACAAAGTGGGCTTCGAGAAAAGCTGTGATTTAGCTTCATATACTGTGGGGTTTACTGAGTTCTGAAAATACGTAATTTCAGTGTGGCTTTCATAAGTGAAATAATCAGACCAATACATTGTTCTGTAACTTCTCAACACCTTGAACTTCTGATTTTATTGGAGATTTTGTAGAGAATAAAGATTGTTAGGCAGAAAATATATGTATTTCTTAAAAGGTGCTAATTAGAAAGCCCCAAGAGGTTTGTTTGTTTGTTTGTTATGAAAATGCAGATACAAAGGGAAAAATAAAGGCCAGTGAAAAAAAGTTCAGGGAAGCAAAGAATAATTTTGATGAAATTTAATTTCAAGAAGAATCTAGAGACACTTGCCTGTCCTCACTGTTGGAAAGCTGCTTTGGAAATGCCTGGCCAAAAGTAGAATACTACTGGGGTAAAGACTGTTTTTCCCCAAATTGACTCCCTTATGTTGAGGAACAAATTAACAGCAAATGCACCATTCTCTCTCCTGACTCCTCACATTCTCTGCTTCTTATTATACATTTAAAAAATTAACATTTCCATCACAAATTCAATTTCAAGATCATTGATAATTCCTCTTTCTTCTTCTATCTGTTCTTGCCTTCTATCCTCTTATATGCCATATTTCCTTAATTTAGCAGTGAGTAGAGACTCCTCTGGCTACCATCTGTTCTGGAAAAGCAGCATGGTGGAAAAGGGATGGGTCATTACTTGGCATGCCCTGATATGAATGCTCTCTCTGTTAATATCCTTATCTCTGATGTTGGATCAAGAAAAAAAAAAAAAAAAGCATTCACACTTGCAAGTTTCCTTCTTTCTCAAGCAGGGAGGCACAGTTTATGTTGGTAGGAAAATAAATCTTTGGGCTGCCCTTTGGACTTGCTGAGAATGGAGGGGAGTAGGGGAAGAGAGATTGGGGTTTTGAAGGTTCTACCAGTTACTCCCTGGCGGCTCAGATCATACAGAATCTACCTGCAATGCAGGAGACCTGGGTTCAATCCCTGGGCTGGGAAGATTGTCTGGAGAAAGGAATGGCAACCCATTTCAGTATTCTTGCCTAGAGAATTCCATGGACAGAGGAGCCTTCTGGGCTACAGTCCATGGGATCACACAGAGTTGGACATGACTGAGCGACTAGTACCAATTGCTCTGTGATGCTAAAGGATAAGACCCAGAATAACTGACTCTTTGTTTAGGGGAAATATTAATGACTTTTAGAAACATATCAGATGTCTAGATTCAAGAAGAGAAAAAGAGCTGAAATTCTTGGAGTAATAAGTAACACAAGGAGAGTTGAGGACAGAATAGATAATATAGGACTATAATGAAGAGGAAGATGGGAACCAAAAATGCTGAGAAACTAGAGACAAAAAGTTGGAGTTCTTAGCTAATAATTCCCAGTGTTAGCGTGGCTGAGCGTCTCAAAGACAGAGATTTACTATTCAGTATTATACTATTTTTCATTATTTTGATAGAAAATATCATTGCTTCCTCACTTTTTTGAAAAAGTCCTATTATTTGTAGAAATGTATTGTTGGAGGAGTTTGTTGTGCCGAGTTCCGCATCTGGGCCGTCATGGAATACACGGAAGAGAAGAGCCAGGTGCTCAAGAGCAGAATGATGATAAGAGTTCAGAGGAAATGAGATCTGAGCCAGAGGTCACCATGAAAATGTGCCTGGGCATGTACAGAAAACCCAGGGAAAACATTGGACTTTGAATAGTACAAGGATAAAGGGCTTGGGTTAATTGATTGCATTCTCAAAGGATGCCAGCTGACATCTAGCTATACAGAAAATATCATTAAAACCACCATATGGAAAGCAGAAAATCTGGTATGTAGTGGGTGCTGAATAAACCTGAGGCCCCTTCTTTTCACAGAAACAATATGGAAACCATGTCACTATGGGGAAGGAATATGGGAAGACTTGAATTAAAGGCAAAGAAGGACAAGAGCATGGTAGTAAAGCATGATCATTGTTTTCTCCTCCGGCTTCCTACCTGAACTCCCACGAAGGCTGCAGACTCATGGGTGAATATGGATGTGCCTATTTGGATGTGGGGCTGAAGGGTTAGGGAGAGGGGCTATCCAGCAATTCAAACCCTGTAGCATATGCACAATTCATTCAAAACATATGGACCTCCAATTAAAGTTGTTATGTGTAATTCTCAGAAGCATAGAGCTTCTATTCCCACAATATGCCTTAAGACCCAGGGGCTTCCCAGATGGCGCTAGTGGTAAAGAACTCACCTGCCAATGCAAGAGACGTAAGAGACCCGGGTTTGCTCCCTGGGTCAGGAAGACCCCCTGGAGGAGGGCACGGCCGCCCACTCCAGTATTCTTGCCTGGAGAATCCCATGGACAGAGGAGACTGGTGTGTTATAATCCATAGGGTCGCAAACAGTTGGATACGACTAAAGCGACTTAGCAGGGCATGACACGGCCTTAAGACCCAGCTTGTGCTGTGGCCTGGTACTTAAAAAAGCACCAGAGGTGGTGAGGCAGAGGAATTCTGAACCGACGAGTGCTTTGAACGCATCAGAGGCTCGAACCCTGTCCCTGGCCTCCTGCTGGTCCTGCCGATCCTTCTGACTGTGTTCTGTGCTTTCTCGTGTTCAGCTCAGTTCCCTCTCTCTCTTCTCTGACTTTATCACAGCATTAGGAATCTTCCGATCGGTGTGTTTCTCCCTTTATGGATTAGCTTTCATAGCATTCAGTGGACTTAAATACCATGTGATTAAAATTAGCTGTCCTGGTGGACAGATAGCCGCTGCCTTGTGCCATGTTTGTTGCTGGGCGTTGAGTCCCCTAGTCAGACAGACCCTATTTGACAAAGTGTTTAGGATAAAACAGCTTGCATTCACTAGGGGATACGCGTGTGGACAGGAAGATGCAAAATGTTAAGGTAAATCAAGGGCAGCAAGTGAGAGAGCTAGACAGAACACTTTCGCATATAAACTGAACTAAGTTGAGATGTCGAGAGAAGGCAAAAGAAGGGGAGGCAGAGAGAAATTTGGGACCAGGGTGAGTTTCGAGGGTGCAGTTAACTCTGGTGGAAATCAGAAGAAATTTGAATATGAGAACAAGAAGAATGAGAGGAAGAGAATGTCACCCTGGTGCAGGTTGGGTTCTCCTGAAACAAGGAAATAGAAACTGCTGTTAATAGGATATATTGAAGAGTGCTCCCAGGAACTACTTCTCTTGGGGAGTGAGGGCAGTAGGATTGATCAAAGGGAGAGGTAAAACCTAGAATTGAATGAAGATCTCCTTGCTACAAATGGGTAACCAACCCCGAGGAGAACTCGGGGGCTAGAATTATCCTTCAGAATGATCTAGAATTGAGGTATGTGGCCTGGGTCTTCATACCCTACCACCAACCATCCACTCCAACATCAACCAGCCATATGATATGGGCTGTCCATGAAAAAGGGACGTGACTGACCGTGAGAAGGGCCAGTCTCCAGCTGGGAGACTGCTGAAGAGGGCCTCAGCTATAAACATCAGCCACCACTCCTGGAAGCTGGAAGGAGTGTTTCAGCCCCAAAAGGGATGTGAAATCTAAGCTGAGTCTCCCAGCGTCTCTCTCACAGCCCTCGAGTCAGAACGCAACTGAAAAGGCTGACCTAAAGTGATCCCATGGGACTTAGTCTTGTGCTGTTCACTGATTGTTTCATGTGCACTGGTCTTGTCTTTTTACTGAAACTCTGAGCGTCTGAGTGCCAGTATCACATTTAATAGAAGGACTTGATGGGAATTGATAGATAATGCCTGCCTTGTAGGTTTGATGCTTAAAAAGCCGTTCAAAAGGAGCTTCATTTTTTTTTTCAGTAATTATCTTTTTATTTCTAATTCAGTTCAGTTTAGTTCAGTCGCTCAGTCAGGTCCGACTCTTTGTGACCCCATGAACTGCAGCATGCCAGGCCTCCCTGCCCATCACCAACTCCCAGAGTTTACCCAAACCCACGTCCATTGAGTCGGTGATGCAATCCAACCATCTCATCCTCTGTCGTCCCCTTCTCCTCCTGCCCTCAGTCTTTCCCAGCATCAGGGTCTTTTCCAATCAGTCAGCTCTTAGCATCAGGTGGCTGAAGTATTGGAGTTTCAGCTTCAGCATCAGTCCTTCCAATGCACACTCGGACTTACCTCCCCTAGGATGGACTGGTTGGATCTCCTTGCAGTCCAAGGGATTCTCGAGTCTCCTCCAACGTCACAGTTCAAAAGCATCAATTCTTTCACACTCAGCTTTCTTTACAGTCAAACTCTCACATCCATACATGACCCCTGGAAAAACCATAGCCTTGACTAGATGGACCTTTGTTGACAAAGTAATGTCTCTGCCTTTTAATATGCTATCTAGGTTGGTCATGGCTTTCCTTCCAAGGAGTAAGTGTCTTTTAATTTCAAGGCTGAAATCACCATCTGCAGTGATTTTGGAGCCCAGAAAAATAAAGTCAGCCACTTTTTCCACTGTCTCCCTATTTGCCATGAAGTGATGGGACCAGATGCCATGATCTTAGTTTTCTGAATGTTGAGCTTTAAGCCAACTTTTTCACTCTCCTCTTTCACTTTCATCAAGAGGCTCTTTAGTTCTTCTTCACTTTCTGCCATAAGGGTGGTGTCATCTGCATATCTGAGGTTATTGAGATTTCTCCTGGCAATCTTCATTCCAGCTTGTGCTTCTTCCAGCCCAGCGTTTCTCATGATGTACTCTGCATACAAGTTAAATAAGCAGGGTGACAATATACAGCCTTGATGTACTCCTTTTCCTATTTGGAACCAGTCTGTTATTCCATGTCCAGTTCTAACTGTTGCTTCCTGACCTGCATACAGGTTTCTCAAGAGGCAGGTCAGGTGGTCTGGTATTCCCATCTCCTTCAGAATTTTCTACAGTTTATTGTGATCCACACAGTCAAAGGCTTTGGCATAGTCAATAAAGCAGAAATAGATGTTTTTCTGGAACTCTCTTGCTTTTTTGATGATCCAGTGAATGTTGGCAATTTGATCTTTGGTTCCTCCACCTTTTCTAAAACCAGCTTGAACATCTGGAAGTTCATGGTTCACATATTTTTATTTCTAGTACATTTTTATTATTAGCAGTTTATAGATGACATTTCTAAAATTTGTTTCACACATTGTATTGTATTAGGTGATTTGGTTTTTTTTTTATTTGTTTTTTTTTTAATCAATGACTATAATAGAAGAAATATACATAATTCATAATGGTTGACTCTGAATTGTTACATTGGCTTTTAGATTCTTCATTTCTATAGTGAAGGGTGGGGTGAGCAAGATGATCTCATATATATTTGGTTTCTAAACTTCTTAAACATATGTTTTCAAAACTGATGTTCCCACCCATCAACTAGGGGAAGTGAAATATTGATACTTCTTGTGTCTGTTTAGCAAAGTGATTTGTTTTTGGGGAAAAAAGTATTACAGATGAATATGAAGCATAGAATCTGGAACAGAGATGTTTTGGAAGAATTTCAAAATGTTCAAGAAAGAAAGGCTAACCTCAAATAATTTCAGGCTGCCAAACTTAATTATGGGTTAGAATTAAATGTTCTCCATTAATGCAGTTATCCATCAGTTGATATTGAAGAAGCTCAGTAGTGGGCTTTTTAATGACCTGTTCTGGTGTAGAAGGCACTCAAGTGGTAACCAAACAGACACCATTTACATGGGCATGCACTTTCTCTAAATATTGTTTAGAATACTAATTACTTTCCCAAAATGGAATAACTTTTTTTTTGCCGATATTAAAATACCCCCCTCCCCACATTCACATACCCCATAGCAAAAGCAGAGACACAGTGTGGAAGGTGAGAGTCTCATGGTGGCAGAGCTGGGCATCATTGTTAGCATCCTAACAGATACCATTTACCACAAGTCAGGAAAATTACCAGCTAGAAATCAGGTGACCCTTGAGCACAATTCTCTTTTTATTCCTACTTTCTGTTATCTGAGTTTACCCTTCCCATCATTTTGCAGGCACCCAGAGTTTTCATATTTTTATACCTAGTCTTCTATTAAAGACAAAATAAAAGCCTGCCTCCAAGATTGGATATGAAACTAATTTATGACCATATTCAACCCACTGAGAAGGTTTATTCTATGAGTCTTCCTAAGGGTGTTTGGCCCTGGCACAATGCAGAGGCTGAAGTCCAAGCATGGGTTTTTAATAGTGAAATTTCTAATATTATTGAATTGTAGGCCAAGGAATTCAAATCACTGATGAACACACCTTAAGTATCTTCCAAGGGGATGGCATTGACTACGCTCTGTTGACACATGTAGATTCCATCTCTTATTCCATCCATGACTAAGTCTGGGAAACAATGGTGGCATTTTTAAAAATTCTAATCCCTACTCTTATTGAAAAATAGAGTTTACATTGATAGGAAACAAAGCCATAGAAACATAGGGAAAACCATTCCCTCAGAGGTCTTCAAGTCTGTCTCCTTTATTTTGTTGAAGAAAATTTAAAGTCAATAAATTTCTTTGTGTTCTTTTGGGAAGTTACCCTCTAACTCTTTTTACAAAGAATTTCTTCAAAATCAGTGTTTTTACTTCACTTGAGTCCAGTTGGACTAATCGATACTGTATTTCCCGACCTTTCACAGCTGGGTTTCTGCAAGACTCCTGAGACCCTACCATGTCAGGGGATTGAGTCAGGAAGGGTGGGGTCTCTGATCACAGACAAAGACACACATGCGAACCAATTCCTTTCTCCTCACTTTAATCTTCCAAGTCAAACATGATGAGAAAGAAAACCAGAGGAAGACACATTCAAAATGGACATATTACTTGGAATCGGTGCCCAGGACATTCAAGCTTCAGTATAAACTGATAAGAAGGAAGGTTGCTGCTTAAAATAATTCACAGAAGGACTGAAAGGAAAGAAAAAGATTTGAACTGGTATCCTAGTGTGGTCTGAACCAATTCTGAGCTGTCTGAAATGAAGGCAGAAAGGGAAAGAGGGAGATGGAGTAGAGACTGAGAAATGGCATGTATAAGGCATGAGTGTAAGGCATGGTCCAAAACATGATTCTTTACTTTTATCTCCAGTCACAATAAGAGAGAGATGAAATGAACTAAGGAACGTCATTCTCTCCCATTGTGTGTCTGATGAGTGTTCAACCTGCGAAGACAGGATATGATTCCTTAATGATTCCAGCCCACAGGTTTTTCTATTAAATAGTGGTCGTTTTTTGGACTTTTGAAAATACCATGCAATTCACTGAAGAAAATTGTTTGTTTGTGGGGAAGAGGTAATCTAAATGAATATAAAGCACAGAATCTGAAAAAGAGATGTTTTCAAAGAATTTCAAAATGTTTGGGGAAGAAAGATTAGCCTCAAATAATTATTAAGATCATGGTTATTACCACTTAAAATGATTTCTCTAGAATATTGAGGTTAGATGCAAAACAAAGGATTAAATATGAACATCTTACATAAACTTAAAACCATGAGAAAAGAACCTAGATAGGACAATTCTACCACATTTAATGTTTAGGCTAATGATGAATTCCTTTGCCTGTTAACATAATTTGAATTTTTCTGAGAAAGCAGCATACACAGTGCGCATCCCATACAATTGAAATCCAATAAATAATAAGTTTAGGTATACCATTTGTCAGATTCTTGCACAACCACCCAGGCTAACTGCATCATAATTAAATTTCCAGAATCCATTCTGTCCTCATCGCTATGATGAGCTGAGAGTCTGAGGCCACTCCTGAGAGAAGTGGGCACCCTTTGTGCAAATCGGGTCAGCAGGTGGCGATGGTCTCACCCCGCAAAGTGCGATCACGCAGAGGGACGTCCTGCGTGGTGTTTTTCCGCAGCAGTGCGCCAGCTGCTGCAGCTCCTGTGCAGAACACCACGGGCTGAAGTAGGCTCCTGGTAGGCGTGCCTAGCTCTGGTGGGAAAGTGACAAGATGATGATCAAAGGCAAAACCTGAGCAAGAGACAGGAGTCTGGAACCCACAGAATGCACAGCACACATGTTTCATGAAAACAGGCAGCAGTAAACGCTACCAGCTGAGAAAACTGCACAGACCTGTAGGCAGGTGACACGTGTCGGACAGAGCCTGTGAGGACAGAGAAGGCTGGAGATTCGTGAGACGTAACACGCCGATAGGCTCTGGAGTTTCCATTTAGAAATCAAAACATTCACTGCTGTGCAGAAGAGTTCTTCATCACTCAGGAAGCTCTTATTAATCACTGACCTGTACATAGAAGCAGGTCATTGAACAAATGAGCAAATAAGAATCTATCAGGAAAAAGTCTGTACAGTTTCTATAAGCAGAAATCACACCTGACTGAAAAACCTGAATTTTTCTCAGGCATACGCAGATCTTTTAAAAAACAAACAGATGCCTTGGAGACAAGGAGCTACCAGTGGAAGTAATTTAATTAGACACATAGAGCCTTTGGCAAGGTAGACCTTGAGAGATACGTCACTAGAGGGACTTTCAAAATGTTGGCTGTTCATGCATCCATGCTGGGGGATGATTCACATGTCCAGTAGAAGGTAATATTACCTAAGAATGTTCAAACTACATCCTTTGAATTTTCATGGATTTTCCCTGTGGGCTATGCATGGCCAAGGAAGGTAATGGTGGATGCTACTTCAAAAGGGCCGTTCTAGGCTTATTTTATATATTCCAATTTCTACTAAGCTTTCATTCCAATGGCTTGAAAACAACTATCAGATTACCTTTGAAATCTCTTCTACTTTTATGAAGAATATGTAATTGTCATTTTTATCTATCCCAGTGGATATACATTTTTATTCACCAATTGAACTTGGATACGTTTTTGAAACAGAAAGCTGTATTTAAAGCAGGAAACAAAGCATAGTAATAAGTGGCATATTTTCTGGGTAGAAAATAAATAAATGGTGGTGCCTCCTTAAGACCAGTGCTGAGGTCCCTCCTCTTAATTGATTAATCAGCTGTTTGTTGTATAGTTGCTACATTGTATCTGAATTTTGTGACCCCCCCCCCCCCCCATGGACGCTCTGTCCATGGGATTTTCCAGGCAAGAATACTGGGGTGGGTTGCCATTTTCTTCTCCAGAGCATCTTCCTGACCCAGGGATCAAACCTGTGTTTCCTGTATTGCCAGGAGGAGTCTTTACCACCGAGCCACCAGGGAAGCCCAGATTAATCAATTCACTGTATTCAAAGTGAAGATTGCAGTGTTCAGTTTTGAAAGTGAAAAAATGACCCCATGGGCTATACAGTCCATGGAATTCTCCAGGCCAGAATACTGGAGTGGGTAGCCTTTCCTTCTCCAGGGGATCTTCCCAACTCAGGTCTCCTGACTGCAGGTGGATTCTTTACCAGCTAAGCCACAAAGGAAGCCCAAGAATACTGGAGAGGGTAGCCTATCCCTTCTCCAGATGATCTTCCCGACTCAGGAGTTGAACCAGGGTCTCCTGCATTGCAGGCGGATTCTTTACCAACTGAACTATCAGGGAAGCCCAATTCAGTTTTGAAGCTGAGTTTAATTTATCTTGGAGAAAAGTGTCAGTTCAGTCCCAAATAAATGCCACTTTAATATTTTTGCTAAGCAAAATCAAGGAAGAGTGCTAGGAGATAATTAGTACTGTAGGGCTTAAAGTTCCCTACATTATGGAAGATTTAGGACTACTCTAAATAGGACCACTTCCTAGTCCTTCCACAGTGCGGTTTTATTCACCTGTGGCTGGCTGGGGTGAGAGAGCACACTACTGGCCCCTAAGTTTGCTCTGCGATATCTGACATCCTGCATTAAGATTGAACCTTTTCTCTATTTTGTGTGGTAAGTTCCTAATGTGTATGTGCATGCTAAGTCACTTCAGCCGTGTCTGACTCTGTGTGACCCTATAGACTGTAGCCTGCCAGGCTCCTCTGTCCATGGGATTCTCCAGACAAGAATACTGGAGCGGGTTGCCATGCCCTCCTCCAGGGGATCCTCTTGGCCCAGGAATCTAACCCGGGTCTCCTGCATTGCAGGCAGCTTCTTTATTGTCTGAGCCCCTAGGGAAGCCCAAGTTACTAGATTTTACTTCTACTAGTGTAGTTTCCTGCCGTTTGAGATCTAAAAGCTACCTAAGTGTAGACCCTTTTGTGTTGTTCTAAAAATATTTTCTCAGTGCAACATAAAACCCCAAGAAAACATATAAGAAATACCATGTCAAATAAAATCTATGATACATCGAGCCCAGTTTTCTGTCTCTGATAGCCAAAGATAAGTTGTGGAAGGCTAAGTCATCCCTCTGAAATATTCATTTTAGTTATCCAGTTGAAAACTTACAATAAAATCTGTGTGCTGGTGACTTACAATTATGTAGCTCTCACCCTGACCAATCTTTCACATATTTAGTCCTTTCTTCAGTTCCCTGCTAGTCATTTCCAATTGTAAAAATGACTAATCCTCAAGTGCGCTCTTGCACAAATGGACTTAGAAGCCTTCTTTTCCAAATTAGCATTTCCAGTGTTCTCGGTTTCTGTTAATGGCACTGATCAAGCCCCAAAGTGTGGGCTCAGTACCGATTCCTCACGTATGGTTTTTCTACTATCTTCTGCTGTCTTCCAATAAATACACTTCAATGAAAACTCTGTGGGGTCAGCCCCTTAGGAAATGGTTCACCAACTCTGTGCTCTATAATTCATGAATTTATATTTGTCAGGGTTGTCTTTAGGAAATAAATATGACCTCAGTGGTAAACCTATATTCTACATAAGTGACAATCTATAAACCAAATAGAACATCATGCAGAAAATAAGGGAACTGGAATATAAATACAGGCCCACCGGACTCCGAATGTAAGACTGCCCCTAAAGTCATCATCACATGCTGAATCTCAGAGCAAATAAACTGTTGTTTAGTTATCCAGAAGTGAAAAAAAAAAAAAAAAAAAAACACAGGAATATCTCAGCTTCCAGGGGTTTGCCTTATAATTACAGAATGAAATCAACCCTTTGAACATTTCTGCATATACATTGGTGAGGATTATTTGTTTTCTCTCAGTGGAATTAATTTCCATATGTCATTTTCAGTTATAGTAAATACAAGAATTATAAAGAGGGTTTGCAGTTCAGTAGAATGCATTTCTTCTTTTGATTTTTAGGTCTCTCCTGAAGCCAGTGGCATGCTTGTGACCCTTCAGAATTTCCCACCTTAACACTCATCTCTACAGGGGGCAGATTGCCAGGTTGGCATTAGTGGATTCAGCACCTTCAATTAATTTCCAATATGGAAATGCCTTAGAATAAATCATGTAAGCTTTACTTTAAAATGAATGTCCATGGTTAGCCCTCACCATTTCCCCATTTGTCCTTCATTACATTATTCATAGTTGGTTGGATAAATCATACTATTATTCATCTTAAGCATTTTGCTGTTAAAAGTAAATGTCCAATTCCAGGATTTTATGGTTTCAATTGAAGAATTAATGTCCCATGGTGAATCTACAATAAACATATTTAATCTTGTCTCCCATCATTATGAAACACAGATCACTAAAACATAGCTATAAAATCCATTTATTCAAAAATATTCTGCTAACAATATAGTAATGCTTCATATATGCCTATTTTCCAAAAGGCTCTGACATGTGATTTGAATTTCCCTTTGGGCTGGAACTCTGTCCATCTGTAATTGAACTGTCAATTCTCCAGGATAAAACTCGATTCTGAAAAAAATGACTTTTCCCTTATTTTTCCCTATTCCATTCATTCTAAGGAAACTAACAAGTGAACTACATGTATAGAGCTTTATTTGTTGCCTTATTGGCCTCTCCTATGAAAATGATTCAAAGGTTTAAGAAGTCTTATAGGCAAGATAAAGAGTTGACTAAAATTGTTACTTTTTGTTTGCTAGACTCAAACTGTAATGGAAAAGGGAGCAGGTTGGAATTTGGAAGCAGTTGGGCTTTCTTAGTAGATCCTACCAAGAAAATAAGTTGTTTTTCTGCTACTAGCTGGGTGGATTATCTGCAGTTCCTCAACCAGGGTTGATGAATAAACTGAAATAAAAGAAATGTCATGTCTTGAGCGATGTATGCATGCATGCTAAGTTGCTGCGGTCGTGTCCAACTCTTTGCGACCCTATGGGCTGTAGCCTGCCAGGCTCCTCTCAAGACCAAGTATAAAATGCCTTTTCTTCATTCATTCAGGAGATACATAGAAAGCATTTAACCCAATTCTGGAAAACACCTCGTCTTTCAGAGTAATTCCTCTGGGGAGGTGGTCTTCTTAGAATCTAATCTATAAACCCATGGCTTCTCCCCAAAATGGTCATCAGTCTGTGACTATGTTGCAGATAATTTCTTCTGATGCATTGTGTAATGTGCGTTCAGTGGAATTTGTCACAGAAGACTGGTTTCAGTTTAGCCCCTCTCAACTCGCAAATGGTAATAATACCCATTCTTATTTTTCTTTCCCACGTTGAATTCTGCATTCTGTAATAGTGACAGATACGATGCTGCCAAGGTAGATCAGAGTCACATTTATCTTCTCCTTGGAGACCTTATTGCATTAGTATTATGTGGTCTTTTCATTTCTGCTGCTTTGCCCCTTATTGGGTCTCAAAGTCCGGGCCAGTTCACTCGGATCTGATGTGACACAGCTGATAACACTTGAACTGCATCACATTAAGGGGCACTCATAAGCCATTTATACCAAATTCCACTAAGAAAGGAGCAAAACCCAGACAGGGTCATTTTTGCAAAAGGATTTTTCCAGTCCTGAGCTATTCCCATCAGATTTCCAGTGACTCCTTCAGGTCAAGCTTAAAGCAATGTCTTTTTTTGACAAGCCAGAGATTAATTTAGTGCTTGGTGTTTTTGCTGACATGATGGAAACCTGTTTCCACCAGAAAAATACAAAGGCTTTCTTTGGAATTTGGCCTACCTAGATAGTTCTCTGATGGCATGTATATTTTAAATGTCAATTTATGAAAGTAGATGAAACAATTTATTATAAATTATGTGACTTGTGTGCTCAGTCCGACTCTGTGATCCCATGGACTGTAGTCTGCCAGGCTGTTCTGTCCATGGGGTTTCCCAGGCAAGAATACTGAAGTATGGCATTTCCTCCTCCAGGGGATCTTCCTGACCCAGGGATCAAAGGCATGTCTCCTATGTCTTGCACATTGGCAGGCAGATTCTTTACCAGCAAGTCACCTAGGAAACCCAGATATATGACATAACTTGATTTAAATATTCAAGCATTGTATATCCTAGGAAGAGTATAATATTTTTCTTCCTCTAGAGCAAGATATTCTCTTTCCATAACATTCAGGAAATTTCCTTTTTATCTTTCTAATTATCATAGAAATTGTGTATAGAAAGAGTACTCTGCTTGAAGTCAGGAGACTTGGTGTTCTCTTAGTAAGCAATGAGTCCATGCCATATTTCTTCAACTCTGTATAGGTTTCATCACCTACCGATAGTCTTATCCAGTCCATGTCTTGAAATATCAACAGTAGTATATTGATGACAAAATTTATGAAATCAATATCTTTTGGGTGTATGGAGAACATTTCAAATTTTATATACACAAAATCTTGAGATTACTCCAAACTTCTTCCTTCCTTACTTCAACTTCTTCAATTTGAAATTGTTTTCAATTTCAAAATATGGAACCATCATTGGCTTTGTGACCTAGGCCAACAATCTTGGAGTAATCTACGACTCTCTCGTACTTCCCATCCAACCTGTCAACAAATTCTGTCAGGTATGCTTTCAGATATATCTCAAATTTGGCCACTTTCACCACATTCATGACTACCACTCATATCAAAGCTATATCATATCCTTCCTGAATCATTGCAAAGTCGTTTAACTGGTCTCCCAGCTGCCAGTCTTGCCACCCTCAAATTCATTCTCTATATAGAATCCAGAGGGCCATTTCCAAAACACAGTTCATCATATATCCCTTCTATCTATTTTTTGGGAGTCTTTTTTTATTAAATGAAATACTTTAAATTCTTTACTGCTTTACAGTTTCCAGAAGTTTCACACACATGATTTCTTATAATCCCATAATAACCTGCTTTACATCCACCCTTATACTTCCCCTCCCCTTTCCCTCTCCCCACTGGTAATCTCTGGTTTGTTCTCTATATCTGTGTCCACTTCCTTTTGGTTCATTGTAAAAAGAAGGCAATGTTGCCTTTTGCAGCAACATGGATGCTCTTGGGGGGCATTAGGAAGAGAAAGACAAATACTGTAAAATGACATCGCACAGCAAGTGAAAGTCACTCAGTCTTGGCCACCGCTTGGCGACCTCATGGACTGTGCGGTCCATGGACTTCTCCAGGCCAGAATACTGGAGTGGGTAGCTGTTCCCTTCTCCAGGGGATCTTCGCAACCCAGGGATTGAAGCCAGGTCTCCCACATTGTAGGCGGATTCTTTACCAGCTGAGCCGCCAGGGAAGCCCAGCATTTAAAGACAAATACTGTGGAATAGTATCACTTATATGTGCACAAAACAACATCACTTCCGTATTTAAAACCCTCGAGTGGCTTACTCTACTCAAACCAGAACCCAGAAGTTCTACATCACTTTCTGAGACCCTAAAAGGAATCTCCCTGGCAACCTCTCTCACCTCTCGTCTTTCTCGCTCTCACGTTCCTCTAGCCCTGTTGATCTGTCTATGTAGGTGTTCAATGTGCCGAGCACACGCCCCGTTCAGGGTCTGACACGTGCTGTGGGCCTGACAGACAATTGGGGTGGTGCTTTTTACATGCTTTTTGTTTAAGAAAAAGCAAAAATTAGACAAAAGAGGGAATATTTGGAATAAAAAATAATCACTGCAATTTACAAATGCGATAATCTGACAAACACCCTATCAGTGTTTTTATTAAGTAACTGGCTGCCACTCCTCAGTACAATGGATGTAGGCGTTAACTTGGATTCCTACAGGGGAAGTTAAATATAGCGTAAATCAATATCTTAAATCAAAAGTGACTGCAGACCGCACGATCCCACTAAAATCCGGCTGAAGTAGTCTCCTCAGGACCCCATCGATGCGGACTGCTCCAACTCCACGTGACAGGGAGGAGGGAAGGGAGGAGGAGAGGCAGGACCCAGGGGCCGCATTCTGCATTTGCGCAAATCTGGAAAGGAGTGCACGACCCGGGAACAGCAGGCTCGGGCCTTCCCGAAGCGCTGGCAGCAGGATGACCTCTCAGGGGCTCAGCAGGCACACACGCTGAGGCGCGGCCGACTCTGCGCGGCAGTCGGAGGCCTCGCTGCCCACAGGGTCCGCCAGGCAGGAATGCTGGAGGGGCTTGCCAGTCCCCCTGGGGGGCCGTCCCAGCTGTGCATAAAGGAGACGTCACTAATGTGCATTAGAGGACTCCCCAGGTTAACCTGTCATAGAAAACTCTCTCTGGAGTCTTTAAGTTTTATATCAGTTCTGCACCCCTGGTTGGCCTATTGTTGGTTCCTTTATTTAGGTTTTAAGGTGAATGACCTGGGGCTATTTGTTTCCTGATTGTGAGTCTAAAGAAACAGTTGAAATGTCTATTTTTCTTGCTATCCTCAGAAGAAATTTGCTGCAAATCTACTCTATGATTCTCATTCTTTTCAGTTTACAATACAAATAGCTTATTATTTTTTGCAACCTATTTCTTGTAATAAAGCAGTGCTGAAAAATTAAATAGAAGAAAGTTCAGTTGCCATATAGGCTGTAAAAATGATTTGCTGTGGTGATTTTTAAGTTTGATTCTAAATAGATCAAAGGGCAGAAGAAGGGCACTTGGAAGACGTGGTTCAAATTTTGCTATTTAAAGTATCTTGAAATTATAGGCTCACTCTCCCTAAAATTTCAAAAAGTGTAGAGCTTAGGCTCTTAAGGGTATAGCAGTGATAAAAGCTTTCATAGTGATTTCTAAAAAGCAGCACCTCATAGTTTTCTCTCTCCAATGGTTCTCTAATATACTTGTAGAAGGAAGGCAACAGAAAACCAAGAATAAAATGAGGGGTCTTAAAGCCACAGCTCATTAGCTTGAAGGTGGGCCTCTGCATTTGCTTTTTCCCTTCTTGGAATGGAATGCCTTCATTTAGTTCTCTCTTTAAATTATCCTAGTTAAATGAGGACTTTCCGTCTTCTAACTAAAGCAGCAAGCCCTGCCAGCGTCTCTTCTCTTCCCCTTCCTTTTCTTCATGGCGTTCACGAGACGGCGGTCCTACTGTGTGCCTGCTTCTTCACTGACTCACGTCTGCCCCGCTAAAGGGGGCACCAGGACTGCAAAGGCATGCTTTGGCTCGCAGATGCATCCCGAGTCTAGGACAGTGTTTGGTATGTAATAGGTGTTCACTAAACATCTATAGAATGAAATAATGGGCGCATTATCTTTCAGAAGGCTTGTGAAGACCGATGGGATTAGGGTATTTGAAAATGGTATGAGAACAGAAAGGTCTCATTGTTATAAAGACATTAGTGATTCAGTTTTGGCATTGCTGGAAGCCTGCTTCCTCCCAGAAAGGATATTTAATTGGAAAGTCCACAAGAAGGACTTTGGCAGTGCAAGCAAAGATTTGGCTGAGTTTTAATTATGAATTTGCTAAAATTGGCTTGCACTCTGTGAAGTGGTTAGAATGCCGTTCCCATGGTGTTACCTAGCCACTGGGAAACACTGGTGACATTTTAAATGGCAGTAGATGTTGGAAAGACAAAGTGCACATTAAAACCCACACGCCAGCGAGCCTGCTGCCTCCAACCAATGACAACCCTTGGTGAAAACAATGTTTCATCTCTTGCATAGTGATGCTTTCTTTCCCCTTGCACTCAAATGGACACTGTCTAGTTCAGGCAGACATGTGATTTTTTTTTTGTCCCTTTAGCAATAGTTGGAAAACTGCCTCCTTGTTGAAGCTATGTAATCTTCTCAGTTCTCGTAGGATAGCTAGGCAGGTCGTCACTCATAATGATACCTCCATTCACAAACTGACATCATAAAAACATGAAGGAAGATAAAGAAAGTATTGTGCAAAGAACTTTAAGCCAAGAGAAAAATAAACCCCTTGGATATTTCAAAATAGAATCCCAATGTACAGTGAAAGACATTGTCTCAAAGTGAGATTCTCCTGTTTTAAACTCCTTTTGATGTGAGGAATCCAAATTGTTGGGTTCACTCAAAGTCTGCCAGTCTTCCACTTAGCCAAATACCGAATGACTCTTGCAAACAAAATATCTGAGGGTTGTTCTGCTGTATTAGCTCTAGGCTAGAAATGAGGGAGGAAAGGCTGGCCCCGTTAAATTACCTGGAAGAATGAAGCCATTAATGAACCAGGGATCACAGAGTCATTTAGGCTTTTAAAACTAGGTTAACCCAACTGACACTGAAAAAGTTATTTGCTAAGTAACTTTTGTAGGGAAAACCACTAGACCATTCAGGTATGACCTAAATCAAATCCCTTACAATTATACAGTGGAAGTGACAAATAGATTCAAGGAATTAGATCTGATAGAGTGTCTGAAGAACTATGGCCGGAGGTTTGTGATATTGTACAGGAGGCGGTGATCAAGACCATCCTCAAGAAAAAGAAATGCAAAAAGGCAAAATGGTTGTCAGAGGAAGCCTTTCAAATAACTGTGAAAAGAAGAGAAGCAAAAGGCAAAGGAGAAAAGGAAAGATATTCCCATTTGAATGCAGAGTTACAAAGAATAGCAAGGAGAGATAAGAAAGCTTTCCTCAGTGATCAGTGCAAAGAAATAGAGAAAAACAACAGAATGGGAAAGACTAGAGATCTCTTCAAGAAAATTAGAGATACCGAGGGAACATTTCATGCAAAGATGGGCTCAATAAGGGACAGAAATGGTGGGGACATAACAGAAGCAGAACGTATTAAGAAGAGGTGGCAAGAATACGAAGAAGAACTGTACAAAAAAGATCATGACCCAGATAACCACGATGGTGTGATCACTTACCTAGAGCCAGATATCTGGAGTGCGAGGTCAGCTGGGCCTTAGAAAGCATCACTAGGAACAAAGCTAGTGGAGGTGAAGGAATTCCAGTTGAGCTATTTCAAATCCTGAAAGATGCTGCTGTGAAAGTGCTGCACTCAATATGCCAGCAAATTTGGAAAACTCAGCAGTGGCCACAGGACTGGAATAGGTCAGTTTTCATTCCAATCCAAAAAAAGGCAATGCTGAAGAGTGATCAAACTACCACACAGTTGCACTCATCTCATAACCTAGCAAAGTGTCAATGCTCAAAATTCTCCAAGACAGGCTTCAACAGTATGTGAACCATGAACTTCCAGATGTTCAAGCTGAATTTAGAAAAGGCATAGGAACCAGAGATCAAATTACCAACATCCATTGGATCATCAAAATAGCAAGAGAGTTCCAGAAAAAACATCTACTTCTGTTTTATTGACTAAGCCAAAGCCTTTGACTGTGTGGATCGTAAAAAACTGTGGAAAATTCTTAAAGATTTGGGACTACCAGACCACCTGACCTGCCTCCTGAGAAATCTATATGCAGGTCAAGAAGCAACAGTTAGAACCGGACATGGAAAAGCAGACTAGTTCCAAATTGGGAAAGGAGTACGTCAAGGCTGTATATTGTCACCCTGCTTATTTAACTTCTATGCAGAGTACATCATGAGAAACGCTGAACTGGAGGAGGCACAAGCTGGAATGAAGATTGCTGGGAGAAATATCAGTAACCTCAGATATGTAGATGACACCACCCTTATGGCAGAAGGTGAAGAAGAACTAAAGAGCCTCTTGATGAAACTGAAAGAGGAGAGTTAATATTTTGGCTCAAAACTCAACATTCAGAAAATGAAGATCATAGTATCTGGTCCCATCACTTCATGGCAAATAGATGGGTAAACAGTGGAAACCATTACAGACTTTATTTTCTTGGGCTCCAAAATCACTGCAGATGGTAACTGCAGCCATGAAATTAAAAGAGGTGAGAAAAGTTATGACCAACCTAGACAGCATATTAAAAAGCAGAGACATTACTTTGCCAACAAAATTCATCTAGTCAAAGCTATGGTTTTTCCAGTGGTCATGTATGGATGTGAGAGTTGGACTATAAAGAAAGCTGAGTGCTGAAGAATTGATGCTTTTGAACTGTGGTGTTGGAAAAGACTCTTGATAGTCCCTTGGACTGCAAGGAGATCCAACCAGTCTATCCTAAAGGAAATCAGTCCTGAGTATATACTGGAAGGACTGATGTTGAAGCTGAAATCCAATACTTTGGTCACCTGTTGAGAAGAACTGACTCACTTGAAAAGACCCTGATGCTGGGAAAGATTGAAGGCAGGAGGAGAAGGGGATGACAGAGGATGAGATGGTTGGATGGCATCACTGACTGAATGGACATGAGTTTGAGTAAGCTCCAGGAGTTGGTGATGGACAAGGAAGCCTGGCATGCTGCAAAGAGTCAGACACGGCTGAGTGACTGAACTGAACTGAACATTTAGTTATCTTTTAAAAGGGGGATTTTGTTTGGGGAGGGAAATATAATAGGTTCCAAATCATTGCTTAGTTGTGTGTCTCTACTCTGTGTTAGGGTAAGCATGTTAAGTGGTTGATATTTGTATCTCAGCAGAGTGCCTTCTATTTCTAGTCACCCTATGTAATAAATCAGCTCTAAGATTTATGGGTCAGCTGTCAGGGCTCTGCGAGCTGTTACTTACGCTCCCATAACAAAGAAACCCTACATTTGGGAAGGTGAAGCAATTAACAACAGAGAGAGATGCTGAGCCTGGCTTTCTTTAAAAAAAAAAAAAATAACAAAGATTTCTCCAAGTTTGCCTTTTTATCCCTCTGAATTTTTGTTTCAGTCTATCTCTTTTCTAATGTTGTCTTCTTTCCTCTCATCTCTATTTTTGGAGTATGCATATAATCTCCCTATATAAGATTAATTTAGATCAGCTTTGAACTAGGAAACCTGGCATGAAATAGAACTCCACTCTTCTCAAACCCATATTTTCCTCTTCTGTTACCCAAGCTAGAAGCATTATCAGTCTTCCTAAACCCTACAGAAACTTTGGTCTTGTCATCAAACTCCTTCTCCTCTCAGACTCTGCTTTCTAAAATCTTCTCAGATCTGTCCTATTCCTGTCTCCTAATTAAGGCTTCCATTCCCCCTCTTCAAAAATGAAGTCATTTTCTAATTATTCCCACACATCCTGTTCATTCCTCCTATGTACCTTCCAATCCAAATAGTCTTTCAGAGTCACCATTAAAAATGCATACCTGTTGGAAAATCTCTGCAGAGTCACATTACATCACTTACATGCTAAATTCCTCAGCCAAGATTCAGTTGTTTCTACAATTTGACCCTCAGCTACTTTCTTGGTGTTATTTTTTCTTCACCCCAGTTCATATCCCCAGGAACCACACTCTCGAGACATGTATGTTGGGATGTTCCTATTTTTGTGCTTTAAAGATGCTCTTCTGACCAGACAGTTCATCTTCCCAAGCCTGTCCATCATGATTCTCCATGCTGGGACTTCCCTGGCAGTCTGGTGATTAAGGCAGGGAGCACAGGTTAGATCTGTGGCTAGGGAGCTAAGACCCCCCCCATGCCTCAAGGCAGGGCTGAAATAAATAAATGAATTAACACACAGCCCTTTGCATTGTCACCTTTTTAGAATCTTCCATTTTTACTCTCAGGCCGGGGGTGGGGGGTGGGGCGCGGCGCAGGGGAACTTCCCTTCCACTATTTTCCATGGTAAATTTTATCTCTAATATAGTCCCACATCTCCCTTTCTCTTTACAACAAAAATTCTTAAATATATTTACTATACCCACTACCTCCAGTTTCTCCCCCAAACATTCCCTTTTGAAGCTGTTGAAATTGCTCTGCTATTCCAAGATAATTCATATCTGGATCAAGAAAAACACCCACTCTGCTGTACCTAAGCATAAGTTCCAAGACATCTTACTCGGCTAGAACATTGCATTTGCCCTTCTTCTTGAAATATTTTGTCCATTTGCCTTCCAGGATACCACTCAACCTAGGTCCCTACCTTGTCAACTGCTTCTTTTCAGTTCCCTTTGGTGTTATTCATTATCTGCCATTTTTCAGATCTTTGCTCTTTTCAGCCTACTTCACCTAGTCTAATAGCTTTAAATATCAACTTCACTCTAAGGACTCTCGAAGTCAGAGATCTTAAGCATGAATTCCAGACCTTTGACTCAACTACCACTTGATATCTCCATATAGAAGTCTCATGTGCATCTCAAATTTAACATCCAGAGACAATCAAGATCCCCAACCCCCACTGTGACCTTGACTTCTACTTCTGCATGAGGCTGAAGCTCCAATACTTTGGCCACTTGATGCAAAGAGCCAGCTCTTTGGAAAAGACCCTGAGGCTGGGAAAGATCGAAGGCAGGAGGAGAAGGGGATGACGGAGAATGATATTGTTGGATTGCATCAGTGACTCAGTGGACTTGAGTTTGAGCAAGCTTCAGGATATGGTGAAAGACAGGGAAGCCTGGCGTGCTGCGGTCCTTGCAGTCACAAAGAGTCGGATACGACGGAGTGACTGAACAACATTTTTTAATCTCGGAAAGAAGCAATGCCATTCTGAGCAATTCAGCAATTGCTCAGATCATCCATGGAATGGGATCATGCTTTCTTCCACGTCCCATATCAGATCCACCTGCAAGTCCTAAATGCTCTGCTTTCCCACTGTGTTCAGAATCTGATTAGTTCTTACATCTGCTGTTATTGTGAGTCCTGGACTATGACAAAAACTCCTGAACTAATTTCACTGCTTCTATACTAAACCTACTGATAGGTAGGTTGGTAAAGAACAGCTGATAGCTCAGTTGGTAAAGAATCCGCCTTCAATGCAGGGAAGCCCGATTCGATTCCTGGGTCAGGAAGATCCCCTGGAGAAGGGATAGGCAGCCCACTCCAGCGTTCTTGGGCTTCCCTTGTGGCTCAGCTGGTAAAGAATCCACCTGCAATGTGGGAAACCTGGGTGTGATCCCTGGGTTGGGAAGATCCCCTGGAGAAGGGAAAAGATACCCACTCCAATACCCTGGCCTAGAGAATCCCATGGACCGTATAGTCTGTGGAGTCGCAGAGAATTGGGCACAACTAAGCAACTTCCACAATGCATAGCCCTACACGAGGCAGCCAGAGCTGTGCTGTTAATCCCCAAGCCAGGTGATTCTCCTCTTCTGCTCCCACATCTCAGTGATTGCCCTTTTCATTAAAAATGAAATCCCAACTGTAAGGTAGCCAACAAACTCATCCTGGCCTCACCTGATTCCCTCGTACCGTGTTCCCCACTGCTCCGTGAACCCCATGGCCCAGCCTCACCTGCCTCCGTTCTGCTCCTCAGGCACCCATGTGCCCTGCACAGGGCCTTTGTGCTGGTTTTCTTTGTCAGAAATGTGTGCATCTGCATTCTTCAGTGATTTTCTCTCTCCTTTACTTCAGGCTTCTGTTCAAATATCATTTTCTCAGTGAGGTTTTCCCTAAGTGCCCTGTATAAAATAGCACATGCTCCCCACCCAGCACCCTCCGAGCTCACCCAGCACTCCTTATCCTCATTATCTTGTTTTTACGACATCAGTGGAACTTACCATCACCTGAAATGTTACGTATTTGCATCATTTACCTGTTTTCTTTTCCCATCTCTCCTCAGTAGACAATGCTAGCTCCAAGATGGCAGGGATTTGTGTCTATTTTGTTCTTTGTTGTATTCCCAGTGCCTAGAACAGAGCAAAACATATGGGTGGTACTTACTAAATATGCATTAAATGAACTCTTTTCCATTTTTAAATTCTTAATTTTCAAGCCAACTAGTAGAAACATTATACATATATAACTGATTTTTCAAAAAAGATAAAATTCCTGTTCTATTTTAATTGGGGATGATGAAGATGAGGTTAGACTATCTTGACAACCACTGTGTGCTTTTTAATTACCTTAAACAGTTCTATGATGTATGCAGGAAGTGAAGTCATAATCTCTCAGTCATGACTATTTTGTTTTAAAAAGCAAGTTGAAGTAATACAATACAAAATGTCATCTTGACTGGATAGAAATAGAACATGGTTTCCTGCTTTGAAAAAGATTCACATTTCTTTTTGAAGTTGTACCCTCTCAAGCAAACTTTGACTCTCAAGTATATTTATCAATCAAAAAGATTGTTATTACATTGTAGTGCTTAAGGGCAGTATCTTCCTGTGGGTTTAGCACTTTAAGTAGCTGATGACATCTACTGTAGAGAGTGCACATGCGCCACAATTCTGGAAAATAGATTGTTGGGGGCTTCCTTTGGCACCACAGTCTCAGGAGGAAAGTCAAGAGTTCAATATTTTATAGCTCACAGTGAGTTACATGGTCGAGCTAAGCTTGTTTTAGTAACAGTGCTTCAAGCTACCAAAGGTTATTGCTGTCAGAGAAAAAGAAAATGTTGGTTTGCTACTGTGACTCCCAGGAGAGTCTATCCTATATAAGCAGCATCGTAGAGGAATATGTTATTTTATTCCTATAATATTTAGCTAAGTAAAACCTTTGCTCAGTCACGCAGTTGTGTCTGACTCTTTGGGACCCCATGGCCTGCAGCACGCAGGCTTCCCTGTTCTTCACTATTTCCTGGAGTTCACTCAAACTCATGGCCATTGAGTCAGTTATGCCATCTAACTGTCTCATCCTCTGTCACTCCCTTCTCCTCCTACCCTCAATCTTTCCCAGCATCTGGGTGTTTCCCAATGAATCAATTCCTTGAATCAAGTGGCCAAAGTATTGAAGCTTCAGCTTTAGCATCAGTCCTTTCAATGAATATTCAGAGTTGATTTCCTTTAGGGTTGACTGGTTTGATCTCCTTGCTGTTCAAGGGACTCTCAAGGGTCTTCTCCAGCACCACACTTCAAAAGCATCAATACAACTTTTATTATGTGATATCATATTTGATATTCTCTAATGTCTACCTGAAAATACAAGTTTGCATAATGATCAGGCAATGCCACAAACTTTAATCCACTCATAAATCTGCTTCTAAGAATGGTATTTCTGCAGCTCTTGGTTGTACACTGTATCACATAAAAAAAAAGATTGATTTAGTGAGCTGGCTTCTGCATTCTCTTGTGGTAGGTTTCTTGAAATCTGTGTTATTTATGTGTTGTCACCAATTTAATTAAATTAACATTCAGAAATTATACAGCCAATTTGGCACTACTATAAGTTGATGTAAAAATTTATCTGGCATTGTTAATGTGCTTTTAAATGCTGACATGGCACCATTACTGAATATTTGCTAAACATTTCTGTTGTTTAGCACATTTACAACATCTTGTCTCTTTAATGTAGACAGTTTTTATTATAAATCTATACACTATGACTTATCAGAACCTATTAAAACACAGATATATACAGTTAATCTCAAGTGTCCAGAATTGAATTAAATGCATGCTCTTAATGGCAACAGCTGTTTTAACCACCTAGACTGCTTCTTTTATCCTTGTTTGCTTTGAAAATAGGTATCTCTGACTCTCTTTTATTTTGGGATTATTATTAATTTTAAGTTATCATTGGATTATTTCTAAATTACATAGACTATTGTAAGATAAAACTCTCTTCAGATATAATTTTATAAACAATATTGTTCTTGTCAAAGATTTTTTAATGGCATTTTAACAATAGTTTTTTTCTGCAAAAATCAGACAATGAATACATTTCACATAGAAATGCATCTTTACAAGCAATACGCTAATAGTGTATTTCTTAAAACAATAGTGTATTTTCTAAAATGCTGGTATAAAAAAAACAAATTAAAGAACATATACAGTATGCTCAAATGTATCTTTGAAGCTTGTGTCTAAAAGTGGCACAAACCAAAGAGCTTAAAGTATTTTGAAGCTCCTGGAAAATAGATCCTCCATGTAACATGCAAGGCTAATGTTGGATTTCCTCACATTAAATTTTATAAAATACTTCCTGAAAGATATCAAATAAGGAGTCATGGACTGCCAGGGCAGAGAAGTCGGAGGCAAAGCATTTTCTATAAATTAGGGCTCCTCACACCACATTTCTCATAGAATTCTTGTGAAGATTAAGCCATATCACGGCTGTGAAGTGCTTAGTATGGCTCTTTGTGCATAAGAAGTGCTCAATAAATGTTAATGATTGTTATTATTGGGCTTCTTAGGTGGCTCAGGGGTAAAGAATCTGCCTGCCAATATAGGAGATGTGAGTTTGATCCTTGGGTCGGGAAGATCCTCTGGAGAAGGAAATGGCAACCCCCTCCAGAATTCTTGCTGGGATATTCCCGTGGACAGGGGAGCCTGGCAGACTACAGTCCACAGAATCACAAAAGAGTCACAAATGAGTTAGCAACTAAACAGACAACAAGTGTCATTATTACTACTGTCACCAGAACACACACAGCATGCAAAGAAGTCTGTGAGGCAGGAGTAGCTAACGGAAAGGGGACTTCAGAAGAGGTGACCTCCAAGTCTCATCCATAACATGAATATATACAGCTCTCATGCAAAGGAGCAAAGGAGCTAATGCTGGAAGAATTATAATTACCAAAGAGGATGCAGTTGTTAACTGAATTGTAAACCACTTATCTTTTCTGTGCATTGTACCTAAAGTAACCAGGTGGCAGATTTAACACTGGGAAAATCTCAGGATCATCTCAGCATTTAAGGGCAAATCACTTAAAATAGCTCCTTTACTGAGATGGAGAATTTCCTCCCTCTCTTGCCAAGGTCTGGTGAGGAAGAGCTGTTTTTAGATAAAGTTTCTTCCAGAATTAACAGTGGCTTCCATGAGGGTTTTTGCTGCCAATATGAGGCCGTATAAGTCGTTTCTGTTTCACCAAAGAGCCACTAGCTCGCGGAGTGAAATTGGTTGAAATCAGAGAGCAGGAAAAGCTACTTGGGAATGTTCCTCTTGTGGCAGCAAATCAGATGCTCCTCTGATTTTTTTCCTCCCTTTGTTTCAACCAAAGCAACACTCAGATTCCACAGGTACCAGCTGAATTAACTTTTACAGATGTCATGAGAATTTAACCTTAACTCTGCAACACACAGAAATGGAGACAATACGTGATACTGTAATAGTCATTAATTTAGTGGTGCAATGGGAAATAAAGCCTGAAATCCAAGTAGAGTTGTTTTCATGAATGCCAGGGGTCTGTGGTTGGTCTTTCTGTCTGTCACAACAGGTGACTCAAACAAGGGAATGTGTTAAGTCTCTCCAAATTAATCAAGGAAGGTATGAAGCTTGCACCCCATAATCTGACCAGCATGTTTGTGATATATAGACATTTCTTTTGGGTGTTATATTTTATGGCTATTTCAGCAACAAGGGAGTTTATCTTTTGAAAGATGTTTGTTCACAGAAATCCCTATGTGCCACACCACCATGGGGTCCTACGCAATATTAGGAAATAATGTGAAAACAGCCTGAGTTAAAATGGAGGGGAAAGTCAGCACTTCCATGGAGGCATCTACTGGCAGTGGGTACGTAATAATATTGGGATTAGGACTTCCAAGGGTTTGTCATCTCCCTTTCAAAAAATGCGGGAGTCACTGACCTGGCAGCCTGTTCCCCCTGGAGCCTGCCTGGGTCAGTCCAGAAACTATAGCTGCAGATAAAAATCCAGTTCTGAAACGGGTTTTAACTTCTTTAGTCTCTGTGTGGAGGGAGGAGCTAACTCCATGTTCCTGAGTGTTCCCCAGGCCATAAATTTGTCCTCGTCTTTATTCCGCTTCCTTGATGAGACGCAGCCTTGCATTGCTTGCTGCATTCCAGTGCTCCAGGTGGGACTGCCTGTCTGCTCCAACTGACTCCAGCGATGTAATGGACCCCGACCTCCTGCCTGGGGCTGGTCCTCCCTTTCTACTCAAAGGCAGGTGTCGGTCCCTGCTCCTTCAGCCACTGGTGGAAGTTCCTAAGAAGCTCTTGACCCAATGACCCACTTGTCTGGAAATTCCCACTGCTTTGTCTTCTAATTTAGATTGACTAGATGCCCCTTGAATACAAAGCAGTTTAGATCAAATAGGAGTTCTATATGTTCTTTCAAATATGAACTCAGGCTGCTCCCTTTGGGATTCATTCCTGCAACTGGATTGGTTTACCAGCCCCGGTTTAGGCTGTTGTCCAGCCTAGACCACTTGTTGGGCTGCTGGTGGATTCACTCCCAAGCAGCTGTGAATGCTGCTGTGAAGGCTCGCAGCACCTCCTTTCTCTAGAGATGTGCCCTTGCTCCAGAGGGATCCTTGCTTGAGAGGTTACCCACCACCCTCCCTGAAGCCAGCAGTCCACAGGTTTTAAAGAGGAAATTTCCTGGCCTCAAGGTGGGACCAAATGTCTGGTGCAGTTTGTGTTCCAGGGTATGGGGCCGACTAAGGCTCTTCTCCACCAGAGATAACACATTTGCTTAGCTGTTCTTTTTATCAGTTCCCTGTTTTCATTGTTTCCCTTGTCTTAAAAATGTTCTTTTCCAAGAAGTCCCATTTTAAGTTCTTTGCTTTGGAAGCAGACCAAAGACCACTTTCCCTCTGTTGGGCCAGTGCTGGGATCCCAGGCTTGAGATCAGATCATGAGTTAGCCACCTCTCAGGTCATAAGATAGGCTTACAAAAATATCTCATTGTGGCATACCATCTGCCAAGCCCACCCAGCCTGTTCTTTTTCTCTCTAAATATCACCTCCTCTTTACTCACTCCTCAAGCAAACCTTGCACAGCATGAAGCTTGCTGTATAAGCCTAGAAACACAATGGAATTCGACCAGAAAGTGAAGTGCATCCGGCTCCCAAAAGTGTCTCTTACCACAGGCATCACTGGCTCCTCATTTAAAGAACTGAGTTTCTGGAGTTGATATTGGCTCACTTATTCCTTAGCTTGTCAGGAGCTAGATTTGTTTTTTGAATAGACTGGTCCTTGAAAGACTTCAGGCCACTGATTGTTCTAAGAAGTTTTACACATAAGATGCATTAATCTGACCACATTGCAAGGGTGAGCTCCTTACCACCCACCTGGAGCAGGGAACATGAACTAATGAACTAAAGTAGAACATAAAATATCCATCAGTTCAGTTGCTCAGTCATGTCTGACTCTGTGCGATCCCATGGATTGCAGCAGGCCAGGCTTCCCTGTCCATCACCAACTCCTGGAGCCTACTCAAACTCATGTCCATCGCATTGGTGATGCCATCCAATCATCTCATCCATATAATAGCTGTTTTCTTATTCTATGTCATCTCTATTATGTCCCTTTGAGGCACATATATTTTGAGTAGAATGTACAATCAGCAAGTTTTCTATTATTTACAAATTGCTGAATATATCCTGTCAAAACACTCACTAAAAATACTTCACATTCTCTCAGTCATGCTAAGAAAAACACAATCACTCAAGGAAGAGTTTGCCTACAGAATATCACACCCTTCAAAATAAATTTTTAGAGAAACCATGTGAGATACTTCACTCCACTTTCTCCCTTTGTTAAAAATTAGCTTATCAAAGACCTGCAGAGCAGTTTTTTTTTTCAAAGTCTTATTAGCTCATGGTTTTATTAATGATTAGACATATTGCTATATTATCAGTCACTGGAAAAAGTTAAGAGATGCTTGACTAATTGCATGTAAAGATGGCTCTTTACCTTTTTTTTTTCTTTCACATTTTTTCTCTTATCTCATATTTTTACTCTTTTCCTATCAATTGCCACTTCCACAGCCTAACTTTTCACTATTTACATAGAAAATGATCTTAATTTAAATCCTTTCTAAAATGCCATCCGTGAGCAAAGTTGTAAGGTGGGTGAAAGAGGGCAGTATGTCAAGCTGGGAAGCCTGGTTTTTATCTTAGCTCTTCTTTCCTTCCTGCATGTCATCTGGTTTGCTCTTTAGTCTTTCTTGCAGCCCTCACTTGGATCATCTGTAAAATGAATCGGTAAAACTAGGGAGCCTGAGAATACCTTCCAGCTCTGACACCCTAGGATACAATAATTTCATCTCCGGATTCTCCTCAGAGAGGAGAAGACTCTTGAGAGTCCCTTGCACGGCAAGGAGATCCAACTAGTCCATCCTAAAGGAAATCAGCCCTGAATATTTATTGGAAGGACCGATGTTGAAGCTGAAACTCCAATACTTTAGCCACCTGATGCGAAGAGCTGACTCATTGGAAAAGACCCTGATGCTGGGAGGGATTGAGGGCAGGAGGAGAAGGGGACGACAGAGGATGAGATGGCTGGATGGTGTTACCGACTCGATGGGCATGAGTTTGAGTAAGCTCCGGGAGTTGGTGATGGACAGAGAGGCCTGGCGTGCTGCAGTTTGTGGGGTCACAAAGAGTCGGACACGACTGAGCGACTGAACTGAACTGGACTGGACCTCTCCTCCCTGCCATCCTAGATCCAGCTTTTCTTTGTTGGTGACTTACCAGCCACTTGCTCTGGCCCAAAGTCCCGGCATGATTTTATCCTCCAGCTCATCTTTTCCATCCTCAGTGTCCAGAGTTCTATTTCTTCAGGGTACCTACTCTCTGCCCAGAAAGAGACATGGTCTCTCAATAGAGATCTAGGGCCCTGATGAGCTCCGCATACATGGCAAATGGCAGACACATCCTGCTCCCATGTGTGAAATGAAATTAATAATCGTATCCTGTCAATTTTGAAGTGTTAGGAGTTCAGATGATGAGAGAGAGAAGTGAGTGTGAAGCATTGAAGTGTCATAGAAATGCAGGGTATCATGAAAAATGAACACATTAGCAGAGCCTGCTGTGTGATCTCTCCTAGGTAACTCTTGTTTGTTTTTTTTTCTTAATAAGACCTTCAAGAGACAAATTTCTTAATCAAAACCAATGACCCTGAAGGTCTTGTGAGTACTCTACCATTCTGGAGGAGGAGGTGTTTCGGCTACTGGAGGAGCTGGAGACACCTCTCCATGGGAGTTATACTCCAATTTACAGTTTTGTGGTTAAACACAAAGGAATTTGCCTAGATGTCTGTCTTTATGGATCAAACTGCTCTAGCTATACTTAAAGTGTGAAACCCACTCAAAATGCAAAATCAGCATATCAGGTGGGCATATCATCATAGTTTGGACTGTATCCAAAAGCCAGGATGAGAGAAAACAGGATTTAGCTTTAATCCTTAAGATTATGTTTTACAATGAATGGTGATCCTAAGGAGTGAAATATTGTGAATTAAAAATCATCCCAGCTTAAGGTGACACAAGGCAGCCTTTGATACCTCTGAAAAACCGTCCAGAATGAAGACCCCAAGTATTTAATGGATCAACCATAGCCAAAAAATCAGATTTTTCTTTCTTCAGATCATTATGGAGATAAAGCCATGGGGCCATGTTCATGCAGACATTGAGGCACTGTTCAAAAGATCTTAGGCCTGGCATTTAAATTCATTTTCTTCATTTGCAGAATTAAGATAACCTTCAGTGAGGCAATGCATATTAATGAAGCTTGTAAAACTTGACACAAGGCAGTTTTACTGCCTTGTGATTAGTCCAATTCACACACTTTTTATCACATATAAATACTTTGCATTTCATTTATTTATTTTGGGTGTGCTGGCTCTTGGTGGCTGCACGAGGTTTTTTCTGGCTGTGCTGAGTGGTTGGTACTCTCTGGTTGCGGTGCACAGGCTCCTCATTGCAGCGCCTTCTCGCTGCACGGGCTCCAGGGCGCGTGGGCTTCGGTGGTCGAGGCTACCGGCCCCTAGAGCGCAGGCACGTGGTTGTCGTGCATGGGCTTTCTTCTCCTGGGCATGTGGGATCTTCCTGGACCAGGGATCAAACCTGTGTCTCCTACATTGGCAGGGGAATTCTCTACCACTGAGCCACCAGGGAAGCCCTGTTATTATATTTGTTTCTATTTATTCTCTAAATTTTATGCAATATATTTTCTCTGTGCAGTCCTATAAATATTCCAATAAAGTGCATGATTTCTGTGGTCAACAGTCATAGGTGAAAGCTGCCTTTATTACCCCAGAAGCTGTGCTGACATGGTCTCATTGCCCCCAGAAGCTGTGCTGACATGGTCTCACTGCCCCCAGAAGTCGGTCAGCATCAAACCTCTGTGTGGGGTACATTCTCCTTCCAGAAGCCAAGCAAATAAACAAAAACCCAAACAAAGCTGCCCACGATGTCATGGTCAAAAAAGAAAGGAATCATGCAGTCCTTTAAAAAGTATTGAATATATCTGTTATTTAATCTCCCTCTTACTCAATGGTTGATGAATCTCATTTTCAACCCATTAAAATCCAATTTTATGGATTGAGTATTTCAGACAGAATGTACTGTAATGGCTTTTTCCTGGTATTAGACATTAGAACACATGAAAATTCAACCAATAGCTACTGGCTCTTTTGTATAACAAACTTCCCATTTTCATTGAGTGATGGGACAAGAAACCCTTTGCTGCAAGAGTGGGCTGTGTGCCAGGCAGAGTAACCTCTGGAGTAAATGAATTTAACTTTTCTTGGGGCTCTCTCATTTATTTGTTTTGTGATCATATATAGGTTGTTTTGTTTATATTCCTTTATAAAATAGAGCTGCTAATGTTTGCTTATTTTACAAAATTACTGAGTAGATGCAAATAACTTTAGATAGCATATAAAGTTATTAAAATACAATAATTTATAAATTTAGAGTTAGCAGTATAAATGACATTGACATATATGGTTTCACTCAAGTCATCTGATGTCACTTTCATGATTTTTGCTGTGGCTGAGGATCACTTAAGCTATTATTTACATAATATTTTATATCAACTCTATTTTGTTACCAAAATTAACTTATTTTTAAAAAGAGACTTTCTATTAATATTACCATTGTAAATGGAAAACACCATTTTGAGAAATAGAAGTTGACTTCAAAAATAAATTCAATAAAAAACAATGTCATTAAGTTCTAGCTAGATGCTGCTGCCCACTATCCCTCTGGGGCTTCCCTGGTAGCTCAGCTGGTAAAGAATCCACCTGCAATTCAGGAGACCCCAGTTTGATTCCTGGGTTGGGAAGCTCCCCTGAAGAAGGGGCAGGCTACCCACTCCAGTATTCTTGGGCTTCCCTGGTGGTTCAGATGGTAAAGAATCCACCCGCAATGAGGGAGACCTGCGTTCTATCCTTGGTTTGGGAAGACCTCCTGGAGGAGGGCATGGCAACTCCGTCCAGAATTCTTGCCTGGAGAATCCCCATGGACAGAGGAGCCTGGTGGGCTACATACAGGTCCATGGGGTCACAGAGTCAGACATGACTGAGTGACTAAACTCAGCATGCATACTATGCCTTGACCTATTCTCTTTGTTAAAATTAGCTCTCACATAGCATTAAAATTACACTCGTTTTATACAGGGGCTTTCTACTAGATGTAAACCAGACGTATTGCAGACTATTTAAAAAGAGTAATTTTCTGTGTCATTCTCTGCTGTTTCTTAAATGACTTAAAATGACCTTACCACCCATCTGTATGGCATGCCCCTCATTTGGCGGGAAATTAGTGCAGCAGGAAGTGTAATGAGCAACAGCCGTCTGTGCTCTGCCCCAGACCTTCGCATGTCACTGATATCCGGAGCCTTATTTTCTGAATTTCAAATACAGGTGTTGAGATAGAGTATTTCTAAATTTCTATTCCCTAAAATACTGGGGAGCATCCTTCATTTGTACATGCAGAATAGATAGTACATCATTTAGCAAATATCTGAGAATGCCTAGATTCTCATTACTAAAAGAAAGATCTTGTTCATCACAATGTTCTATCTTTATAAATAAGGTCAGTCTGAACTTCTGTCGACATCACCAATTCAAAAGATGGTCAAGCTTATGGGGGAATCAGGGAATTCACTTTAATATTGCCTGTAATGGAAGATTAGGTGAATAGAGTAAGTGAAATTATCAGATATTCATGAATAATAGGCTACTCTGATCTGTCCTGCTAAAGTGCTACAGAAAAGTCTTGATTGATAGTACACTGTTACAAAGGAAAAGAAAAAAATACAGATATTCCTGCTTCCCAGAAGTCTTTTGAAAGCACACCTGAATAAATACAGCCCTAGATGAAGTGAGGAGACCATTAGTCTTGCAATAGATGGATTCTCAATGATTTAATGATGACTCAGGCCATGATCCCTGGAGAAGGAAATGGTAAGCCACTTCAGCATTCTTGCTTGGAGAATCCCCATGGACAGAGGAGCCTGGCGGGCTACAGTCCATGGGGTCACAAGAGTCGGACATGACTTAGCGACTAAACCACCACAGGCCATGATAATGTCCTCAGCTCTGCATAGTGTAGTGGGCAACACCAACTTGTGTGTCCCATCGCAAGTTTGACACTTTACATTGTGAAGGCTATTGTTAATTATACACATGAACACACACACATGAATTATGTATAACTACAAAGGAGCATTAACTCCTTTGATTTGTAACTTCCAGCGTTTCTTAATGTCTTATTTTGTGAAATGTATGCTCTTCTAAAGCTGATGATTATATATGTCGCCTGATTTTCCTAGTGAGTATCGTAATAAAGTAAAGAATGTGCATCAAAAGCTTCACATTTCAGTCCTGAGATTAGAGGCTTACCCAGGCCAGTTGGTCAGGAGCTAAAGTGGGGCTGTCCTCTCTCAGATCTTCACTGTGTCTTTGGTCACCCATGCCAGAGTTGGCCAGCGCGGCTTCATCACATTGCTAGCTACCCATCCCTATGCAGGATTCTTCATCTTCTTGCTTGACACCAGGACTTACTAAGAGCTGGCTTACTTGTCCTTTGGAATTTTGGATCCCACCCTGGGAATCTTGCGCCCTGCGCTCACTCTTGCTACTTACCACTCAATAATTGTTCTGGATTTTCCCCAGGCCTCTATCCATCTAGTCTTATTTTTTGATCAGAGATATACTTCAGTAGAGAGTCTGCACAGCCAGCCATTTGCATTAGGTCTCCAGTCAGTTCACTCTTGTCTCCCAAGCCCAGAGTATGGACTGTAACAGTGTATTTGTCTCATAGGAAAAAAAATATCAGCTGTAAAGGAGAAAAAAAATTAGAAAAGGAATACAGTTTGATTCCTTTAAATTAAAACTGATTATTTTTAATTAAAAGGAATTCTTAGAGTAAGTTATCAATATGAATGTAAAGCAACTAAGGTTTCTTTCCTGGAGGATAAGTTAGATTAAAAGTCTCAAGGGCAAACACCAATAACAGCTTAAATAAATAGGATGTGTTGGACTGAAATGTCAGGCTGTTTCTATTTCAGTTTTCTGTGGGAATGTTTCTGCCAATATGTGGTTTTGGCTTTATAAGGCAAATACAGGGAGGCTGTTTTTGTCTTCTAGACCTTTAACTGGTTATCAGTATAACCTAGCACCACTGAAACCCAATCACCATCTATTTTCACATATGCCTTCAAACGGAACTTCCCTATTTCTGCATTTCAAGGCCAACATCCCATAAAAGTAAACGCAAGATACCAAAACATTTCTGATGCCTGTTCTCTCTCTCTCTGTCTCTCGATGTGTTTTAATGAACTGAATAACCAGATCTGACATCAATAATCTTTCCCTAGAGTCAGTTTATACAGTTCATAGAAGCATTTAGCATAGCACTTGGCACAAAATAGAATTTTGTAATGGTAGCTATGATTAGTTTGGGGCTTCTCACACTGCCTGATTCTGAGCCTCTCATCCCTCAGGCTTAACTGTTTTCTTGTTCTAAGGGATTTAGAATGAGTCATAAATAGCGTAGCTCAGACACCCAGAGTGTTCCCTGGCAGAGCCAGGAAAAGTCCCCTTCAAGATGATGCAGGACAGTGACCCTCCATTTGCATCTTTAAACTGGCCTCTGTGCCCTTGGGTTCTACATGGACAAAACTGATTTCAGCTGGCATTGCCAATTACTAGCTTTGGGCAATTTATAAACAGTGAGTAATTTATAAACCCATGAGTCTCTGCTTCTCTTCATTTGAGATGGCTATAGTAACTTATTAGATGATCTGGGGTGAGATGCCTAGCTGACTCTTCCTCACTTTCCTCATCACTAAAATGGAGTTGGACTTGTCACTATTAGATAATCTCTAAAGTTCCATCTAGATCTAAGATTTTGTTTAACTTTTATCCACTGCCAGATGATTAAAAATACCTGTAATAAAAGTCTGTCAACCATGTATATAATATTTTCCCCCTTGAGATTGGAAGTTTAATGAAAATAATCTATGGTAATATTCTGTATTAGATTTTGTGGCTTTTGTCTATATTTTAATTTATGAACACGTTTTTGGCTTCCAAAACAAGTGAAAATAAGATTCACAAGTAGACAAAGTTCACTCTGTATTAACGCAACACTTAATTTTCTGTGTTCCTTGATTCATAGATCTCTTATGATAATAAAAGCACTTTCCATATTGGCACTTGAGAGAGATGGAAACAGTATATTGAACTAGTGTAAATAACAAATTTAGAACAGCAGATTCTTTGCAAAAAAGAAAAAAAGTTCTCACTTCTCAGATCTTATTTTTCAAGGGAAGGACAGATTATACTGAATTATTTTAGTTATCATTGCTGCATAACTGTCCAAAATTTGGTGTCTTAAAACAATAGTTATTTTTCTCAAGGTTCTCTGGTGGATTGGTGATCTGGGTAACTCTTTGGCTGATCTAATCTGGAGTCACTCCCTTGGCTGCAGTTATCTGATAACTGAATTGAAGGCTTTATCCACATTTTCAATTTGAGTTGGCTCTACCTGTTACCTCTAGCTGGCCTGTCACCTCCACAACTTGGTAATCAAGGGTTCTGAGAAAGCTAGAGCAGATGCTGGAAGCTCTCTTAAGGCCCAAGAGAGCTTGCATTGTGGCTTCTGACACATCCTATTGGTCAAAACAAGTCACAAAACTAGCATGCCCGCTACAAGAAAGTGAAGAAATAGACTCCAGATCTTGATGGGAGGAGTATCAAGTCACACTGTCAAAGGATGGGACACAAGGAGGAGGCATTCACTGTAACAATCTGTCATGACAATATGCTGTTTCCATAAAGACAATTTGGAAAGAACTCTCTTATCCCCATGGTCTTAATACCCTTGATTTTACATACCATGTTAAATGAACAAGAGTTCTTATCATTAGCAAAACTCAACTCTCAGACCACCTTATCTGACCACCTTACCTGCCTCCTGAGAAACCTGTATGCAGGTCAGGAAGCAACAGGTAGAACTGGACATGGGAAAACAGACTCGTTCCAAATCGGGAAAGGAGTCCGTCAAGCCCGTACAGTGTCACTCTGCTTATTTAACTTATGTGCAGAGCACATCCTGCAAAACGCCAGGCTGGATGAAGCGCAGCCGGAGTCAAGACTGCCGGGAGAGATATCAATAAGCTCAGATGTGCAGACGACACCACCCTTACGGCAGAAACCGAAGAGGGACTAGAGTCTCTTGATGAAGGTGAAAGAGGAGGGTGAAAAAGCTGGCTTAAAACTCAGCATTCAGAAAACTAAGATCATGGCATCCAGTCCCATCACTTCATGGCAAATAGATGAGGAAACATTGGAAACAGTGACAGACTTTATTTTTTTGGGCTCCAAAATCACTGCAGATGGTGACTGCAGTCATGAGATTAAAAGACACTTGTTCCTTGAAAGAAGATCTATGACCAAGCTAGACAGCATATTAAAAAGCAGAGACATTACTTTGCCGACAAGCTATGCTTTTTCCAGTGGTCATGTATGGATGTGAGAGGTGGACCATAAAGAAAGCTGAGCATCAAAGAACTGATGCTTTTGAACTGTGGTGTTGGAAAAGACTCTTGAGAGTCCCTTGGAAATCAACCTTGAATATTCATTGGAAGGACCAATGCTGAATCTGAAGCTCTAATACTTTGGGCCACCTGATGTGAAGAACTGACTCATTAGAAAAGCCCTGATGCTGGGAAAGACTGAAGGCAGGAGGAGGAGGGGATGACAGAGGATGAGATGGTTGGATGGCATCTGCAACTCAGTGGGCATGAGTTTGAGCAAGCTCCAGGAGACGGTGAAGGACAGGGAGGCCTGGCGTGCTGCAGTCTGGGGTTGCAGAGTCGGGCACGGCTGAGTGACTGAACAACAACATCATGTTCGGATAACAATATAGAGACATATTAAAGATAACTACTTCCTGTGTTTCAGATGTTGAGGATTCTTAGACATTTAGTTGCTTCAAGATAAATTTGTGGTCTTTGGGAATAGGCTAGTTGTTCTCTTGTATTGCAAAGGGAATTTCCTTCCCGCAAATCTTTTTTAGTTTCCTTCAGGAAAGTCATTGCTTACATAATTCTTAAGCTATGTTGTCTAAAATGGCCCATATTTTAAAAAGAAAATTCAGTCTTTAATGCATTCTTCTGTATCAGAAGACTTTTTTGTGCCATGTGCTGTGCTCAGTCGTGTCCGACTCTCTGTGACCCCTTGGACTGCAGGCCTCTAGCCTCCTCTGTCCACGGAGATACTTCAGGCAAGAATCCTGGAGAGGGTTGCCGCGACTCCTCCAAGGGACCTCCCCAGGCCGGAGTTCGACCCCAGGTCTCCCGCGTTGTAGGTGGATTCTTTACCGTCTGAACCACAAGGGAAGCCCCAGAAGGCTTTCTTCTTTTTAACACATATTTAAAAGGCAAGCAATACAGAAAGGATAGTATTGTTGAAAATGATTAGTTTATAAAGGGAAATGACAAGCATGCAGCTAATCAGAACTCCGAACGCCATCAATGAAGAAGTCAAAAGTCACTGAAGTATCAATAATGGATGTGCTAAGCCAGCCTGAGAACTAGGGCAGAAATTCATAGCGCTGGTTTATGGATTGAATACGAATGCTCCTGTACCTGTCAGATTATGCCACGCTTAATTCTCCAGCTCATTACCCACCTCTGTGTTGCATGGTGACCTGCAGTCCACAGGGGTGTCTCACGTCATCACTCAAATAGGTTCTTATTTCTTTCAAGACAGACCTCTTAGTGATCTTTTCAGGAAGGGAGACATTTCCCCTCTATTTCTTGCTTTCTTGTGACTGGACTAATAATAGAATTGACATATGACAGATTAAAAGAAACAAATTGTGATATGTGTGCATGGCGGTCTCACAGACATGGGAGCAAAGATGGGGGCAAAGCAGGCGGCTTTTATATTTCCCAGACAAAGGAACAGTACAGTGTAGGGAACTAACAGGGAAAAGAGCCTGCGTTTGGGGTAGTTAATTTGCGAAGAATGCGAACAGGATTTGGGCTTAGGGCAGTAACCTGCAGCCCCCAGTGCCCTCTTTGTGGTGGTAGAGTCTCCTTCTGCCCCCACGTGCAGCAACTGCGCCTTTCCTGTCGGAGACTTATTTCCTGCTGCTAAGGAGACAGGAAGGAGGGTGAGAGTGTCCCTCTTGCATTGGCTCTTGAGTGACTAATCCAAAGTAATCAGTAGCCCCTGAGGCACATTTTGGTGGGCAGCCCGCTCTGGGTCCTTCAGGCCTCATGCCCGGGAGCCTACTGCATTAGCCTCAGTCCTGCTTCTAACACCTCCACGGCCCTCGTGTGCAAAGTGCCCAAGTGTTCCGAGGTTGCCCTTTGTCCTCCCGGTGCGGGGACCATGCCTGACCCCACGTGGAAGTGCGCAATGCTGCTTGCATAGCTCGTAACACACTTTAGGGATTTTCAGAGTCCCTTCAATTTTGGTTGTATTAATTCTCTGCAAGGGGTTTACACTTAATCCATGACGATGGCATAGGGTCATTGTCCGAGTCATGGCTCTCCAGAGAACCAAAGCAAAGAGGATGTACACACAGAAAAGTCTGGGAGGTTCCTCATAGGGATTGACTTGTGCATCTATGGAGGCCAGGAAGTCCCACAGTGTGTTGTCTGCAAACTGGTCTGGAGAGCCTCGGAAGCTGGTAGTAGCGTAAGTCAGTCTAAAGGCCTGAGAACTAGGGGAGAGCCTTGTGCCTGTCCCACAGCTCCCCGGCTCAAGAACCAGGAGCTCAGCCATCCCGGCGTCGGCGGTGGACAGTGCTCTAGAAGAGAGAATTCTCCCTAGCCTGTTTGTTTTCTTGGGGCCCCCGGTGTATTGGATGGTGCTGATCCACATTTGAAACGGCAGATCTCTTTACCCAGTCTACTAAATTGACTACTAAACAAGCTAAACTCTTCCAGAAACTCCTTCTCAGACACCCCTAGATATTAATATAACACCTCACCAGTGCTCCAGGCATCATGAGCCCAATCAATTTGACACTGAAGAGTAACCATCACAGTAGTGAAACCAGGCTCTTTTCCTACTGGCCATTTTAGTCTCTATTTAAGGAAGCACAAGAAACCCCTCTTCACACAAGTGAATTTCTTTACTAGAAAAAAGCAGGTAGATTCTCCATAAGAAAAGAGACATTGAAGAAAAATGATTACTGGTGACCTCACCAACCCATGAGAGATGCCAGAGTTTATCTGAACTTCATTCAGTTTAGGCTCAGCTAGAACACCAGACATATGACATAATAAAACATGTTAGCATCAATACTTGATTTTCAGGGTTTCCCAGACAGGAAGGTCAAATTCTAGAATATCCTGTTTTAAACACTGTGATTATTAATCCTACATCATCCCGTAATATTATAAAACTTTCCATTGAATAAACTTTTTGAAAGTGCCTTGGAGAAACAGCACAGTATGGTGAAAAGAGCCTGCAGTCAGACAGATCTTTACAAACAAGCATTCTCTCAAATTAGCATCATGTTTTAAGGCTTGTTTTCCTCATTTGAAAAATTAGGATAATAAAATTTAATGTAGGCTTATTTGTGGGACTGAAGAAGAAAATGTGTGTGAAGCATTTAGCATAATATCCAATAGGAAATAGCTGACTTTGTTACAAAGACTGTATCATTGTTTTTGCAACCTAGAAACCTACTTAGGGACTGGGAGAAAGAGGTCCTTTCTTGATTTTCAGTTCAATCCACTCGGTCAGTCATGTCTGATTCTTTATGACCCCATGAATTGCAGCACGCCAGGCCTCCCTGTCCATCACAACTCCTGGAGTTTACTCAAACTCATGTCCATCAAGTTGGTGATGCCATCCAGCCATCTCATCCTCTATCATCCCCTTCTCCTCCTGCCCCCAATCCCTCCCGGCATCAGGGTCTTTTCCAATGAGTCAGCTCTTTGCATGAAGTGGCCAAAGTATTGGAGTTTCAGCTTCAGCATCAGTCCTTCCAATGAACACCCAGGACTGATCTCCTTTAGGATGGACTGGTTGGATCTCCTTGCAGTCCAAGGGACTCTCAAGAGTCTTCTCCAGCACCACAGTTCAAAAGCATCAATTCTTCAGCACTCAGCTTTCTTCACAGTCCAACTCTCACATCCATACATGATCGCTGGAAAAACCATAGGCTTGACTGGATGGACTTTTGTTGGCAAAGGAATGTCTCTGCTTTCTAAATTGCTATCTAGGTTGGTCATAACTTTCTTTCCAAGGAGTAAGTGTCTTTTAATTTCATGGCTGAAATCACCATCTGCAGTGATTTTGGACCCCCCAAAAATAAAGTCTGACACTGTTTCCACTGCCTCCCCATCTATTTGCCGTGAAGTGATGGGACCAGATTCCATGATCTTAGTTTTCTGAATGCTGAGTTTTAAGCCAACTTTTTCACTCTCCTCTTTCACTTTCATCAAGAGGCTCTTTAGTTCTTCTTCACTTTCTGCCATAAGGGTGGTGTCATCTGCATATCTGAGGTTATTGATATTTCTCCCGGCAATCTTGATTCCAGCTTGTGCTTCTTCCAGCCCAGCATATCTCATGATGTACTCTACATATAAGTTAAATAAGCAGGGTGACAATATACATCCTTGACGTACTCCTTTTCCTATTTGGAACCAGTCTGTTGTTCCATGTCCAGTTCTAACTGTTGCTTCCCGACCTGCATACAGGTTTCTCAAGAGGCAGGTCAGGTGGTCTGGTATTCCCATCTCCTTCAGAATTTTCTACAGTTTATTGTGATCCACACAGTCAAAGGCTTTGGCATAGTCAATAAAGCAGAAATAGATGTTTTCTTGGAACTCTCTTGCTTTTTTGATGATCCAGTGGATGTTGGCAATTTAATCTCTGATTCCTCTGCCTTTTCTAAAACCAGCTTGAATATCTGGAAGTTCATGGTTCACGGATTGCTAAAGCCTGGCTTGGAGAATTTTGAGCATTACTTTACTAGTGTGTGAGATGAGTGCAATTGTGTAGTAGTTTGAGCATTCTTTGGGGTTGCCTTTCTTTGGGATTGGAATGAAAACTGACCTTTTCCAGTCTGTGGCCACTGCTGAGTTTTCCAAATTTGCTGACATGTTGAGTGCAGCACTTTCACAGCATCATCTTTTAGGATTTAAAATAGCTCAGCTGGAATTCCATCACCTCCACTAGCTTTGCTCGTAGTGATACTTCCTGAGGCCCACTTGACTTCACATTCCAGGATGTCTGGCTCTAGGTGAATGATGATATCATCGTGATGATCTGGGTCATGAAGATCTTTTTTGTACAGTTCTTCTATGTATTCTTGCCACCTCTTCTTAATATCTCTGCGTCTCTTAGGTCCATACCATTTCTGTCCTTTATTGAGCCCATCTTTGAATGAAATGTTCCCTTAGTATCTCTAACTTTCTTGAAGAGATCTCTAGTCTTTCCAGTTCTGTTGTTTTCCTCTATTTCTTTGCATTGATTGCTGAGGAAGGCTTTCTTATCTCTCCTGGCTATTCTTTGGAACTCTGCATTCAAATGAGTACATCTTTCCTTTTCTCCTTTGCATCTCACTTCTTTTCTTTTCACAGCTATTTGTAAGGCCTCCTCAGACAGCCGTTTTGCTTTTTTGCATTTCTTTTTCTTCGGGATGCTTTTGATTCCTGTCTCCTGTACAATGTCATGAACTTCCGTCCATAGTTCATCAGGCACTCTATCAGATCTAGTCCCTTAAATCTGTTTCTCACTTCCATTGTATAATTGTAAGGGATTTGATTTAGGTCATACCTGAATGGTGTAGTGGTTTTCCCCACTTTCTTCAATTTAAGTCTGAATTTGACAGTAAAGGTTCATGATCTGAACCACAGTCAGCTCCAGGTCTTGTTTTTGCTGAGTGTGTAGAGCTTCTCCATCTTTGGTTGCAAAGAATATAATCAGTCTGGTTATACATATATTAAAATGTTAATTTCTATATGTTGTGATATTATATAGGAATATTAATATGGGTATCATTTTAATGCTTCTTTACTAGGGTTGTTAGAGGGAACATGGAGGACAAGAAATATGAAATTGCATAAGATATCCACTCCATGAATGCACTCAAAATTCGGAAGTACTACTTTTTCTACTTTCATAAAAACTTGAGACTTAGAATTACTTTAGCAGACAGTGTTGAGCACTAAGGGAGCATAACCCCTGCTCTCAGGGAAGGAGAAAGATGAACAAATGAAGTACTGCACACGGGAGGCTACAATAGGAGTGTCCAAGTCAAAGGAGATAACTGGGGAGATGGGGACGTCTCTCTAAGGAAGTGACTCTCGCTGACATCTGGAGAAGGGCTCAGTGAGAATGCCGTACATATGACATATTAATACAATCTAGCAATGTAAAGACTTATGGCATATGATCATATGACATATGACCTAGAAATGTACAGACCAGGAGTACCAGGCTAGGAGAAAATATCCAGTGACAAATGCAAGTGGAAGAACCTGGCGTGTTTGCATGGCCAGGCTTAGGAAGAAGAGAAGTGGAAGGAATGAGGCCGGCAAAGCAAAAACAGCTGTGGAAGAACAACGTGGGCTCAGACTTGAACCCCGAAGAGGAGCTTGTCTTTTCTTTGCAGCCTGTGTCATTAGGAAGGTCGGTTGATATTACAAGGGCCCACAGCATGTGGAATACCGAATGATGCATTAACCACAGTAGCACCAACTGCTCTTGCCCATCCAAAGGCTAAGCTGCTGACCATCATTCCGTCAGCCTGCATGATTCTGAAATGAGCAATTAACCATAATCTTTCCTAGCTATAGCCAATGTTTGCAGAATCTGTCTTGGTAAAAAAAAAAAAAAGATAAGATTTTTGTATTTCAAGAAAGAGAAGGCAAGATGGTTATCCCTACAAAGCACAGAAATCTCTCTCTGCTCCTCCGCCTGCCAGTCCTTGCCAAGACCTCTGCTGACTTCTTTGCCTCGTGTGAAAACCAGAGACACCATCCTCTGTTCTGCTTTTCCTTTCTCCCTCTAGTTCCCAATTACCAGATTTTGTTCTATTTTGTATTTTTGCCTGCAGTGCTGGCTGGTAATCTTTCTTTTCCAGCCTAGATGATGAATATGGTCTTCTCTAACTTCTCTAGCTTTCTTCACTTAGTGTGACAGCCTCTGGGTCCATCCAGGTGGCTGCAAATGGCATTATTTCTTCCCTTTTATATCTGAATTATATATACGTAATTATAACTGTGTGTGTGTGTGTGTGTGTGTGTCTGTATCTTTTGAATTAGAGGTTTTGGTTTTACTAAGTGTATTCCTAGGAATGGGATTGGTAGATGATATGGTAACTGTATTTTTTTTTTTTTAAAGAGCCTTTATTCTGTTATCCACAGTGGCTGAACCAATTTCCATTCCCTCCAACAGTGTAGGGAGGATCCCTTTTCTTCATACTCTATTCAGCATCTATAATTTGTAGACTTTTTGATAATAGCCATTCTGACCAAAGTAAGATGAAACCTCGTTGTAGTTTTGTTTTGCATTTTTTTAACAATTAGCAGTATTGAGCATCTTTTTGTGTGCCTGTTGGTCAATCTGTCTGCCTTCTTTGGAGAAATGTCAATTTAGGGTCTTCTGCAAATTTTTTGATTGGGTTATTTATTTTTTTGATATTCAGTTTTCTGAGCTGTTTGTATATTTTGGGAATTAGGCTCTTATTGATCACATTGTTGGCAACTATTTTCTTCGTCTTTTCATTTAGTTTATGGTCTCCTTTGCTGTGAAAAAGCTTGTAAACTTGATTAGGCCCTGTTTACTTATGTTTGCTTTTATTTCTTTTGCTTTGGGAGATTGACCTAAGAAAACACTGCTATGACTTATATCAAAGAATGTTTTGCTTATGTTCTCTTCTAGGAGTTTTATAGTTTCGTGTCTTGTATTTAAGTGTTTAATCTTATATTTAAGTCTTTAATACTGCAGCTTTTCTTTATGAGGCACAAATAAATTTGCACGTGATCGATTCACTGCTAATCACACTGATCAACAAACACAGGGATGGGGAAGAGGTAAGGGAAAGGTCTTTAAAAACAGACGGTTTTACCCTCGGGGGTCTCTGGTCTCCAGCTGCTTTTGTGCTACTGAGGTTCTGAGATGATTCAGTGGACTGTGCACTTAACTTTTATTTCTGAAAGTTGAGCTCACCATTCTCCCTTCCTACCTTAATAAGTCTCCATAATCTTATGCAGGAAAGCTCTGACCTTAGGAACCAAAGAGCTGTGTTCCCATCCAGCTTCACTTCAAAGTGCCAGTCTAAAGTGGGCTATGTGTAACTATTTGAGACTATTTTCTCATTAAAAAGCGAGAACAGTAATCCCTAATCTTTCATAAAGTTTGGAAGGAGAATATATGAAAATTATATATATATATATATATGTATAATTATATATATATGTTAAAAATATATAGCATTAAGAGGTCTTAAACTGAAGGTCTGAAGCATGCAATATTTTATAAATAAAGGAAAAAATTATAAATTAAGAGTTCCAGTATTACTTATAATCAGTTAGTCAACAATGAGATACATGATCAATTTTGTCTGATGGATAAAAAAGAATTATTCCTATATATACTATGTTTTTTTTTTTATTCTATTACAATTGGGAGGATGACAGAAACTATATGGAAGTAGGTAGTATAAAAATAAAACTGTATTAGTAATTATAGTTAAAAAATATATCCTAGGCTCTTTTCAATCATAATAAGAACAACTGGAAATATCCCAATTGTTATCAAGTTATTTGCAAGTAGTGAATTGAGAGAAGAAAGCACACTTCCTTCTTTGATAATTCTAAAGAATAATTTCTGCCTAGAGTCATTTTAGTTCTATCATATTTGTGAATGTTATTCCTTCAGTACATTTTTTCTCAGGAAACTGCTAATGTTATCAGACTTCTTAGTTGAACATAAAAACAATTACTGCTATGACTGGGAAAGTTATTAATACCATACATGACCCATCTGAGGATAGGAAATTGAAGTTGTTTACTTTTATATCCTGTTAGCAAAGAAGTTTGAATGACATGCTATTAATTTTATGAAATAGAAAATGTCTAATACAATCAATTGTAACCAGCCTTTCCCACAATAGACTTATCCCATCCCATCTATTTTAAATTACAAAATTGCATAAAATGTATTGTGCACTGTCATTTTACAGTGTTTCCTTTTAGTCATCTGAAACAGTAAAAGCCAGGAATTGTGCAGAACTGGAATCTGATGGTAGGAAGACAAGGTAAAGTGAAGAAGCTGGGTGAAAATCAAACTGATGGATATTTCTTGCAGCCGATCTGGACAGACACAACACTGGGCAAATTATTGAGGCATTATACATCCCCACTGGTTCAACTGTAAACAACCCGCTTGCAATGCCGGAGATGTGGCAAGGGATGCAGGTTCCACTCCTGAACTGGGAAGATGCCCTGGAGTAACACACGGCTCAGTAAACTAACAACAACAAATTATACAGTCATCGCATATTGAAATATTTTGGAGTTGGTATGACCCTGATTATCTTTTCTCTCCCTCAAGAATTAAGGAGAGAAACATTGGCTTGTGGTGACCCTTTCCATTTTTCTTAAAGTTTCTTTTTCATTAAATTTTTAATTTTTTAAGAAAAGTTTTTCGGCCTTGCCAAGCAGCACGTGGGCTCTTAGTTCCCCAACCAGGGATTGAACCCATGCTCACGGCATTAGAAGCATAGGGTACCAAACTCTGGACCACCAGGGAAGTCCTTAACCCTTTCTATTAATTTCAAACCTTCAGGGAAATAAAAAGTTCTGTCTCAGTAACTTAAAAGTTGAAGAATTTAATACAATAAAAGGGTGGATATAAGCAAACTTTACCAGGGAACTTCCAAAAGATGAGTGGATGGAATAGAAAGTATGGACCAGCGACTACTCACCCCTATGTAGTCAAGCATTGTAAATCAACTATTGATGTTGTTGTTTAGTCACAAATTTGTGTTCAACTCTTTTGTGACCCATGGATGGCAGCCCACCAGTTTTCTCTATCCATGGGATTCACCAGGCAAGAATACTGGAGTGGGTCGCCATTTCCTTCTCCAGGGGACCTTCCAGACCCAGAAATCAAACCCAAGTCTCCTGCGTTGGCAGGCGATTCTTTACCGCTGAGCCATCAGGGAAGCCCATATATCAACTATACCCCGGGACAATGTGAAAGCTTTTAAAGAGAAATCTTTCTTCTGATTCTCTCCTCTACCTAGGCTCTTGGCCTGATAAGTGGCACCGCTGCCCATTCCTTCTGCTCCAGGACCACGTCTAGTCACCGTGGGCTCCTCTCATCTCCCTATTTCTAGCTCAGTACCAAGCCCTGCAGATGTGTCCTGCTTTCCTCACGTCCTCCCTTCTAGGCATAAATTATTTTTTTCCTCTGGATTTTGGCTGCGTTGAGGGTAAACTAAACTCTCCCGAGGCATTTCATGGCATCTTCTTGTTCTGCCCTGCTTCTGCCCTGGGCCCACGGTTCCCCACCCTCTCCCTGGTCCTCTGCCCGCCAGCCACACGAGCCTGCCGCTGAGTTCCCGGGCTGGCGTTTCCCACCTCTCCGCCTTCCTCCACACTGTAGTCTCAGTGCGAGCTTTATTTCCTTTCCCTTTTTTCCCTGATTAAATCTCACTCATCATACCTGTCTCTGTTCAATTATTTCTTCCTCTGATATGTTTCCTCTGGTCACACTGAGTCTGTTCTCCCCATAGTCCCTCAGAATCCCTTTCTTTGTAGCACTTGTCACTGTAATTATAAGTTAATTTGCATGATTATATTCGCTTTTGCTCACCATTAATCTCCATAAATTTGGAAGGGCCTGGGATGTCTTCAGAATTTATTAAACTTCTGTTGAATGAACAAATAAATAAAGAAAATAATATGTGAATCTGAGGTCATATTATAGATATCAGTTGGCAAAACCAGTTTTTGACTTTACTCACAGTTTAACTGTATTCATTGCCCTGTTATTTCCAGTAATAATTGAGCAACATAAAAGGAGATCCATGATCCACCACAGGTCTTACCATTATCTTAAACAACCAGTTTCATAGAGGATTGTTCTCTTTTGAAAATTTAATTCATAATGCACATGCTGAAGTTTGTGGAGAACTTTTTCTTAAAAAGATGCATGTTTCAACTCCACTGTAGAGAAGCTGAATTTTTTCTCATTTCTGGTGTTAAAGATGTGTAATAATTTACTTGCCTTTAGAGACATGTTAGTAAGAAATCTCTGAAATAGATTCTACACAGTCATCTATTTCTTAATCAAAATCCCCTTTAAATAAGAAATAAAAATGCTTCTTAGAGGACATCCTGCATAAAATACTAAAAGTTATGTCATTTTTATTTGTTATATTTTGGATGGTTGCCCATTATTTTCACATTACTTTTCAGGTCATCAGTTGGCAATGTTCCTAATAATCAGTACTATCATCTCCTCAGTGCAAAAGACAACAGTAACAACAGAAGGCTATAAGCATGACCTTTAGTTTTATTTCCACATGCTTCCATTTGCTAATTGTGGGAAATTACAGTTGTAGGCAGTAATTATTTGCACCACCATTTTTTCATGTGTACAAAAGAAAAAAAAATCTCATGTGTTATTACTTATCACCATTTTTTCATGTGTACAAAAGAAAAAAAATCTCATGTGTTATTACTTATCACAGATCCAAATTATCACTTAATTGAAAAAAGCAAGGGAATCTAAGACTCAAACATGACTTCCTAATCAAAAACTAGGAAAACTGGAGGAAAGATAATTTGTCTTTTAATGTGTATATTAGAACCTTAAGAATCGGTAAGCTTTTGTAGTGTCACACATGTGCATTAATGATTATGGTAAAATTTCTCTTAAGATACAGATGAAATAATTCTATGAGACAATTTTATGTCCTAAAATTCCTAATGGTAATAAAAAGATTTTCATGTAATCTTTTTTTTTTAGTATGGATACATTCCAATGAAAGAACAGCTTTATACACTTGCCACCATTTCTACCTGGATTCAGAAGCTATTGAAAAGTAACAATCAGACTGCCTTCCATCTGTCCGGAGAGTTCTGCAGCGTGCCCTGGGGGGATGCAGGTCTGCGAGGGAAGGAGGGTGGACACAGCAAGCAGGCAAGATCTCTGTCCCAGCCCTACCTCAACCGGAGGAGCTCAGTGCACTGTGGCTGAAAAGCCTGCTGGAAACAAAGCAAGTTTCAAACACTTTCAAAAAAGTAGGAATGAAAAAATGTTTTGTTCTAACCCCATCAGTGTTAAGACTTCACTGTTTAATTAATCTAAGTCTTTTGCATGTATATAGGTCCAAGCTTCAGCCTAAGCTGTAGCCCCTAGGAGGACTGAAAGTCTGGCCTGCCTCTGCTGAGCTGGCAAAACCATGCCTGCTCGTTCAGTTCAGAGCGACCCCATGGATTGCAGCATATCAGGCTTCCCTGTCTGTCGCCAGCTCCTGGAGCTTGTTCAGACGCATGTCCATCAAGTCGGTGATGCCATCCATGAATACCTGCTAGAGGTCACCATGAATGAGGATTTGAGAAAATGCTTCAAGGAAAAAGAATATTAAACAGAAAAACTTAGCCTAGAAAAAAAAGTCCCTGATAGATCACAAGGGTTTGGTAAAGAATGGGTTTACTAAATGTAAATTTTATTTTTATTTATTTATTTAGTTGGAGGCTAATTACTTTACAATATTGTAGTGGGTTTTGTCACACATTGACAAGAATCAGCCATGGATTTACATGTATTCCCCATCCCGATCCCCCCTCCCACCTCCCTCTCCACCCAATGTCTTCCCAGTGCACTAGGTCTGAGCACTTGTCTCATGCATCCAGCCTGGGCTGGTGATCTGTTTCACCCTAGATAATATACATGTTTCGATGCTATTCTCTCGAAACATCCCACCCTCGCCTTCTCCCACAGAGTCCAAAAGTCTGTTCTATACATCTGTGTCTCTTTTTTCTGTTTTGCATATAGGGTTATCGTTACCATCTTTCTAAATTCCATATATATGTGTTAGTATACTGTAATGGTCTTTGTCTTTCTGGCTTACTTCACTCTGTATAATGGGCTCCAGTTTCATCCATCTCATTAGAACTGATTCAAATGAATTCTTTTTAATGGCTGAGTAATATTCCATGGTGTATATGTGTACCACAGCTTCCTTATCCATTCATCTGCTGATGGGCATCTAGGTTGCTTCCATGTCCTGGCTATGATAAACAGTGCTGCGATGAACATTGGGGTGCACGTGTCTCTTTCAGATCTGGTTTCCTTGGTGTGTATGCCCAGAAGTGGGATTGCGGGTCATATGGCAGTTCTATTTCCAGTTTTATAAGAAATCTCCACACTGTTTTCCATAGCGGCTGTACTAGTTTGCATTCCCACCAACAGTGTAAGAGGCTTCCCTTTTCTCCACACCCTCTCCCTCATTTATTGCTTGTAGACTTTTGGATAGCAGCCATCCTGACTGGCATGTAATGGTACCTCATTGTGGTTTTGATTTGCATTTCTCTGATAATGAGTGATGTTGAGCATCTTTTCATGTGTTTGTTAGCCATCTGTATGTCTTCCTTGGAGAAATGTCTGTTTAGTTCTTTGGCCCATTTTTTGACTGGGTCATTTATTTTTCTGGAGTTGAGCTGGAGGAGTTGCTTGTATATTTTTGAGATTAATCCTTTGTCTGTTGCTTCATTTGCTATTATTTTCTCCCAATCTGAGGGCTGTCTTTTCACCTTGCTTATAGTTTCCTTTGCTGTGCAAAAGCTTTTAAGTTTCATTAGGTCCCATTTGTTTATTTTTGCTTTTGTTTCTAATATTCTGGGATGTGGGTCATAGAGGATCCTGCTGTGACTTATGTCAGAGAGTGTTTTGCCTATGTTCTCCTCTAGGAGTTTTATAGTTTCTGGTCTTACATTTAGATCTTTAATCCATTTTGAGTTTATTTTTGTGTATGGTGTTAGAAAGTGTTCTAGTTTCATTCTTTTACATTTGGCTGACCAGTTTACCCAACACCACTTGTTAAAGAGGTTGTCTTTTTTCCATTGTATATCCTTGCCTCCTTTGTCGAAGATAAGGTGACCATAGGTTCATGGATTTATCTCTGGGCTTTCTATTCTATTCCATTGATCTATATTTCTGTCTTTGTCCCAGTAGCATACTGTCTTGATGACTGTGGCTTTGTAGTATAGTCTGAAGTCAGGCAGGTTGATTCCTCCAGTTCCATTCTTCTTTCTCAAGATTACTTTGGCTATTCGAGGTTTTTTTGTATTTCCATACAAATTGTGAAACTATTTGTTCTAGTTCTGTGAAAAATACTGTTGGTAGCTTGATAGGGATTGCATTGAATCTATAGATTGCTTTGGGCAGTATAGCCATTTTGATAATATTGATTCTTCCAATCCATGAACATGGTATGTTTCTCCATCTGTTTGTGTCCTCTTTTATTTCTTTCATCAGTGTTTTACAGTTTTCTATGTATAAGTCTTTTGTTTCTTTATTTAGATATACTCCTAAGTATTTTATTCTTTTTGTTGCAGTGGTGAATGGTATTGTTTCCTTAATTTCTCTTTCTGTTTTCTCATTGTTAGTGTATAGGAATGCAAGAGATTCATGTGTGTTAATTTTATATCCTGAAACTTTATTATATTCATTGATTAGCTCTAGTAATTTTCTGGTAGAGTCTTTAGGGTTTTCTATGTAGAGGATCATGTCATCTGCAAACAGTGAGAGTTTCACTTCTTCTTTTCCTATCTGGATTCCTTTTACTTCTTTTTCTGCCCTGATTGCTGTGGCCAATACTTCCAAAACTATGTTAAACATAAATGTTAAAGTCATTCCACTAATCAAAGTAAGATGTGGGGCACAATGCTGTGGAACCCCTGCAAAAGAATATTTAACGGAGTTTACATAAAAAGGAGCACTAAATGCAATTTCTCATTTTGGTAGAACTCCAAACAACTCTAGGGACCTGACTGTCCCAGAAGCGATGGTAGGGCTAGGCAGGTGCCAGCGGAAGCACCACAGGATCCTGGTGGCCATACCTGGTGAGGGCGACAGCAATCTGTGATGGGGCAACATGTGAGCAGTTCTACAGTCCAGGAAAGAGGCTAGAACAAGAAAAAAGGAGAAGTGCTGTGCTTAACAAATGAAGACTATAGCTGGGAGGCCTGGTTCAAGTGCAAGTGTGAAAACTATTTAAGGGAAGGGGGGGTGTCACATACATGCAAACAGGGGGTCTTTGGAACATGATGACTGCTATGAGCCATCTATACCTGCAAGCTGGCAAGCCCTGCAGGAAACACTGTGAACATTTATGAGTCATGAAATTCATAAACTGATTCTTGATTCTTACTTATCTTTTAATCTTCACATTATTTAGTCACTTTCATTAGCTGTCACTGTTGAGTTACCCTCTCTTGAAATATCACAGATGTGGATATTAATATATTCTTTGCAAATTATGCTTAGTCTTCAGTGGAAGTGATTATTATCTTTGATAACTTAATGAGAACTTTCATTTCAAAGATCAGTCACATGCATCAAATTCCATAAGCCATGGGTCATCCGAACCTGGAATTTAAATGAGAATTCTTACTTTATATAAAATTTTATCCTATGGAAATAAAAACATCTGATAGACTAACCATATGTTTGAGGAACAATGAAAAATCTTTGAAAATATAAAATGTTTAGAATCGACTAGTGACTAGTGTTTCACTTTGTTTTTATTGAGCCCATTTTTATTCTATTTAAGGGACTTTTGTCATGGAGTCATAGAGCTGGAAACATATCTCCATATGCCATATAGTCTGTCCTCCTGCCTTCACACAGATGGTGGTCTAGCAGACATTCAGATATCTTCAGGGATACCATTCTATGCTCATGCCAGTGTGAATATAAAAATTCCTATGCATGGAGAGTAAATATAGTCTCTTATATTGATTTTAGACCCTAGAAGTCTTTGTGGTGGCAGTGGTTTAATCATTAATTCATGTCCAATGCTTGCGACCCCATGGACTGTAGCCTGCCAGCCTCCTCTGTCCATGGGATCTCCCAGGCACGAATACTGGCGTGGGCTGCCATGCCCTTCTGTAGGGGATCTTCCTGACCCAGGGGATGAACCTGAATCTCCTGCATTGCAGGTGGCATCATTACTGCTGAACCACCAGGGAAACCCAGAAGTCTATGAGATTCCATTCTTATCCTTGTTATTATTATCTTTCCACTGATTAGAATGGAAACTCCAAGCTAAGTAACAGTGAGACAGGCTGGCCAAGAAGGGACAAGGCATTGGAAACAAGACATGGATCCTGAGGTGAGATAGACCCACCGAGTCTAACCCTGCAGAGAGTGAGTGGTTTTGTACAGGGAACAAAGTCCATGCATACCTAAGAATAATATAAGCAAAAAGTAGATTGTGGTAAATGTCTGTGACAGGCAGAATCATGTCTCTCCACCGTTTCCTAAGATGGTGAAGTTTGAATCCTTAGAAGCTGCAGATATGCTACATTGGGTGGCAAAAAGGATTTAGCAGATTAAGTTAAGGACCTTGAGGTGGGGACATGATCTTGAATTACCCAGGAAATGCAAGCTAACCACTAGATCCTTAAAACTGTAGAACAAGAATGATCAGAGTGAGCTATCAAGAGAGATACAGCTTTGCAGGCTTTGAACGTGGAGGAAAGGTCCATGAGCCAAGGAATGAGGGCAGCCACTTGAAATTGGAAAAGACAAAGAAATGGATTCTCCCCTAGAGCTTCCAAAAAGAACCAGCCCCCCTGACAACTTGAGTTTAACCCAGGGAAATTGATGCATATTTCTAACCTACAGAATTGTAAGATAATAAAACTGTACTATGTTAAACTATTAAGTTTCTTGCCATCCATTTAGCAGCAGTAAAAAACCAATATGACTAATAAGTTTAGGTCTCCCTTATTCTGCCCTTGATTGCTTACATTCTGTTCTCAAAATAGCATCCAGAGTGATCCTATTAAAACAAACAACAGAGCAAGTCTCTTTTCTGATCAGAATCGTCCAGTGGCTTCCAGTCTCAATCAAGAGTGAAAACAAAAACCCTCATCATGGCCTCCAAGGTCCTATGCCTTCTGTCCCATCACGTGCTCTGACTTTATCCCCCACTTTTCTCCCTCTCGCTTGACCAACTACCTTGCTCTTCCTGGAACTCACCTGGCATACTTCTGCTTTAGGAACATTTGGACACAATTGCTGTGACTCACGTCTCCATCACTAAAAATTAGCATGGTAATCTGGAATGTAGTTTCTCAGCACACACACATGCACATAGAATGGTTTTTCACGTGAATTTCTTTGTTCCTTCTATCTTTATTTTCATGTAAGTTTCATTAAAATTTTCCAAACCTTTCCTGGAGTTGTCTCCCTGCCTCATCCCAAATCAATAATAGGTATCATTTACTTTGGAGGGTGGGCTTATTGATTCACTGAACCTAGTTCAAAGAATTTATTACTAGGTTGGCATTTTATCATAAAACTTTGCTTAAGTGAGTGTTGTCATCCTCACAGAGGAATAACCCCAAACTTCTCTGCTATCTGCCATTTGGAACTGTTTCTTTCCCTAATTAGGTTTTATACCAAATGTTATTTTATTGCTTTTTAAATTTTTTTCCAACAAGGTGTTGATACTGATTTTGTAACATAAGGTTGAAGATGCATTTTATTTCTTTTAATTTTTTTCTCTTTTGGCCATTCCGCCCAGCATGAAGGCATGTGGGATCTTAGTTACCCAACCAGGGATGGAACCCATATGGCCTGCCTTGGAGGCATGAAGTCTTAACCACTGGGCCACTAATGCATTATATTCTATAGCATCCAATGGGACCAGCTTCCAAAATGACCCTTAATATTCATGATCTCACACTGTACAGGCATTGTTGTTGTTCAGTCATTAAGTTGTATCCAACTCTTCTATCCCATGGGCTGCAGCACACCAGGGATCCTTATCCTTCACTATCTCATGGAGTTCACTCAAACTCATGTCCATTGAGTCAGTGATGCCATCCAACCATCTCACCCTCTGCCATCCCCTTCTCCTCCCACCTGCAATACTTCCCAGCATCAGGGTCTTTTTCAGTGAGTCAGCTCTTTGCATCAGGTGGCCAAAGTACTGAAGCTTCAGCTTCAGCATCAGTCCCTCCAGTGAACATTCAGGGTTGATTTCCTTTAGGACTGACTGGTTTGATCTCCTTGCAGTCCAAGAGACTCTCTCTCTAGAGTCTTCTCCAGCACCACTTTGAAAGCACCAATTCTTCGGCACTCAGCCTTCTTTATGGTCTAACTCTCCATCCATACATGACTATTGGGAAAACCATAGTTTTGACTATACAGACCTTTGTCCACAAAGTAGTGTCTCTGCTTTTTGATATACTGTCTAGGTTTGTCATAGGTTTTCTTCCAAGGAGTGAGCATCTTTTAATTTCATGGCTGCAGTCACCTTCTGCAGTGATTTTGTCCAAGAAAATAAAGTCTCTTACTGTTTCCATTTCCCCCCATCCATTTGCCATGAAGTGATGGAACTGGATGCCATGATCTTAGTTTTTTTAATGTTGAGTTTTAAACCAGCTTTTCCACTCTTCTCTTTCACTTCATCAAGAGGCTCTTTAGTTCATCTTCACTTTCTGACGTTGGGGTGGTATCATCTACATATCCGAGGTTATTGATACTTCTACCAGCAATCTTGATTCCAGTTTGAGCTTCATCCAGTCCAGCATTTTGCATGATGTCCTCTGCATATAAGTTAAATTAGCGGAGTGACAATATACAGCCTCGACGTACTCCTTTCCCAGTTTGGAACCGGTCTGTTGTTCCACATCCATTTCTGTTGCTTCTTGACCTACAGGCACGTTTATCATGAGGCAAGTAAGGTGGTCTGGTAGTCCCCTAAGCATGTATAGGTTAAAAATTGACGGACTCACTGTGAGTCAGGTTTATTTAAGTTGACTATGTTTTAACAGTGCTTCCCTGATAGTTCAGTAGTAAAGAATCCTCTCGCCAGTGCAAGAAACATGAGTTTGATCCCTGGGTTGGGAAGATCCCCTGGAGAAGGCAATGACAACCCACTCCATTATTCTTGCCTGGTAAATCCTATGGACAGAGGAGCCTGGTGGGCTACAGTCCATTGGGTTGCAAGAGAGTCAGGCATGACTTGGTGACTAAACAACTAAACAAAAACAGCAACTAGGTTAACAGGTTGTTGAAGAATTTGATATGATGGTGAGGGAGGTGAGGTACTGTGATGTTGTATTGTGTTGTGGCACTTAGTATTGTGATACCAGTCTGGAGTTTTCCGGATGAGCCATGTTCTTTTTCTATAATTACCCCAGGCAGATGTCACACAGTATCTTCTTATACATTTTCATTGACAGAAGCAATTCTTTCCATTATTGGTTGGTCTTATTGTGGAGCAGCTTTGTATATTCACAGGGCGAAAAGCTAAGTTCCAGTGCTTTTCATTGACTGGTTCTAGTTCTGGCTTCCGGGGCAACCCAAAGTATTAATACTTCCTACTCTCCTTCACATTTGACAACATCAGTAAAAAGACCATATAGGTACAGCTATGTTAAATAATCTCCATCATGGTGTGACAAGTCCATCAAAGAAGAAAACACTTAAATAAAATATAGAACGGTGTTTCTCAAGTAGTAAGAACATGCCAACATCATGCTAAGACACTCAGCTAAGGTGCTCGGTCGTGGCCGACCCTTTGCAACCCCAGGGACGGCAGCCCACCAGGCCCCTCTGTCTATGGAATTTTCCAGGCAAGAACCCTGGAGTGGGTTGCCATTTGCTGTACCTGGTGGGAAGTAGTTTGGTCATATTCCTCGGGTGTATTAAATAGAAGAAAGACTGAGGGTCGCTGCTATAGGGAAGGATTTCTATCTCTCCAAGGACAGAAGATGACCTGTATTGGAATCTCATCACTCTGCTTTTGAGGGCTGGCAGACATGTTTTTGAAATGCTCCCGATGGCAAGGTATCGCTACCCAGTTCCTTGTTCTTTCCTTGAATTAGACAAAGATATTTACCTGCTGATGGAAGTTCGTAAGAATCATTAAAACTGTACTTCTCCTCTTTTGTTTTTATTCTATTGATTTTTTGGCTGTGCTGGGCCTTCGCTGCAGCTCGCGGGCTCTCCACGCAGCATGCAGTCTTCTCTAGTTGCAGAGTGTAGCCGCCTCCACTTGCGGCGCTCGGGCTTAGTTGCCACGGGGCGTGTGGGATTTTAGTTCCCCAACCAGAAATCAAACCTGAGTTCCCTTCCTTGGAATGCAGATTCTTTGCCACTGGACCACCAGTGAGGTACCCACACTTCTCCTCTTAAATACAAAGTTCATGATAAAAATAGACTAAAAAACGTTTTTTGAGTGAATGGATTGTTCCTTGTCTGAGGCTCTCAAAAACCTTTATCCTTTAGATGCTGCAGAAGCAAGAAATATTTCAGAGCTAGATTAAAAAAAAACAAAAACTTTCACTCACCACACCTGCAGAGACATTTCTTAGGGTTTCTGGGCAGTTTTGAGTAAGAAACGTGAGGAGATCACTGAGGATGAAGAGAGAACTGTGCGCACCTCCGCAAGTATGTCCAAGACTCAGATGTCTAGTGCTGCCAACACTCTGTATTTATTTTTAAAAAGTCAACCAAACACGTTTATGTAAATAAAATTCTAAGTTATATGCCGTATTTCAGTTCAGTCAGTTCAGTTCAGTTGCTCAGTCATGTCCGACTCTTTTTGACCCCATGAATCACATCACGCCAGGCCTCCCTGTCCATCACCAACTCTGGGAGTTTATTCAAACTCATGTCCATCAAGTTGGTGATGCCATCCGACCATCTCATCCTCTGTCATCCCCTTCTCCTCCTGCCCCCAGTCGCTCCTAGCATCAGGGTCTTTTCCAATGAGTCAGCTCTTCACCTTATTTAGTGATTACAAAAAAAGCATTTAGTTGTAAGTTCACCTATATGGTTTGATTTAATAATATTTACATTCTATTTGGCTAAACAGCGACAACAACAAACGACATTCTATTTTACTCTGGAAACCACATTTGGAGATTGTGAGAAGATGAATCTGTTAAAGCAAGTGGATTGTAGAGATTTATTTCTGTAATATTTTTCATTAAGGTCATATGCTCAGTTTCAAAGACTTAAGAGGCCATTCAAGAGACTGCTATTTATATTTTGTTTTCTAATTTCAGGGAATGGAGACTTATTTCTAATTCAAGTGCAGTAAAATCACATAACAATAAAATTATTTCTAGATGATTTTTTATTAATGAAAACATTTATTTAATAACATTTTAAAGATAACTCATGCAGGATCATGTCTAGTGTCTATTATTAATTTATAAAATATATCTAAGAGCCTAAACCCACTGATATAGGTTTCAAATATGTTCTTATTTCAGGAGGTTGTTTGGCTCTTTAAGATACAGGGTCTGAGCAGAAAAACATCAACAAAGAAATGCTGGTTCATGAGGAAAAGGGAAAATATAGCGTCATTTCCCTGGTCTTTTAATTAATATCATAAAAGAGTCTGAAATATTTTGATTACCTTTGTATACAAATAATTTTTGATTTATTTAAAAATTTTTGTGCAATTTTATGTGAAATAGGTCCCTTCCTCTTTGAAGTATTTATTAATTCTTCTTCTAGAATCAATTATTCATTTCTATGCCCCTGTAGCATTTCATTGATTTTAGTTAGCTCTGCAGTTTGTTTTTGCACCATGTGTCATGGAAATCAGGGATGGGAAGAGTAAGGGGAAGAACCAATTAAAAATATACATTAAAGAATGTACACTTAAATAATTATTTGTGTATATATAAATAATTACATATATATAAATGTAATATATATATAGTATATATATAAAATTATAGTAAAGTATAGTAAAGGATAAAAGAGAAATAAATACTTATTATAGTGTGTATATAAATATATATGCATATTACAGTATTTATGGTAAAAATAAATAGTAGAAAAATGAAAGTGAAAGAGGATAGTGAAAAAGGTGGCTTAAAACTCAACATTCAGGAAACTAAGATCATGGCATCTTGTCCCATCACTTCATGGCAAACAGATGGGGAAACAGTGGAAACAGTGACAGACTTTATTTTGGGGGGCTCCAAAATCACTGCAGATGGTGACTGCAGCCATGAAATTAAAAGACACTTGCTTCTTGGAAGAAAAGTTATGACCTACCTAGACAGCATATTAAAATGCAGAGATATTACTTTGCCTTCAAGGTCCATCTAGTCAAAGCTGCGGTTTTTCCAGTAGTCCTGTAAGGATATGTGAGTTGGACTATAAAGACAGCTGAACACTGAAGAATTGATGCTTTTGAACTTCGGTGTTGGAGAAGACTCGAGAATCCCTTGGACTGCAAGGAGATCCAGTCAGTCCGTCCTAAAGGAAAGCAGTCCTGAATGTTCATTGGAAGGACTGATGCTGAAGCTGAAGCTCCAGTACTTTGGCCACCTGATGCAAAGAACTGACTCATTGGAAAAGACCCTGATGCTGGGAAAGATTGAAGGCTGGAAGAGAAGCGGACGACAGAAGATGAGATGGTTAGATGGCATCACCGACTCAATGGACATGAGTTTGAGTAAACTCTGGGAGTTGGTGATGGACAGGGAGGCCTGGCGTGCTGCAGTCCATGGGGTATCAAAGAGTCAGACACTACTGAGTGACTGAACTGATAGTAAAGTGAATAGTAGAAGGTGTCAACTCTTAGCTATGGGAATGCTCAACCACTCATGGCCTCTGAAGGCCAAATCTACCTAAAGATCAAAATCAAAAAAAGAAACCTTAAAAGAGTTGACACTAAGTTCAGTTTAGTGTCATATTTCAGATCTTAGTTTTCTGACTATTGAGCTGTAAGCCAACTTTTTCACTCTCCTCTTTCACTTTCATCAAGAGGCTCTTTAGTCCTTCTTTGCTTTCTGCCATAAGGGTGGTGTCTTCTGCGTATCTGAGATTATTGATATTTCTCCCATAAATCTTGACTCCAGCTTGTGCTTCATTCAGCATGGCATTTCGCGTGATGTGTTCTGCATGTAAGTTAAATAAGCAGAGTGACAATATACAGGCTTGATGTACTCCTTTCCCAATTTGGAACCAGTCTGCTTTTCCATGTCCAGTTCTAACTGTTGCTTCTTGACTTGTATACAGATTTCTCAGGAGGCAGGTCAAGTGGTCTGGTATTCCCATCTCTTTAAGAATTTTCCACAGTTTGTGGTGATCCACACAGTCAAAGGCTTTGGCACAGTCAATAAAACAAAAGTAGATGTTTTTCTGGAACTCGCTTGCTTTTTTGATGATCCAGCAAATGTTGGCAATTTGATCTCTGGCTCCTTTGCCTTTTCTAAATTGAGCTATGTAGGTATTATTGTGGACGCAGCAGGGAAAGGCGATGATGGGATGAATTGAGAGAGTATCCCTGAGATACATACACACTACCATGTGCGAAATAAAGAGCTGGTGGGAAGCCGCCGTCCGCGCAGGGGGCTCAGGTCAGCCTCTGTGACGACCTGGAGGGGCAGAGTGGGGTCGGGGGGCAAGGCTCGGGAGGGAGGAGACACATTTATACTCACGGTCGACTCTCACTGTTGTGCAGCAGGAACTAAGACACTGTGAAGCAGTTATCCTCCAAATAAAATAGTAATACTGCTAATGAAGAAATAGGTCTTAAAATACAATACAGGGGTCTTGCTAGTATTTCTGAGACACGTCAGATTGCATAAAGTTATAGAAGCATGTACATATGAGGGGTTCTAAACACTGGACACTGTATATGTAACATAGATGCATACAGAGATGGGGTTAAGTGGGGCTCAAAAGTTAGGCTGCAGTGAAGTTGTTCACATTTTCACACCCCATGCTTAGAAGTTTAGATTTAATCCTGCGTATAAGGAAAGTTGTACATGGTATTCACCTCCAGTAGAGTAGAGTCCCTTAGGGTGGAGACTGCCTGAACTCACATGTTTTTGAGATCAACACCCCAGCATATAACTGCATATAACATAACTCAATGCACAACACATGGTTAAAATCCTGTAAATATTTGAATGCATGAATTGTGCACAAAACTAGATTATTACTGTAGAGTTAAAAGCTAGATTGCAGGAGCCCCAGAACAGGAGGAATAAAAATGCAGAGTTAAAAGAAGTTTTGCTTCGTAGGTGATTTTTATTTGGAAAAAGGGGGTGATTAGAAAAGGAACTTTACATGGAAATTACCACTACTTTGTTACATTTTTGTGGAATATGTAAAATATACAAGGGCTTCCCAAGTGGCCCGGTAAAGAACCCACTTGCCAATGCAGGAGATGTAGGAGATGTGGGTTTGATCCCTAGATTGGGAAGATCCCTTGGAGGAGGGCATGGCAGCCCACTCCAGTATTCTTGCCTGGAGAATCCCATGGACAGAGGAAGCTGGCAGGCTACAGTCCATAGGCTTGGACAGAGTTGGACATGACTGAAGCTACCTAGCATGCATGCACACATATACAATATGCAATTTCTGTAAGCTGTATTTAGTTAAGATGAATAATACCTTTATTTCGACCTCCTTTCTTTGGGCTAAATTCCTCACTGCCTCAGAAACCAACAGCTTCATTTAAGAGTAGAACTAAAGAAAAAAATCACTTCCGACTGAGATTATTTCTGTTGACCCCTATCTGCGATGTTTAGAAGCTATTGTTTGGTTCTCTCTAAATGCTGTGTGTGAAAAACCATGCAGATGTCATGGTAGCAAGCATCGCAGCAAAATGAAGACACATTTCTATTTTAAGAGCCAAAATAACCAATCAAATGAAGACACATTTCTATTTTAAGAGCCAAAATAACCAATCAAATGATGGGGAAACGTCCAGGTATAGAGTGTTTTATATTCTGGTCTTGAAAATTTGGTCCTTACATGTGGAATGCTTATTTCTGAAAGTTGTGAAATAGCAGATGGGTAAACTTTTTTTTTTCTTTGAAGTTAGGAAGGAGTTTTCACAAAGGCGTCTCCTTCATCTCTGAGGTGTATTTCTAGACAGGAAGAGGAAGGGTGCCACTCTTTGTAGGAACCGCAAATAGACTCCAGTCTGCCGTCTAATTAACAGAGAGCCTAACTTACTGCAGAAATGGAAAAATAAGATTCTCGAGAGACAGCCAACATTTGGCAAGTTGTCACAAGGACTTGGCGATCAAGGTACATGATAAAAGAACTCCACATTTTCACAAACCTTGCTAATGCAAATTGGGAGGGAGAATTTGGGATTTTAAGTCAAAGTATAAAATTTTGCTTCTTTTGTGTGTTGTTCAACCACAAACCATTAATAACAATTAACCACGTGGTATTTACCCTTAAGGATACTCTTCCAAGAGATATAAATCTAAGAATTAACAAGGTTTCAGCCCTGCCCTCAGGAAATTTAAGAGATTCTTGTGGAGATGAACACGTTAATAAGTAAATTAGATTGCAGAGTGAATTACAATAAAAGTAAGATTACAGAGAGCCATAGGAGTCTCTATAAAGAGTCAAGTTATCCCAGCCAATCTCGGGTTAAAGAGTTAGGGGAAGATGCCAGAGAAGTGAAGTCTAAGGTGAGTCCTAAGGATGGGATTATCCATTTGAGGAAGGGGAATGATGGAATAGCAGAGACAAGTGAGAAAATGGTAAGCTCTGAGAACTTCAAACTGTAGAAATGTGGCAGAAACATAAATGGTCAGAAAATGCCAGTAGATGAGAGTCAAGGAAAAAGCAGTGCATGGAGGACAAGCAGCTCAAAACATCCGAGTGAAACAGTCACATTTGTACTTTCACTCCTAAGACTGGAGTGAAAAAGGCCAAGACTGGGGTCAAGGAGGGTCGAGAGATTATTGCAATAGCTTAAAGGAAGAATGATGACTCTCAGTCACATCCATGGTGGGGAGATCTGCAAAAATATAAGGGAGGTACCTTGAGGCAAGGGAGACGAGAAATTCAGGATGACTTGTAGTTTTCCTCGTTGGCGACTGGGTGAGTGGTTGTACGTTCTTGGAGATCTGGAGCAAGGCGGATGAGCGTGGAGGCTAGTGTGTGGAGGTGGCCGCAGATGAGGACGGAGGGGACTAGCGGACTTCATGAAATCTGTGGCATATCTGATGAAGAAGTTCAGGCCAATGAGTTTAATGTAAATAGTTTATACAGACATATGACTAAACACGTAGAAACAAATGAGGGAGAGGGGATTCCGCTTTTTTCTGAAGTTGATTCATGTGTTTTTGGCTGCGCTGGTCTTGGTGGGAGTGGGCTTCCCCCGTCGTGCTGAGCAGGGGCTGCTCCGTTGCCCTGTGTGGGCTTCTCGTGGCCGTGACGTCTCTGGTCTCAGTCCACGGGCTCCTGGGGGCCTGGGCTTCAGTAACTGTGGCCTGTGGGCTTAGCTGCCCCATGGCATGTGGGATCTTCCCAGACCAGGGAGCGAGTCTGTGTGCCCTGCGTTGGCAGGTGGTTCTTACCCACTGGACCACCAGGGAAATCCAGCGTCCCAATATTCTAGAGTCATTATTATTACTTATCTGTCAGTATCAAATGTGAAAACAAGCCTATGGTTTCCGGGAATATTAAAGAGGTATTTTACAGTCTTTCGGTGCAAATCTTTTCCAAAGTGGTAGCTTTCTACAGGTATCTTGAAAAACTATGATGCAACTTTATTTCAACCCAGATTATTTTATTGAACTCATTTTTTTGTGTTAAATCTGTTGTGCAGTGAGTTTAATACTTATGCTCAAAAATAATTTTATTAGATGATTTTGCTACTCTATTTAGCTATATCATTGTATGTGTGGTTAAAGCAATTATCTTTGTATAATACTGTTTTTCTTCAACACAAGACAGTTTACTAGTTCATGCTGTTTACTGTGAAATTCAAATCATATTTTATATTTCTATATAGAAGCTAGTCAATGGTTATGACCAAAAATCATACAAATTAAACTAGACTAGTAATAGAAGTGTTTAAAAATATAATTTGTTTGGGGTATAAAAGAAAGCTTGAAGGAATTATACATAATTACCTTTGCAACTTTCCTGATGGCTCAGACGATAAAGAATCCTCCTGCAATTCGGGAGACCTGGGTTCGGTCCCTGGGTTGGGAAGATGCCCTGGAGGGGGGGCATAGTAACCCACTCCAGTGTTCTTACCTGGAGAATCCCTATGGACAGAAGAGCCTGGGGAGCTACAGTCTATGGGGTTGCAAAGAGTTGGATACGACTGAGTGAGTAACACACACCTTTGCAACTATAACACGTAGCACATGTGCAGAGAAATAAGCCAAACTTCGGACTAGTGGTCATCCTGTTCCTTGTTATGTCTTCTATTCTCTGTCACACAACGGTGATTGGTTGTTTTTTAGTAGTCAAAAGACCCTCCTGCTGGAATATTACTGGGAAAAATCCTCCCTGGGGCAGAAAAATAAACTCTTGTTTACAAGCTAAAGAGCATGTGCCCAACTGTAAGCTTTTCAAGGCAGCCCATTGTATGTACCCCACAAAACTTGGCCCGAGAACATCAGCTCACAGAGAGATAGAATATTCCCTCTTTCTTTTCCTTGTGATGAATTCTTTATGCAGCTGACCATCATAAAAATTTAGTGATGTACTCAGAATCTTAGTTTCTCAGCGTTAGAAAGAGCCCCTAGACCCTAACTATACCAGTTCTCAAGAGTTGATGTCTAGCATCTACCTGATGCTTCTCTCAGCTACTCATCGACTTGATTACTCACCTCTGGACAAGTTCCAGTGTATTTGTTCCACTGAGATTATAAAAATATCAATTGCACTCATAAGTTGGGCAAATTAATAAGGAATAGTATTTTCAATGGGTGCATTGTTTTCAGCTTAACTATAATGACATCTTGACTACAGTACAGTGACATTAGGAAAATTACTTAACCTGTGTTTATTCATCTATGAAATGAGTCAATGATATGAGTTTAATTCTTATAGTGATATTTTAGGTTTCTGTAGGAAATACATGAGTTAACGTAAATCAAGCCTTTAGAACAATGTTTGGCACATAGTGATTTAGAAGAATCAGCTAATATTTGTGGAGTAGGATGCAAATCAGTCTGGAGAAAAGACAGAAGGAGTTTCTATCAGTGATTCCAAATATCCACAGATTTTTTTCTTAAAGCTTAGAATTTTCAAAAAACTGGAAAGACACCAAATTTCATAGGAGAATAGCTTTTGGGTAGTATTGTTTTATCTTTGAAAATAGCAGAGGCAACTAGAAGAAAATTAATTAAAGCTGCTAAAGGTCGATATGCTTTTGATCAGTAAGATTTTGTTTTTGTTCTTATTTTCCACTATCTGGAAACCAGAAATTGTGTTTACAATAACCCAAATCTCCTTTTCTTTCCAATTTAAATGTACCCACTTTGAATCCACTTCAGATGCATGGTTTTAGAATTTTATATTCACGACATGCTATTCATCTTCTCTGAACTTGCCTCACTACTTCTGACAATCAGAATCCCCTCAGATGAATTTCACAGACACTTGGAAATTAATTCTGCAAAAAGGTTAAGGAGGCCGTTGAATTTTTTAAAGAATACTTTTAACTTAGATCTCAGTAGTCATCTGAATAATATCCAGGCTTCTTTCCCACTTTTTGAATAATAAGTGTATCCGTGAAAGAGATGGGAAAGGATCAGTAGAGAAGAAACTTTGAAAAACCTCTGGAGTAGATGCCTCATGGTTTTATGTTGAAATAATTCTAAAGCCATAAGGTAAATACAAATCTTATAAGAATCACATTGACATAAATAGTAGGCTATGGATTTTTGACATTTCATTGCTTCTTTAATAAAAAAAAGCATTTATGTTTCTGGCTATGATTCCAGAGATTCATCCACAGTTATAATTATTAATTACAAAGAAAAAACTAAGAAAATTTTCCATCTAATAAATTTTTAACAAAGAATCGATTACTCTTCAGCCATACTGTCATATTAATTAGTTTAGAATTACATGTTATAATCATTGTGATTATTGCTTTTGGCTTGGATGAGGGACCTTTTTATTAAATATTAGTTTTGGGTTTTTTGTTTTTTTTTTTACAGGAAGTAATGAAACAATGGCATCATTTCCTTTTAGGTGTTACCTTAACAGTCTTATTTTTGGACAAGTTAATTTCTGACAAAACGGATGCATTCCTATAGTCAGGACACTAAAGTGGATTGTGTGAAAGATAAATATCATTTCCCAAAGAGTTCACATGGTCTGCCATCTCTACTATCTGGCGGGATTAACTTAGTGGCTGGAGTCAAGTCTGATTGGCTTTTTAAACAGCATTTGCTTTCTGATGTGTCAAGTGTGAAGAAACTATTTGTGTCTTTGAGCTGCTTTGAGTATTAAGATTGCTGAGTGAAGATTCCAATGAAATAATATGTGAAAGTTCTTTGTAAATATTAATGCACTCAAAAATGCAGTTTTTGTTGGCTTATGGTATATTATTAATATTTTTAGCAAAATGGTGATAAAATCAGATTTATTTTGGGATTTATATGAGTGTAGGTTAAAGGATGTCCTGTAGTGAGGGAAGACTACAGTCTGGGTGATGTGATAGAAAATAAAATTTCTATTTATTACAAAATAGAAAATTTTGTAATAAAAATTATTGGCTTGTGAGCAACTCAGTGGCAACAGAAAGGACAAGACAAGTAGCGTGGAGGTAGGGAACTTCGGTGGATGTTAAAGTTCCTTTTGACATTAACATTCGGTTAGAATTTGATAAAAAAGATAAAAAAAATGGATGCCTTGCCATCCATATACACACAATCTTATATGATTTTATCTGAAACTTACAAACACCTAAACTTCAAGTAGAATCGGAGAGAGGGAAATAGTAGATGACTGAGAAGTTTAATTGCAGGTTGCTTTGGAAAAATGATGTCTCAATAAAAACAGGGATTTACATTTCTCAGAAAACAAAAAATAGAGCTACCATATAGTAGTTCTATGTGGTATAATTCAGCTATTATATTATCCAGCTATTCCACTTCTGGGTATATATTGGAAAAAAGCCCAAGAACACGAATTTAAAAGATACACGCACCCTGGTGTTCATAGCAGCATTATTTATAATTGCCAGGACAGGGAGCCACATCCGTGCATCTGTTACGTGTCCACTAGCAGGTGAATGGATGAAGACGTGGCATATAAATATAACAGAGTGCTACTCAGTAAGAAATGAGATTTTGTGGCAACATGGATGGGCTTGCAGGGTATCATGCTGGGTGAAGTAAGTCAGAAAGACAGGTCCTCTGTGCTATTACTTAGATGTGAGCTCTAAAAAATTACAACAAACTAGTGAATATAAAAAAATGAGAAATACACTCACAGATATTGAAAACAAAGTGGTTACCAGTTGAGAGAGGGAAGAGAGGAAGGACAGTATAGTGTTAGGGGAATAAAAGGCGCAAACTATTAGGTACAGAATAAGCTCTAAGAATATATTGTAAATATTGAGAATATAGCCAATATTTTACTGAGAATATAGCCAATATTTTACAATAACTATAATAAAGTATAACCTTTAAAAATTTTGAATCAACTATATTGTGTACCTATAACTTACATAATATTGTGTCAGTGACACTTCAGTAAAAAATAAAAATTAAAAATAGAGACTTACAAGGGGGGTTTGGGGTGTAATATAGGGAAAATGTGATAAATAAGATTTCAGATTTTTTTTTTAATATTAGAGACTAAAAGGATATAAAAGGGTAAATATCTATCAGGCATCTTGTTCGGGGCCTTAAAGCTTATGAAGGTGGTAGACTTAGAGTGAACTCTAACTTTCAGAGTTGTCTGCCTACAGAAGATGAAAGTTGGGATTTCAAATCTTCTGGAGTATTTCATGTCTGATCTTTTGAGAATTTTCTTTCTTTCAAAACCAAGAACAAGACCGGGGCTTTGACTGTGCATTTCTAGGTCCTTATTATCAGTGGCATACTAGTTTCCAGAGCTCGTGTTGATGTGCAAGGCCCTGTGAGCTGAATCAGAGCTGCCAGAAGCGACAGAGGAGTCAGTGCTGCAGTGGAAGAAGGAAGCAGGAAATCAGAGGCTAAGACCAACAGAGAGATTCGAGTGTCAAGAAAAAAGCTGCTAGTTAAGATATAAAGATGAAATTAATTAGTTCAGGAATAGATGGGAACCCAGGGGGTCTGTAGGTTGGGTTAATGATTCTGGACTGCATCTGGGAACACAGCGGGTTGCTAGGAATCACTGTTTAAAGACACTGGGCCAAGTCTAATAGTATGAAATATTTACCCAGATAATCAGCCAATTTTCCATCTTCCCTATTCCTTCTCAGGGTATCCCTTAAATACATTGTGAATTATGTACAAATTTCAAGAGACACTGATAACCTTACCTACTCTTCTCGCAAAGCCTTTTTCCAAAAGTAGTGGATTCATTTTCCTGAATTCATTTTCCTAAATTCATTTTCCTGAACACAGACTATGCTCTTTTCTTTTGTTAACTGAATTATAATACAACAGGAAAAATGAACAAGGCCTAAGTGTACATATTTCAAATAATATTAGTTTTGATACATCTTTGTCAAATCTTTGCTTAACGAAAATTTTTTTTTAATATTGTGTTAATTAAACAAGTTTATTATAGTCAGTTGTAATGAGCCACAGTAATATATTTTGTCCCAAAAGGCATTAAAGGGAATCTGTTTTATAAGTGAGAAATATTTTTGTTCATTGTAAATAAGATTTAATGTTCATTCAATAAAAAATATTCTAAAGTATTAATAAAAGACAAATTTGGGAAGTCATATCTGCTTAGATACTGGTAGAGTGATGGTTTATTAAATATAATCAGTTTTATCAGTGGAATCTAAAAGATGAAACAACATTAATTCCTTATTTAGAGAAACAATTGCCAAAATATGAAAGTACATGAGTTTCAATTAATTCAACAAATATTTGCTGAGCTCTCACCATATGTTAGGGACTTTTTAACCTATATTTCTCTATGGAAGCTGGGTGAGTTTCAATTATGAGGCACATGAATTCTGACTACAAATGCAAATAAGGTTTACAGTAAAAGATACTATAACGTGAAGCAAAAATCTTTTATTTTAATAAGAACAAAAATAGATTGGATCTAGTTACAGATATTTCTCACTATGATTTAAAAAAAAATGATATACTTATTTCCAGTTGTTCCTCAAAAGATTGTATGTCTGAATACTAAACTAGAATTTCTAGGTAAAAATTAGTTTTTCGTTTAGTGTGTGATCTTATAGCTCTACGACTTAAAGTGTGCTGGTTTAGTGTTAGAAGCTCACTCATGCCCGACTCTTGTGACCCCATGGACTGGTGCCTGCCAGGCTCCTCTCTTCCTGGGGATTCTCCAGGCAGGAATACTGGAGTGGGTAGACACTTCCTACTCCAGGGGATGGTGCTGTAACTGACAGATAAAGAACACTTTTCACAACTTCTCACAAATGATTTGGCTTTATTAAAAGTTTCTGAGTGCAAAGTGAGATATGTTCATTTATAAAAGTAAGTTGTGGGCTTCCCTGTAGCTCTGCGGTAAGGAATCTGCCTCCAATGCAAGAGACACTGGTTCGAGGGATCAGGGAAGATCCCACCCACACGCCTAGAAGCAATTAAGTCCATGTGCCACAACTCTTGACCTTGTGCGCTAGAGCCCAAGTGCTGAAACTACTGAAGCCTGCGAGCCCCAGAAGCCATGCTCCACAACAGAACAAGTCACCGCACCCAAGTCACCCTGTGCCCCAAAATTAGAGTAGTCCGTGCTCTTCACAACTAGAAAAAAGCCTGGGCAGCAATGAAGAGACAGTGCAGCCAGAAATAAATTAATTAAAAAAAACCCAAAAACTGTGAGGGCCAAAATAGAAATGCAAATTTCTGAGACACACACACATTCATGTTTTTAAGAATGTATATCAGAGTTGATTTCAAATGAGAATTAATTTTTCTGAATCTCAGTAAAGAAAGTGGCAGCAAAACTGTACCTGAAATTGGCACCTGGGCTGGCATTCCACTGCTTATCATTTCCTTCCTAGAAATTCAATGCAATCAAACAATCCCAGAGGGTTTCTACTTATAGATGATTTGAAAAATTATTTGGAATATTGCATGTCCTATTTTCTCTCGATTTCTTCATTAAACAGTATTCTACTATTTTATTACTACCTGGCAGAAAGTACATGCCCTTTGAACGTTGTCAGGCAGGTCTTTTAAGATCCTTCCTGTGATCTTGGTCAAGTTATTTAAACTCTTGAAGCCTCATTTGTTTAATAAATACTCATAAGCCTGAGGATGAAAAGGAGATAATGCACTGCCCATAACAATGTCTGTCAATTCCTTTCCTTTTCTGTATGGGGTATCTAGTATCCATGATTCATCTATTTGTGTATCTGTTTAACGAAGGAATTCAATTTAATCAGTGAACACTGATTAAAGGCACTGCACTAAGTATTGACATTTAAGGACTTCCCTGTAGCTCAAATGGTAAAGAATCTGCCTGCAATGCAGGAGACCAGGGTTCGATCCCTGGGTCGGGAAGATCCTCTGGAGAAGGGAATGGCAAGCCACTCCAGTGCTCTTGCCTGGAGAATCGCAGGGCCGGGGGAGCCTCGTGGGCTGGCGTCTGCGGGGGCGCACAGGGTCGGACACGGCTGAAGTGACTTAGCAGCAGCAGCCTAATCAATCCACATCATAAAACATAACCACATGTTAAGTGATAAATGGCCATAAAGCCAATGAAAATTCAAAGAAGGGAGAAATAATTCAACAGAATTTGTCAAAATGAACTTCAAAAAAAGAGGTGAAAATTAAGCCAGCTTAAAAGATTAGTAAATTTTAATGACACAAGAGGAAAAATTAATCATGAAAGGGTAACATTTTTTTCTCAGCAGCAAATGCCCAGGTTCTTAACTAGTGTTATTCTAGTTGTGACAAATTTCAGGTTATTTTTCTTAAAACTTGTAAATTTAGCAAAGTACAACCTGCAAAGCAGGATTTTTTGTTGGCTTAATCAAAAGTAAATCCAGATTTCCCAAGTACCATTTCTGATTACTTAATTTATTCAGCCTTAGAGGAGAGGGATCCCTACAGTTTTGTTTTTCAAAAACAGGACACATAGAGTGTCCTTCCACCTCCTGTGGTCGGTAGGATTCACTCTCCTACACTCTCTTTTCCAGGGAGTGAGGTCCACGGCTTCTTGGCAGTCTGTTCTGACAGCCTTCAGTCTCTCCTACTTCGGTGGTTAGGGTTGTCTACCTGAGTTAGAGGTGCGCATGCAGTTTGCAGTTATTTTCCTTCTGAAATACGCCGCCCCACCTCCCCAGCAGCAAACAGTGTTCCCTGTCACCTTTACCCCATCCAGAGTGTACCAGACAGGTGTCCACATCCCTCCTGCCACCCTCTACTTCCAACACAGGTCATTCTCAGAATGCTTCTGGAGTACACACAGTGTTTGGGAAAGACTGTGGCTCAGAAAGTGTAGGCTCTGGCTTTAGTTCATTTTAAAGATAGTTTCTAGATATTTAGGGAAAGAAGGCCTGTTTCTCTCTAGTCTCGCCAGTCTCTTCATACCAAGGTTAAGTGCTAAAGTGTCAATGAATCAAAATGGTCATCTCTACCCCTACGTATATTTTTTGTGACCATCTGCCTGACTGTAATTCTGGGCATGCAATGTTAGGTATGTTGTCCAATAATGTGCTTTGCTAGTCATCTTCATCAAAGAGGCAGATAATTGAATTTCTGCCAACATTTTTGGCAGGCGGCTTTTCTTCTTTATGATTTTATCCCAATATCGCCAGGTTTTTGTCTGTTTTCTTGTAACCGTAGGTATTTTCATGAGCATTCGAGGAGACATTGATCAGTTCCTCTTCATCCTGACTGGAAAGTTATTCCAACTTTGCTTTTTGAAAAAACTGGACCAGATGCATAATTTGCAAACGCCCAATGTAAAGTGAAAAATGCAGGGTCCCTTGTCCAAAAATTCTTGACAAAAGACCATGAAAACAGTGTTAAACCAAAGAGCGCAACCTCTTAGGTGCTAAGTGAGGCCTGCTTGACCGGGCACGTCGCATACCCGTGAGGCTGGCCCTGATGGGAACTTCCTCTGACTTCAGGTTTCATGACACTGCTGGCTTCTGATGTTCCTTTTCTCTCTCCTAGAGCTTCTCTATTACTTGACCAACTTCTCCCATCTTCTTTCTTAAGCCCTCTAACTAAGAAGAAATCCAAGATTATGTCTTCAGTTCTCATTCTTTTTCTGCCATGTAATTCCCAGAAATCCCCACTATTTCAGTGATCTCAATCACTCCTTTCTGAAAACGGCTCTCAGTTTACTATTTCTATTTCCCACTTTGATGGATCTTACCTTATTTGGGGTACAGATCTCTAATTGCAAACAGACATTTACACTAATAGCTTACACACCTAGAGTGGAATCTTTGATTTCATCTCTCAACTACTGACACTTTCATGTGAATTTTCTTTACTCTGACTCTTCGATTATTCCCTCTTCTTGGCTTCACAAATCTAAATGACAGTTAACCTTTGATTTTTTAGAAATTTGGAGAATTACCTGAATTATATATTTCCAGACTTTTTTCACTTATTTCATTTTTCATATTGTTGGATGCTGTAAATACTTTTAATCTCTCTCTTTTTGAGAAGGAGGAAAGTAAGACTTCATATAAATAAGATATTGACAAAAATGAGTTGGAAAAATAGATTAAAACATCAAAAATACTGCTTTTGTTTAATAGATGTTTACCTTGCATCTTCTTTGCTGCTGCTGCTAAGTCACCTCACTTGTGTCCGACTCTGTGTGACCCCATAGACGGCAGCCCACCAGGGTCCTCTGTCCACAGGACTGTCTAGGCAAGAACACTGGAGTGGGTTGCCATTTTCTCCTCCTACGTCTTCTTTAAATCTTGACAAATACCTGATTTTCATTTTTGGCATTAAATTCTAGGAAACACCCCTGTTAAAAAAAATCAACTGAAGATTATTTTCACATAATGCTTTTTTCATATGTTTAAAAGAAAGGCATGATTTTTATAATGTATAAATAGTGAACTGGAAAAGGCTCTTTCAGATATATCAAAATTTTTTAATCATGCAAAATTACTGTGTTAACAAGATGTCATAAAACAAAGTTATAACAAATGGACATTTCTCTGATTATTTGGGACAGGAATATCATTTCTCATTTCCTTATATATTTGATCCAATTTCACATTAATGCTGAAACTAGCCACATGGTACTGTGCCTTTCTTTGTGTTGTACTTTCTAGCTTCTTGTTTTGTTTACCTGATTTTATTCTTACTATGAGTAACCATAATAATTGGTATGTGTCACTTTGCCAAGGACAACTTCAAAACATTTTCTACATTTAACCACTCATAATACTGGTGGTTTGTCTTGCTAATTTGAGGAAAAGCAAGCATCAGCATATGAAAATATTTTTGCAAGTTTTTTATTTTTATTTTTTACCTTTTTATTTTATATTGGAGTATAGCCAATTAACAATATTGTGAAAGTTTCGGGTGGATAGCCAAGAGCTTCAGCCACAGGTATATATGTATCCATTCTCCCCTAAACTCCCCGGCCATCCAGACGGTCACATGACATTAAGCAGAGTGCCCTGCGCCATAAAGTAGGCCCTTCTTGGTTATTCATTTTAAATACAGCAGTGTGTACACACTTGTCAATCCCAAGCTCCCTAACTGTCCCTTCCCCCGCATTCTTCCCACTGGTAACCATAAGTTCATTCTCTAGGTCTGCGAGTCTGTTTCTGTTTTGTAATAACTGTTAAACTAATTTGAGCATTTTACAACAAAATGAATTGGCTGGGCTGGTATATTCTACAGCTAGTTACTTAAGGCGGTCTTTATGTCCTACACAAAGACAATTGTCTTCCTAAGTACTATTTTTCTGTTTTGCTGGTAAAGTGTTTGGAAGTTCATTTTTAGCCCAAGACATTCATCTCAACTACTTGAATTGGCTCCCTGCAGATAACCCTTAATATGGAATATCATTCACTTACAAAATAGTTGCCACAGACATGTGCTCAACCTGGCAGCAAAGATGTGTAAAAAACTTTTCAAATTATGTTTTTGGGCACAAAGAGAATATCACTGTAGTATAATGTTTAGTGCACTGATTTGTCTCCATTCAACCTGTATACTTATCTGTTCTCCAAAGTCAGCAGAATTGTCACAGCTAAGTATTTTGAAACGTGTACTAGTGAATCAGTTTGGTTGGTAAAGTTTAGAGACTAAAAGATTCACATTTACTCATTTTTCCTTGGATTTCTAATTAGATATTATGACTCTTTGGTCCTATATTTCTTACTGTTTTGATGCTGATGTTCTAGAACCTTTATCTGGACAAGTAGAATCAAATGTGGGCTGTTCAAAAACTCAGAAACTATGCTTTTGTCTATTTTGGGAGATCACTAAAATTTGTTTATATTTTTGTCTTACGAGAGAAGTAAGCTCTCTGAGTTTTATAGAAAAATAGTTGAGTTGCTTTTAAAGTCCACAGCCATCAAAGTATGCACATCAGAGACGGGGCTCAGTCATACACAAGCGCTCACAGACCCCATCCGACCTTCCCCATCAGGTGTCCAGGGCTTCCCACAAGCAAGCCTTTCTGACCTGAGACCTTCTGATTGTTGCTGGGGGTGCTGTGTTTCACTGGATGCGTCATTCGTCAAAATTCTGTTCAGATACATTCTCCTCTTTGAAATCCTTTTGAATATCAGTATCTTTTTATCATCTACACATTTCAACTCTCAGACTTTTATACAGTAATCTTTTTAAGATCATCTTGAGCTCAGGGAATGACAACAGTTTTGCAATGTCTCTGGTTCTACCACTGAGTAACACTAACATTAGTAGCCATGGGGTTGCGTTTCAGTGTTAGGCTCCAGGAAACATCCCTGCTAAAGAACCACCTGATAATTCTTCGTAAATAATTAGAGTTGGTTATGAAATACTCTTGGATTATGAGATACATTTTATATAATAAGGTTTGATTATGAAATGCATTGGGAGAAAATTATTTAGGCTACTTATGTTCCAGATTCATCATTCGTATGTTAAGGGGAGCATATGTATGGGATTTGGAATATTTTAGATTAAGAAACATCAGAAAGCTTCTAGCATAATCAATGCATGTTCACTATGATAAAGTCACCTACCACATAGTATAGGTATTTGTTTCCATGTCTTGTGAAATTCATAAAGGTGATCCATGACTTACTCACCTATACATTCCCTGCAACTAGAACAACACCCGGCAACCAGGTGATGCTAAATAATACTTGTTAAAATAAAATATATAAGATATAAATTACAGACCATAAGTAACTTTTTTACTACTGATTATGGGCTGAGTCCCAAAAAGATGTTTTAAATTTAGTCTTGGTATTTAAGCTTATGTGAAAAAGGATGAAGATGAGTTCATAGTGAAAAAATCTTAGAGTTAAATGCCAATGTGTTTAAAGGACATTTGGCCCTTTAAAATGTTACTTTGCTTTCATGTTCGCCTACTAACTTCAGTGACTATAGCTAAAGAAACTCATCATTCATGGGACTCAGTGAACAGTTCATTGGTGGAAAGGATTCAGCCTAAGGTCATAAAATGCTGTGCTGCTTGTAGTTATGTAAGCAACTTCATTCCCTTTCATGTGATGAAAGTATTTGGTATTTTTAAAATTACTTCTGCTGTTTTTCAAAATGAATTAAAATCTTGTCAAAAATATTATTGATTTGCCAGTTGCTATATTGTTCTCTCAGATGTAACAAAAAATACTTTGTCTGAAATAAAAGCAATATTCAGAATTGTGTACATAACTCTTAGTTATGCACATGTGACCTCTTATGAAATACCCTCCCAACCTTTTCTAAGAATAAATGTTCTATAATTATTGAAGTAGAAGCTTCAGAATGCATGTAAAAACACACACACACATACACTCACACAATCACACACCCTAAAGTATACATGAAAATACATGCATATATCTGTTTCCAAGCACATCCAGAAATAAGGAGCAGAAACTTGTGCCAACAGACTGACTTGCTGAACAGAAATATGCCAGGTGGATGATGCATTTCTAAGTCAAACACCTGCCTCAGATAATTACCAACCACAGTTACAATTTGGGCAGGTGTCATATACATGGAAAGATAAGAAAGAGAGAGGTTTAATAAAAATACACCTGGGACTGACTGAAGACAAAATGGCTAGATAAGTGTTTGATAAAAAAGAAAGCATTCAATTTTTAGTAACACTTGTAAGATGTAAAGACATATGAAAACATGTACTACCAGATTTTAAAATTTATAAGCTTTCTGAATTAAGGCAGTGTGATATTAATCTCAGAAGAGGCAAACCAAGGAATCCAAACATTTGTATATATAAACACATTTATCTACACATGCTTGGAAATTTGTTATAAAATAAAGATAACATTACAAATGAAAGAAAAGAGACTGAGTCATAAAAGATGCTTAGAAACTGATTATAAATATGAGACAGTATAAAATTCTATTTTAATTCCTGGTGTGTGTGTTGTGTTTAAATGGCCAGACCACTGCAAAGCAATCTAGAGATTTAATGTGATCCTTATCAATTTACCATGACATTTTTCTCAGAACTAGAACAAATAACCCTAAAATTTCTATGGAAACACAAAAGCCTCAGAATTAACAAAGCAATCCTAAGGAAGAAGAACAAAGCTAGAGGCATAATCCTCTCAGACTTCAGACAACACTACAAAGCTACAGAAGTCAAGAGTGTGCTGCTGGCACAAAAACTGAGATATGGATAATAGAATAGATAGCCCTGGAATAAACCCACACACCTGTGATCAAGTGAGCTTTGACAAAGGAGGCAAACGTATATAATGGAGAAGTCTCTTCAGCAAGTGGTTTTAGGAAAGCTGGACAGCTGTATGTAAATCAATGAACTTAGAACAAAAATAACTCAAGACATAGAAATACCATTAAGCAAGGTGTTTTTAGATATTTGTCTATGAAAATATATGTTGCATGTAGAGATGCTGCATGTAGAAATTTCATCTCCAAGGATGTATTTGTTGTTCATCCACCCAGTCTTGTCCAACTATTTGCAAACCCATGGACTGCAGCATGCCAGGCTTCCCTGTCCTTCACCATCACCTGAAGTTTGCTCAAACTCATGTCCATTGAGTCAGTGATGCCATCCAACCATCTTGTCCTCTGCCATCCCCCACTCCTCCCGCCTTCAATCTTTCCTAGCATCAGGGTCTTTTCTAATGAGTTGGCTCTTCAAATCAGGTGGCCAAAGTATTGGAGTTACAGCTTCAGCATCAATTCTTCCAATGAATATTCAGGACTGATTTCCTTTAGGATTGTTAACTGGTTTGATCTCCTTGCTGTCCAAGGGACTCTCAAGATTCTTCTCCAACACCAAGTTCAAAAGCATCAATTCTTTGACACTCAGCCTTCTTTATGGTCCAACTCTCACATTCATACATGACTACTGCAAAAACCATAGCTTTGACTAGATGGACCTATGTTGGTAAAGTAATGTCTCTGCTTTTTAATATGCTGTCTACATTGGTCATAGATTTTCTTCCAAGGAGTAAGCATCTTTTAATTTTATGGCTGCAGTCACCATTTGCAGTGATTTTGGAGTCCAAGAAAATAAAGTCTGCCACTGTTTCCACTGTTTTCACATCTATTTGCCATGAAGTGGTGGGACTGGTTGCCATGATCTTAGTTTTTTGAATGTTGAGTTTTATGGCAGCTTTTCCACTCTCCTCTTTCACTTTCATCAAGAGGCTCTTTAGTTCCTCTTCGCTTTCTGCCATAAAGGTGGCATCATCTGCATATCCAAGGTTATTGATATTTCTCCCGACAATCTTGATTCCAGCTTGTGCTTCTTCCAGCCCAGTGTTTCTCATGATGTACTCTGAATATAAGTTAAATAAGCATGGTGACAATATACAGCCTTGATGTACTCCTTTCCCAATTTGGGACCAGTCTGTTATTCCATGTCTGTTTTTAACTGTTGCTTCTTGACCTGCATACAAGTTTCTCAGGAGGCAGGTGAGATGGTCTGATATTCCCATCTGTTTAAGAATTTTCCACAGTTTGTTGTAATGTATGTACAAATCAATTACCTAAAGTGTATATTTCATTATTTTATGTAAGGTAAAGAAATTTATTTGGTATATTTTGCAGTAGGTTTCTTACAGTAGGACTTTATAAAAATAAATAATTATGCTAAATAAACATGTCATTTGACTTCAGTACATCTCAAAACATTAAATTTCTTAAAGATTCAATTTTTGACAGTTATTCTAAATTTGTTAGGCATGATCTTCTTGTGAAACAAAAGGAAATATATATAGGCATTTTTCTCTCCTCTGGTTTTGTCATCCATTTATATGATGTCTGTATCTCCAGTTCCACTCCTGACTACTGTTTGGCTCATGGACTCCACAAACAGCCTGAAGCAAACCTTCTGGGAAAGCCCTGTCAGCATTTAATATGTGATCATCCTGTCACTGTAATATTGCCCAGAGCTGTACCTCCAAAATCACATAACTGGATTTATGCTTGAAAATGGAATCATCAATGGGCAGGGAACACTGCTGTGCAGAGAGGTTTAACATTTTAGTTGACAATGTTGAATCTCAATTTGTTGAACTCTTTCTGGGTGAAATAGCTCTCAGACTGCTTGAGTCTTCATTTTTTTTTTTTTTTTTTTTTGCAAAGTCTTCCTTTTGAGTTTCATAATTAGGCAACTGAAAGAGTAAAAAGAGATTTCTAAGATCTTATGAATGTAATAATTTCAGGAGGCAGCTGTTACCCTCGTGTTGGTGAAACACTGAGACACTTGGAGGAGGGGTCCCCTGGAACTGAAACCAGGGCCTCTGAGCCGGAGCTGGTTTCTCCGAGAAGCAGCGCAAAAAAGCTGGTTCTACAAATGCTAGAAAAACTGCAACAGCTGCTGACACAGGACAGAACCGTCACTGCTGGAGTGAAAAGGTCCCGCCGAGGTGGGGCTCAGAGGAAGCAGAATGGACCGGGAGATCACAGGAAACCTATGGGAGGGCGCAATGTTCTCTTCCGCCTTGCAGCCCCTTTCTGGCTCCGTCTACTGGCAGAGTAAGATGAATGTGCTGGCCAAGCCGAAACGTGTTTAGTGGAGTCACAGTTTTAAATAAGGAAAGTTGGGGTGGGAAGCCCACTACATACTAAACCTAATATCTATCATACTGTCCATATCAACATACCAAAGAAGGAGGATGTCATTCCACAATGGTCTGAAAGCCAGTAGATGGATTATTCAGAATTCTCCTGACTTCTTCAAATCCTTTGGGCATCATAGGCATCCCTTGGGATTCTTTATTCAGTAAGTCCCAGTATTTTTTCAAATATGTTGTCATTTATTTGGATGCGTCAGGTCTTCGTTGCAGTCCATGGGCTTCTCTAATCGTGGCGCATGAACGTAGTTGTCCCATAGAATGTGGGATCTCAGTTCTCCAGCCAGGGGTTTGAGCCAGTGTCCCCTGCATTGGAAGGCAGATTCTCAACCACTGAACTACCGAGGAAGCCCCTATATCCAATATTTTTTAATTCACTTTTTAAAATGAAATTTATTTACAACCATTTTGCAAAAGACATTATTCTGGGCTAAAGATGAAATAAACTTATTTCCTTTTTTCAAAGAAATTAAAATGTGAAAAGCAATATAAAAATACATGTGTATAAATCAATAGGAGAATGAAAAGCTATACAATCTAACTACACAGCCTAAGATCACAAGGACTTCAACTAGGTCTATCAATTCTTTTGACTAATTAATAGAAGAGTTCAAAAACCTCACAAGTCATTTGTAAAAGACTTTGTTGAATAGACCACATGGTCACGATGAGTGGGTAAAAAGTCTAAGATTAGCTGTTGGCATTAGAAAAGCTTTACAGAGAGAGTGGCAGGTTAAATCTGGTTTGGCAGGAAAGCAAAATTTGCATTTTAAAATGGCCAAAATCACTGGATGTACATTGACTATGATGTTGATGTAATAGAATATTGAAAGAGAAGTCTGGAAAGGAAATTAAGAGTCAGACTGTGGAGCTTTTTAATGCTATGCTAGGAAGTTTGTCATTTATTTAGTGGATGAGCTCCTGGAAATTTCTGAGCAAACAGGTAAAAAGCTTCGCAGGAGTAGGGTAACGGGTGTGTACAGCCTGAGTCAAAGGGGGAAGAGCATGCTAGCAAACATCGCGGGAAGGTCAGCGATGAGGCCGAGCCACTGGGAAGGAGGCGGTAAGGGCTCTGAGCAAAGCATGCGCTTCTTCTCACCTATCTTTCTCTGCAGTGAGCTTCCATTTCTGCATACGCAAGATGAGATGCTAAAAATGTTTTCTATGTGGGTGGTTAGCCTCTGCTTCCACGTTCAGAGTACAGCTGTCCCTTTCCATGGTATTTTTAAGAATTATAAAAATAGGCCAAAATCAGATACAGTTTGAGTAGAAAGAAAAAGAAACATAGGAATACCTTCTTATATCATCTCATTTCCTAGTTACAGTACCTTGTATGGATTAAATATTTATAGTATTAATTATGAGAATAGTAGACTGAAGAACTTTATTTTGGTCAAGCATATAGGGATGATAGCCATATGTTCATATTGATCATCTTTTATAAAGATCTAGAACTGGACTGAAAAAGACCACAACACAAATAAGTATGGAGATGTGTATGAAATCATTTAGTATTAGAATATTTGGCTATACAAATTAAATTGGCTTCAACTAGTTTCTATGACCAACATTGCCCATAAAAAGAAACAGAAACTCATTTAAGGAAGCATTCTCTTCATTGGTGTCACAGCTTCTAAGACCTTATCTTTGCTTTATGAATGAGTTTGTTCACTGTGAAAGGATTTTAATATGTATTTTCTTTCCTCTGATGTTGTTTATACATGTTTTCTCACTAACCCTTTGCTTATGTATTGCTCTGCATATAAATTACCCCACCTAAGCTAAACTCTGTATTTCTCTTTCAACATTTTCTTTTCCTCTTACAAACTGTATGATCTTGAGCAAGGATATAAAGCTTTCAGTGCCTCTAATCTTTTCATCTGTAAAACGAGATTTAAAATATTGCCTCCCACTGTGACCAATTAAAGATGCACATTACACTACACAGCATCTTTATAGCAACCAATAAAAAGTTAAATGAGGATGACTAGTTAGTAATATAATACTGAAATAAATAAAATAGAATACTAAAAATTTAATTAATTTAATGAAGGCAGGGAAAAAAAACGAGGGAGAAACAAATAGAAATCAAATAGCAGTGAGATTGATTTCTACTTAACCATATCATTAATCACAGTACCATGTCAAAACATGCCAATGAAAAGGCAGAGAGTTTCAGAAAAATCTCTATGAGAAATCTATTTTACACATAAGCATATGAATAGGTTAAAGTAGAGTAATGGGAAAACATTCAACCTTTACACTCTAAAAGTAACACATCCAAAGTAGTTCTGTTTTAGAACACAAATGCAAATGAAAATTCCACAAATTAAAATTATTAAATTAGCAAAAGTAGTCCTGAGGGGGAAATTTCAAGCTTTAAATTCTTGTATTGAAACAATAGAAAGATCTTGCATCAGAGATCTAGGCTGCCATCTTAAGAAACTAAGACGAGAAGATAAAATTAAACCATATAAAGTATAAGAAAGGGAATAATAAAGAGAAAAATCAGTGAAATAGAAAAATAGTCTGTACCCAAACTAAGCTACCTAAACTAACCAAAATGAAAGATAAGACACACATTATCAATGTTAGATAATAAAAGAAGATCCGTTACTTTGTCCCCAAAACGTGCTGAGCAGAAGAGACAACACAAAAACGGGTATTGTGTAATTCCATTTATAAGAAATTCTGGAACAGGCAAATCTGATCTAGCATATATAGAAACCATGCCATGGAGCTGATTTCATGAACATGTTTCTTGTTTTACCTGATTTTAGATAGTTATCGTAGTTCAACGCTTTCTCCCTTCTGGGGTGTTCAGACATAACTGGGAAGTGGGACAAAAACATTTATTTCTTGGAAAGGGGAGCAGTGTCACAAACTAGTTCTTCCCGTCACTATTGGGACTCGGCTTTTCTGTCTCTGTTGATCTTGACTGCTGCCAGTCTTTCATCTGCTGTTTTTAGTCTGTATCACACCAGAGAGGGTTTGATTGTATTGACTTGATTAGGTTAATTGCTTGAGTACAAAACTGTATATTGGTGAAAAATAATAACCTATTGGCAAAAACTAAAAGCATTAAAGAAAAACAAAATAGCATCAGCAATATTAATATGCTTAATTAACTAAGACTTCTAACACACCACAAAAATGCTGCAGTACATTTTTCCTAGCATTTGGGAACAGAGATTGGGTCAACTGTTCATAGACCAGCCATAGGATTAATGATTTCCTGATGCTGGTCATGAATTTCCCCAAGCATAGAATATGCTTTAATAGACTAAAATATCATAGTGTATGTCTCACATCTCTTATAAATATATATTTAGTGTTGTTGTGATGGATTTTATAGCAAAAAAAAATACTGATTTCTCATATTTTTAACAGGAAAGTCATACATGAGTGAAATCTGCCTTACTCTTATAGAGGGTGACTCTGGGGGTCTTTAGCTAAATTTCAACTCTTAGCACAATCATCAGTTTCTGCAAAACAACCACAGCATAGCAGCAGCCCTAGGATTGATTTCCTTTAGGATGGACTGGTTGGATCTCCTTGCTGTCCAAGGGATTCTCAAGAGTCTTCTCCAACACCACCATTTCAAAAGTGTCAATTCTTTGGTGCCCAGCTTTCTTTATAGTCCAACTCTCACAGTCATACATGACTACTGCAAAAACCATAGCTTTGACTAAATGGACCTTTGTTGGCAAAGCAATGTCTCTGTTTTTTAATAAGCTGTCTAGGTTGGTCATAACTTCTCATCCAAGGAGCAAGCATCTTTTTAAATTTCATGGCTGCAGTCACCATCTGCAGTGATTTTGGAGTCCCCCAGAATAAAGTCTGTCACTGTTTACACTGTTTTCCCCATCTATTTGCCATGAAGTGAGGGGAAAAGATGCCATGATCTTAGTTTTCTGAATGCTGAGTTTTAAGCCAACTTTTTCACTCTCCTCTTTCACTTTCATCAAGAGGCTCTTTAGTTCTTCTTCACTTTCTGCCATAAGAGTGGTGTCATCTGCATATCTGAGGTTATTGATATTTCTCCCGGCAGTCTTGATTCCAGCTTGTGCTTCATCCAGTCCAGCATTTTTTATGATGTACTCTGCATGTAAGTTAAATAGCAGGGTGACAATATACAGCCTTGATGTGCTCCTTTCCTGATTTGGAACCAGTCTGTTGTTCCATGTCCAGTTCTAACTGCTGCTTCTTGACTTGCATACAGATTTCTCAGGAAGCAGGTCAGGTGATCTGATAGTACCGTCTCCTTAAGAAGTTTCCACAGTTTGTTGTGATCCACACAGTCAAAGGCTTTGGCATAGTCAATAAAGCGGAAATAGATGTTTTTCTGGAACTTTCTTGTTTTTTTCAATGATCCAGTGGATGTTCGCAATTTGATCTCCGGTTCCTCTGCCTTTTCTAAATCCAGCTTGAACATCTGGAAGTTCATGGCTCACATACTGTTGAAGCCTGGCTTGGAGAATTTTGAGCATTCCTTTCTAGAGTGTGAGTGAGTGCAACTGTGCAGTAGTTTGAGCATTCTTTGGCATTGCCTTTCTTTGTGATTGGAATGAAAACTGACCTTTTCCAGTCCTGTGGCCACTGCTGAGTTTTCCAAATTTGCTGGCATATTGCGTGCAGCACTTTCACAGCATCATCCTTTAGGATTTGAAATAGCTCAACTGGAATTCCATCATCTCCACTAGTTTTGTTTGTAGTGATGCTTTCTAAGGCCCACTTGACTTCACATTGCAGGATGTCTGGCTCTAGGTGAGTGATCAAAGCATCCTGATTATCTGGGTCATGAATATCTTTTTTGTCCAGTTCTTCTGTGTATTCTTGCCACTTCTTAATATGTTCTGCTTCTGTTAGGTCCATACCATTTCTGTCCTTTATTGAGCCCATCTTTGCATGAAAATTTCCCTTGGTATCTCTAATTTTCTTGAAGAGATCTTTAGTCATTTCACTCATCAAAAAAACATAAACCAAACACTGATATTCACTATCAAAACTCTGGCTATTTCAAAGATAAATGTGGATTTAATCTTGTCAAATAAGTTTTATTGTATTGCATTCATTTACCAAATAAATAGTTTTTTCATTTTATGAGAGGCTATAAGTTTGTAATATAAAATGATTATAAAATAGACATAGTTCCTGCCTTCAAGACACTTGCAGCTGAATGAGAGAAACTAGAATTACATGAGCAATTATAAGTGAGCCCCATGACCTATCTGGTGCAATGGGAGTCACCGTGAGAGTATTCAGTAGCTATCTTGGATTTTGAGAGTCAATTTAAGGCTTCCTGGAGAAAGATGTTGACTAAAAAATATAGTCAAGACCTGAAAGTAGAGAGTTATTTTATTTGATGTGAATGTTTAGGACTCTGAGCCCAAGAGACATCACCTCAGTAACCCTGAGAAAACTGCTGCAAGGAGGCAGTGGGGCAGATAGGCTATATACAAGTGTGCAGCAAAGGGAGCAGGCATTCTGAGCATCAAAGATCAGGCATTAAGTTAAGGACTTTAGCATTCTATGCATGGGAAGATGCAAGCCTCTGGGCTCACTGAATTCATTCTTTCACATGCACCTCAGCTAACTGGGACCAATCCTGTTTTCTTGTTCACCTTGCTCCTTGCATTCCCCCAGCTCCTCAGTAATCAGCATGAGGGGTGGCAGCATCCGCTAGATCTTAGTTCTGGGAGCCCTCATTCACACTTGGAGGCCAGAAATTGATGGCCATAACATTTCTTGTTGTTTAATATGGCAGGAGATATTTTCATTTCTCAAAGATATACTTAAGTAAGGCCAAGGGGTTTCCCAAGTGGTGCTAGTGGTAAAGAACCTACCCGGCTATGTAGGAGTCATAAGAGACTCAGGTTTGATCCCTGGGTCAAACTACTGGCAACCCACTCCAGAATTCTTACCTGGAGAATCTCATGGACAGAGGGGCCTGCAGTCCATGGAGTCTCAAAGAGTTGTACATGACTGAAGTGACTTAGCACACTCCCAGCACACAAAGTGATTAAAAGAAAATTTTTTTTCCTGGAAAAGGATACACAAAGTGTTGTTCAAAGACACTCTCAGTCAAAAGAGATACTCAACCTTCCAGGAATGGAAAAACATAAAAGAAAAAAAAATAATTAAAGCAGGGAAATAAATGTAGAAATAGGTGAACAGATAGATATAAACAGTCTAGCTTTACTTTTCAAGTGTATAAATATCATTGTCTCACTTTTAAGCATCTGATTTTTGAAAAGTATATTGAAAAGCCTGCCAAAATTTTCACATCTCTTGCCTGGATGATTGTTTCCTATATAATCTCTTAACTGATCTCTTATACCTCTTGTTTCCCTACAGTCTCCCCCCTCCACACCAAGCTATGGGTTTTCTTTCAAAAATCCAAATTTGATCATATCATTCCACTGATTAAAAGAAGCCATGCCCTCAGGATGAAGACCACAAATCTTAGCCAGTCCTGTGTGTCCTGGCCTCTGCTCATCTCTGCGGCATCGTCACTGCATGGTCTTTCCCCCGTGATGTCTGGCTCTGTCTACTGGCTTTTCTCTCCGTTTCTGGGAAATGTATTGTTCCCTGCTGCAACATGGCTTTTGCACAACTTGTCTTTTCAGCCAGAAACCAGAATGCCTTACTTTTATTTACTCTGGCTCCTGTCAAATATGCTTTCTTTGTGAAGCCTTCCTAACACCCACATCCCAAACCAGGAATGATCAGATCCTCCCATTACATGCTTTTCTAGAGGCATACAGCTTCTCTTTCATGACATCAAGTACCATTTCACCTATCTATTTAGCTGTGTAGTTATTAATTAGTGTTCCTCTCCTGTAGTAGGCCATGAGTATAATGAGGGCAGGGACTCTTTATGCTCCAAGGGCCAAAGGGACAGGGATTCTTCTGTGTTTTACTCATTACTGTTTCCCCAGCTCTCAGCACTGTGCTTAGCTGTTGTGGAGTGGATAGGTCGTGTCCGGTTCTTTGAAGCCCCATGGACTGCAGCACACCAGGCTTCCCTGCGCTTGGCTGTCTCCTGGAGTTTGCTGAAACTCGTGTCCATTGAATTGGTGATGCTTTTCCCACGAACCAGCAGGTGTTGGCAGTCTGATCTCTGTGCTCATGTTCACTCACTGAGTCTTGTCTGACTCTTTGTGACCCCGTGGACTGTAGCCCACCAAGCTTCCCTGTCCATGGGCTTTCCCAGGCACAGATGCTGAAGTGGGCTGCCATTTCCTTCTCCAGGGATCTCCCTGACCCAGGGATCGAACCTGCGTCTTCTGCGCTGGCAGGTGATTCTTTACCACTGAGTCACCTGGGGAGGCCCTCTGCTTGGTACTGTCAGTGAAGGAAAAAAAATGTTGCCCGGTCTTTTCAGCAAACACAGATGTTACAGCCATAGGCCTTCACATTACAGATGTCCTGACGGTGAGCCCTGAGGGAAGCCAGGATAGAAACAGGATGCCCGGCATCTAGCGGTCAACGGCTGCGACCACCCCCCACCTCTGGCGTGCGCCCTGAAGAGACTCATGATGAGAAAGCTCAGGATACTGGCCCCAGGTGGCTGAGGTACATATTGATGGGATGATTTCAGTGATCCCAGACTCTTGCATCTTCCCATACAAATACAAGTGCTAAATTCCTTAACATGAGATATCTGGTTTTCTTTAATTAGCAGTAATCTCTGATGCTCTGACTACCTGGTCTTTGTTGCAAACGCTCCTATATATCCTGGCCACTCCCTTCCCTCTTCAGGGCAGTCTATCAGAGCTGTCACAGAGGTGGTATCCTGGGCTTAAGTCTTCAGTTTTGTTGGTTGAGTAAAACACCGTGCTTTTTCTGTTGACAGTATGTAGTTGGGGCTCAATAAATATTTCTTGACTGAAGGAATTAGTGTCATATTCAAGAAAGCTAGTTTTAAGTCAAGTTTTTAATGTCCTTTGGGATAAATTACAGGAAACAAGGTTGGCCCATGGTCAGAAGGACAAGTGGCCTAAAAGCAGAGCTGAGGTTTTGTCTGTTTCTGCAAAACCAGCTCCACCGCCCTGGCTAAAGCTTCCTTGTGCTCACATTCACACAGAACCCTGCTGTCCTTGGTCCTGGGAGAAGACTGGGGGCCGCTTTCCGACTGTTTGAGTCCAGTGTTCCTTCTGCAGATTCTGTTATTTTTGAGTGCAAGTCAGTTTTATGTAATGCATCCATTACTTTCAGTTTCATCATTACCTGTCTCTGAAATGCTAGGGAGGGAGTAGGCAAATTGACCAGGGTCTGGATGTAGAAAATATTCATTATTTTCAAATAGGTCATGTGGTGTTATGATGCAATGAAAGAATCAATACCTGGGGTTTGATGGCCCAGTTTATACTGATATTCCCATTATGCCACCAAATCTCCAGAAGCCTGTGCAAATTACTGAACTTTCAGATAAGGTTAACTATCAAGAGAGATTTCAGGCCACTGCCTGTCTTCAAGTTGAAAAGCGCGATACCTGAAAACCATTACTGATTTCTCTGACAGGGCAAAACAGTCTTATAGCTCACAGAATCAGAATTCTGTATTTAGATATAATGGGTTTATTTTTTCCTTTTTTTTAAAAGTTTATAATTTGATTTGACAAACAGCCTCTGGACTGTTGCCTCAGAAATAGAAGTTTAATGAATTTTCATGTATTTGGAAGTTAGGTTTATTTTATTCGCTTTGATTTATTAAATCATACATTTATCAAACCTTTAATTATGGTGATATTGAGTAAGGGTAAAAATCAGTTTATAAAACATGGCATTGAGTTGATTTCATTGAGAAAGTACCATTTAGTTTTAATTTTTGCTTTTTAAAAAAATTTCTTTTATTTCCTTTTTGATAATATGAATCATTGTTTCTACATTATGTGCTAACTTTCTCTCTTGATATTTTCCCATTGATGTGAGAGATAGCTTAAAGACACAGATCTTCATCTTGGTGCTACTATTAAACCCTACAATACCCTTAGGCTGACTTAGAATTTCATGTAAGTGTTGCCACCTTTTGGTTTGTTTTGAAATTGGTTTTAAAAAAAGGATGAGACCATTTTAAGAGAGGTTTTAGGTTTTTAATTTAGTTTTAAGATGGTAACCTGAGCCCACTCTGTTCCTAAAGAGTTCATTAGAAATTGTTACAAACTAAAATTTCACAGCAATGAACAAAGAATGGAGTCATTAATGAACTAAAAACTCAACAAAGTTCTGGAATGAAGGAAAGTACATGAATAAGAATAGCTGATGAAACTAGGTGGAAATAGCTACCATCTAGAATATTTTCTGAGGATGCCACCACTGAGGAGGTAAGCAGCATGCCTACAGAACTGTAGGGATTCCAAGGCAAGAAGGAGAAGTATCTATAGCTCCTTCAGGGAAAAATCCCATCTTGTTTTGCACTCTTGATCCAGTTGCTTACCACACACTACCTTTTAATATCCTTGTGTCTGCCTCATTTCTCCAAAGTCCCTGTCCAGTACCTTTCTATCAGAGATATTCCTCAACCACTTTATCTAAACAGCAACTATCTCTAGCCTTTCCCTCAAGCCTGTCACTCTGTATCCCTCTACTCCGCTTTAATTTTCTTCACAATACCTAGTATGTTTTAATTGGCACAATGCTTCTTTTACAAAAAAATTAACTTTGATAAGAGCAATTTGTCTGTTTGGTTAACTAATTTATATACCATCAGCAACATTCTGGGGATTGATTAACTAAATGAATGATTGAACTGTGGCTATAAATTTTTGTTGTGATCTTCACCCCAACTTCATACTTCTCCACTGAAATATTTAGACTATTTAGTAGCCAGATATTCACTCCTAATTTGGTTGTGTGAAGAAAGGAAATTCTCTAAAAAATGAATAAACTGTCAAAAACAAACTGGCCACTGGCGTCTCCCAACACGATGGGCAGCTCCTCATCAGTTCACCAAAATCTACCACTGTCCCGTCATCTTACTTACTTCGTTCTTAAGGAAAACAGTCAAACTTGCTGTATACTTGAAGAAAGGATATAGGATAATAATGGTCAAGGAAAACAAACATCTTACTCTGAAATAAATTTTAAAATTTTAACAAAAATCTAACTCATCTCCTTAGAGAGGTTTGAGAAGATATTACATCCTCAGAATTAGGACAAAATTCTGTGAAGGAACAAAAACAATAAAAAGCCCTTAGTAATGAAAAATAAACCAGCTTTAATTTAAAAAGAAAGCCCAAACAAGGAAAAACATAAAATCAAGGGAATCCCCCAAAATATAGTTAAGAAAGAGAGGACAAAAGGTGAAGAAGATTAACCTGGAAGATTCAAGTTTCAACTATTAAAGATTCCAGAAAAGAAAATGAAAGAAATGAGATTCTTAATTTTAAAAATTAACATTCTAGAAATGAAGAAAAGCATAGACCTTTAAATTAAAAAACACTAATATATATAAAGAACAAAAAATACAAAAGTATCATATGTTAAAGTAGCATGTGGAACATTACTGTGAAACTGCAAAACAGTAAGAATAAAGAAAAATTCTTCAAAGGCTCCAGTGAAGTGAAAAAACAAAACAATGGCAACAATTAAAAAAAAAAGTGGTCGCCACTAGAGAATGGGAATCATAAGAAATCATAAATTTCTCTTCAGCAGCACAAGATTTGGGCATACGTAGATAATAGACTGTACAAAAAAATACAATGCTAAAATAAAATTTGGCACAATCTTGGGTTAGTGGTGCTGTATTGGAGAGGAGAATCCAATGAGCATTCTTTTGAATTCTGGAGATTTGATATTTGAACATGAGATAAGGAAACATAACCAGAGTATAGTACTTGCCTTTGCTTTTTCTTATGAAAGAAAAGATACTGTTTATCAGGTTTTAATTTTTAGATTTAATCCATAGACAAAGTAAAAAGGTTTAATGATGTCTATTGAATGTAATGTAAATAGAATTAAATCAGGCCTGTCTAGGGAGAGCAAAACTACAACTGACAAAGATTGGCAGGTAGATAGAGGAGACATGGAGATAAACACTGTATAAATATCCCTCTTTTACAAAGTGGAGTCAAGAGACACTGTGTAGAAAGTATATGACAGAAATATAAGAAAACATTTCAATTTCAAAGATTACTAATAGAAGAAAGCAATTTCAAAGTTACATTGTGAGGAAGGGGACATGAATGTAAGCTAAATCCTAATCTACAATAGCAAGAAGTCTGCAGAGGGCATCTAAATTGGTAAATTAAGAGAGGAAAAAGATAGGCATATTATTTAGAAATTAGGAAGCATCAACAAAATGAAAAATTGAAGTGGTTAAAAATTTGGGAGGGAACAAGACAGGGAAAATGCTTCCAAACGTACATGGGTACATTTTAAATGTATTTAAATTCTGTTGACAAAGTCTAATTAAAGTAAAATGCAAACAAAGCATGCAAAGGCCTTTCACCAAGTGCTAGACTACTAGGAAAAGCTAGCATTCTTTTAAAAATAAAGAGAAAAATTATGATACATAAAAGGAAATATATTTGTGTATTTATTTTGATATAATTTCAAACTTACAGAAATCTTTCAAGAAAAATACCCAGAATTCCTATTTTGTTTACATTTTGCCTATCTCCTCTGTTGTTTGTTCTTTACATGTACGTGCACAAATACTTTTTTCTGAACCATTTGTGAATAAATTTCAGACATTGTGTTCTTTTACCCCTAAACACTTCAGTGTATATATTTTTTAAGAACAAAGATATTTCCTTTCATAGTCACAATACAACTATCAAAACCAGGACATTTAACATTGACAGCTTGCTGTTATCTGTCCCAGAGGTCATATTAAGTTTGCTCATTGTCACAAGTATTTCCCAATTCAACTGTTTTTCTTTGCTAACTACATTTTTCACATTCTAGTTTAATCGAGGCTCACAGATTGCAGTTAGTGATCATGTCATTTTAATATGGGACAGTTCATCAGTCTCTGTGTTTCATGATCTTAACATTTTTCACGAGGCAGGCAAGCCACTTTCTCTCTCACTTTGAGTTTGTTTGATGTTTCCTCAGTATTAAATTCAGGTCAGTATTTTTTGGCAGAGATGTTACAGAAATAAGAGTGTGTTCCCAGCAAAAACTCCTACTGTGTAGCACGTGGAATTCTGCTCGACGTTATGCAGCAGCCTAGATGGCAGACGGCTTGGGGGAGAGAAGATACATACATGTGTATGGCTGAGTCCCTTTGCTATTCACCTGAAACTACCACACTGTTTGTTAATTGCCTATATCTCCAATACAAAAAAAAATTGTTTATTTTACAAAATTACTTACAAAGTGATTTATTTTACAAAATAAAAAGTTAAAAAAAATAAAGAAGTCTGTGTTCTCATTGCATCCCACCTGAAGGCACATGATGTAGATTTGTTCTATTACTGGTGACATTATCTGTGATAATTTGGTTAAGGCAGAGGACTCCAGATTTCTCCAGTATAGATTAGATTTTCCCTTTCTGCAATAGCAAAATAGTTATTTGACACTATATAAATATCCTATTTCTCATCAAATTTTCATCCACTAGTTTTAGCATGAAAAGTGTGGTATTTTACATGGAAAGAATGTAAAAGAATGTTTTGGGGAATATTGATCTTTGATTTTTATTTCTGTATTCAAGAACTTTCAGTAAATGTCTCAATACTTCAAGAAAATTATAGGGAGATTTAAAACCACGAGTGCTGATTTCACATAATTCATTGCAATTTGTAATTTTTAAAAGACATTTCTTCTGCATGTAATTTAGTAATTTAGGATTTTTCTAGCAATAGGTTAATAATCAGTTGTTTCTAATGATACTCCACGGGATCACTGAAAGCTGAAAATAAAGTTTATATTACAGATCTCATCTGTACTTTGGAAAGGTTAGTGCTGTTTATCTTATCAGCACAAGCACTGGCTAATTGTATCCTCTACTTACTAATAATTAGGGGGTGGATTATATCACAAGAAATATACACAATAAAACCAGCCATGACTTAGCTTGGCTTGTGGAAAAAAAGAAAGGAAAGCAAGATAATAGATTGACGTCACCAATGTATGAATTTGAGAAAAGCGATGGCAATTAAAAATAAAATTCTCAAATACAAGCAACAAAGCAATGATAGATGTCTTTGGAAAAAAGAACAAACAAAGTTTAAGTATGTAACATTAGATTTATTGTTCATACACAATTGTATTAGATTCTTTTAGTAAGCAAACATCCTACACACTTTAAACTATTCTTTAAACTTATAGATAGATGTGATTTGACATCCTAAGAGTTTGGAGTTGCAGTGGTACAAAAAGTTTGGAGTTGCAGTGGTACAAAGTTTCCGCTTTCCTGGTGTATAGCTCAGCCTGTAGAAAAGGGCAGAGAGTGACGTTAGCAAAAAGGCTTGGCTGGAAATGCAGTGAGGACAACTAGGGCTAGGATGCGCAGTAGACGTGACGAGTGACGGCGTGTGCATACGTGCGTGGTCACCCGGCCGTGTCAGACTCTCTGCGACCCTTCTGACTCTAGCCTCCAGGCTGCTCTGTCCCTGCAGATTTCCAGGCGAGAACACTGTGCTCTGCTGCCATTTCCTACTCCAGGGTATCTTTTCAACCCGGGGTCAAAGCTGTGTCTCCTGCGTTTACAGGTGGAGTCTTTACCCACTGTACCATCAGGGAAGCCAAAAATAATAAAAAGAGCAAAATACCATTCTGGAAAAATCTAGAGCATGACTGTTGGATTTTGTTTTTAACGGTAATGGTGAGACGTTGCTTTAGGGGGGAAGGTGTTGAGCTTCATTTTATCGGGGTAAGCTTCAGAAACGGGCCGCACAGTCCTGTGAGGCAGCCTTCCAGCAGCTGGATAGAGAGACAGAAAGATCAGTCCTATTAACGCTGAGTCATTTCTGTGTGTGCATATGGTTTTTTGTTGTTCTTGTTTGTTCATTTGTTTATTTTACATGTATCCATGCTTTCTTAGATTCTTTTCCCTTTTAGGCCATTACAGAGATCCCTGTTCCGTAGAGTAGGTCTTTGTTATCTATTTTATGTAGAGTAATGTGTAAGAAAAGAGAATATGCACAGTTATCTGAGATGGCTACTTAAATACCTCTGCCTTTGCCAACTATCTTGGTGAAGCCAAATTTTCTTCAAATAATTCAACCAAAACAAATAGTACAACACACCAAATGCAGAAAAAGAGATGACAAGCCAGTTTTCCTTTATTTAGCCAGAACTGAAGACACAGGCAAAAATGTAAAACAATGTCAGTCTTCTCACTATTTTGTTTCATTTTTTAGAGTATAGCTAGTTTTCATTAAAAGGCTAGAAAAGATGCAGGCAAATCTGTGGCAGTCCAGACAGCTTCCTGGGGGCAGATACAGAAGCAGGGCCCGGGACCAGGGATTTCTCTGCACAGCTAGCCTAGCGTAGGGAGCAGTGGGGCCACTGCCTACAGTCCAGTGGTCGGGAGAGAAATACATCGTCTTCGGTCACTGAGGTCCAAACGACACTCCCTTCTTGCAGCTCTCTCAGCTGTCTCTCCTCTTCATCCCTACTCCCTGTCCTTTGGTGTTCGCCCGAATCATCTCCTGACTCGGTCAGCTAGTGGTCTCTGCCTCTAGCTTCTTTGACCTCTCTCTCCAATCTATTTTCTGCCCCACTGTGCTACCACAGTGATCATTATAAAATGTTCAGCTGACCTCAGCTTTCCTCTGATAAAAATTATTTACTGGCTCTCTCACGCCTTCAGATTTAAATCTAAATTATGGCTCAGACAAATTTACTTCTAAAAATTCTCCAGTTTCCTCTGTCATTAAACATGCTGGCTCTTCTAAAACTGCTGGATACTTTACCTGAAACAGCATATCCTCTCTTTCTCACCTTATTAATTCACACTCAATTCCTTTTTAGGCTTACTTGGATCAAACGCCACCTCTAGAAACCTCTTCCCTAAAATTGGTGTCTTTCCTACGTGTAGGGTCTCCTCTGTCCTACCTTCAGTCACACTGTGATTGCCTTGAGTGACCTGCACAGCCTGAAAAATAATAATTCTCAACAATAATGTTGAATGAAAGAGGGAAACTAAAAAAAAATAAAAGAATGGATGAAGGCAATCTTAGGGGGGGGCCTGAGAACAGAGGGTAATTCTGTGTTCCAGAGATTAAAAATAAAGATAGCTTATTAAAACAGAGTAAATCAAAATGACTGCTGAATTTATCTAAAAGATTAGGGAAGACTATTATAGTTTTTCTGAAATGAAAAGTATAGCGTATTCTAGGGAAATAAAAAAGAGGATATATATATATATATATATATATATATATATATATAATTGATCTGCTTTGATTTATGGCAGAGACCATCACAACATCATAAAACAATTATCCTCTAACTAAGGAAAAAAGCGTGCTAAGTTCCCTCTAATATGGCTCAATCATAAAATCTTGTTGTTTAATTTACAGATTCTTTTTTACTTGTAATAGTATCACACATAGTAGCCATATGCATATGCATAGACCCATCTGTACATACTTGTCTCTCCAAACTAAAATATCAGAGCTATTTTAATCTGGTCTTCTGTGTTATCAAGCAATTGGAAATGAACAAAAGATGTTTTGTGCTATATACATATAAGATTACTAAGAGTACATCATGATAGTAAAGCCTAGAGTGTAGAGGGCAAAGTTTCCAGCTCCAACCAAATTTTCCCCAAAATTAACCACCTGTAAGGAAATAATCTAAAAGTATTATGCAAAGAGAGAATAGGATTAACTCTATTTTGTAAAAGATGGGAGAAAGGGATATAGGAGGTTAACATGCCATGAAGGTTAATCTTTAACCAGGTCCTGCCCCAGAGTTAACTTGGAGAGCCAAAGCTTGGCGAACCATGCCAAATGCCCTTGAGAAGAGAGAGAAGGAAAAGCTTCAGATAGTATGAGAGCCTAGGCTAACCAGGGATCAGAGAGTTAGGGGAGAAGGGGGAGCAGCCCGGGAGAGGGCTCTAGAGGCTGACTGGTGAGTACCGGGGACTTCACGAGTGTCCGCTTCAAGCCTCGGCTTGGTTTTTAGCATGATGGCTGTGGGCTGACTGGACCGTTTAAAGATCTGTGATCAGAATGGACAGGTGATGAGGTACCTCAAGTAAAATTTTAGAAATAGTAGATTTTGTCAACTAGAATGAAATGTTATATTTATTATTGTGCACCAAACTGTCTATCTGATAGAGAAGTTTATGTCCTATTGAGATACATTAAGCAGGCACCATGATCTAGAAGTTGTCATGAAGATGATTGCCTCTCTACTTGGAATCATCTAATGCTATTTGGAAATTAAAATTATTTGCTAATAATGAGAAACAACATTTGATTCCTGATTCCAAATAGGCTGACACCCACCAAAGACTTGTCGGCCTTTCTTACTTAGTGACAAGAATTTAGTGCATTTGGTTATTTGACCAATCTTCTTGCAAATTCTACTAGAATTTGAACCATACAGTAGTATGTAACCAGTAAATCGAATGGAACTTTGCAACTGAAATGAATTTAATCTATTTCAGTTCAATATATGTATGTATAAACAAAAGAATGCAAAAGCTAAGTTGACTCAGAAAACTACAGGAATAGAAATCTCCATATACACCAAAGCAACTGTGAATAAACTAGCCAGGTCCATTGTATTGAAGTGAGTTGTCCAGAAAAAATATTGAAATGTTCCCGGAACATAAATGGTATGTAGTCAGTATGGATTGAAGTTGCATGCATAGTAAGTTGCAACTTACTATTGATTCTCTATGAAACAAAATTGATGAGACTGTATGGTCTTCAGTTTTTAATAAAATCCCTGCTGGGCACTTACAGAAGAAGTAAATATATGGATTCAGGCCACTGAATCATGTAACACAGATGGTGTTTCAGAAGTAAAAGGAGTGTGTCTATTAATCTGAGACTGATTTGGAATCAGTCCCTTGAGGTGACCTTCACTGATTAGTATCATATGATATTGAGCCAGTTCCACTGCAGTTGACATACATGTTTATCCAAAACTCCCCGGTCTTGGGGAATCACCTGCCCCTCTGATTTGGTCATCCTTTTTATTTCATGTGGTCTTAGTAGGGCTGACAGAGGAAGGCTTGTCCCAGACCTGACCAGTCCGTCCGAGTTCTTTCTCAGTCTGACCAGCGTGATTGTCTGAGACATCAGAGTATGACTGAAGATGGACAAGTGAGAAGCTTCCTAGGGACTTTTGCCAGGAAAAACACTCCCTTCTTTGGGAATCACAGGCTGTGAGGACTTCATGTTGCTGGTGTTGCCAGAAGCCATCTTTCAAGCATCTGAAGTGCTGTCATTTGAGACTGAAGACAGGCAGAGATGAGCAAAGCTGAGAAATGGGGCGAGGCCCGAATCTAGCTAAGGTCTGCATAGGAAAAAATTCTTTTTGGTCCTCTCAGCCAAGAAAATGGACGAATTTCTTTATTTCAATTTAAATGAGTTTGAATTGGATTTCTGTCATTGGAATTAAAGGAGGTCTGACTAATTCACCATGAATGGCTAAACTCATTGGCTCCCAAACATTTATAGTATAACAGTAATAATAATTCAAAGATCAACTTCCTTGTACTTCATCTTCTGAAAGTGTAGGTCACTCAGTCATGTCCAACTCTTTGCGACCCCATGGACTGTAGCTCACTAGTTTCCTCTGTCCATAGAATTCTCCAGGCGAGAATGCTGGAGTGGGTTGCCATTCCTTTCTCCAGAGGATCTTCCTGACCCAGGATCAAACCCAGGTCTCCTGCATTGCAAGAAGATTCTTTACCATCTAAGCCTGCCCAACTATTTCTACTTCTTCATTCACTTGTGCATCTGGTTTCTCTGCAAAGGTCAATTAACGTTTTCAATTGATCAGGATTGTGAATCTGTCATTTTCCCCACAGACTTTGAATCCTTCATGCAGACCTGGAAGTATCACTGAGGATGGACAGTCTTCAAGACAGTGGTGATTCTAAAACAGTTCCCAACAATAAATAAATACATCAGGTCTAACACCCCTCACTTAAGCAAATCATATATGTAGTAAAGGCCTGAGACAGTTGTCTCTGTCACTCTCTATCATCTCAGTCTTTTTGTTACCGAGCCCAAGTTTGCTCTGCTCACCATATTACAAACCAATGAATCAGAGACGAGATGTTGAGGCAAGGAATAAAACTTTATTCAGAAAGCTGGCTGACCGAGAAACTGGCAGACTAATGTCTCAAAATAACCATCTTCTGAGGTCTGGATGCCTGGTTCTTTTACAGAACACAGAAAGGGAGAAGGTGAGGAAAGGCCATTAATCTTGCAAGTATCTCTTGGAATGGCTAGCCTCCGGGGGAGCCTATGTTAATTTCTTCCTTCCTGTAGCCATCTAGACGTGGACAAGGTCATGAACTAAGGCATTTTGACTTAACCCTCAGGCAAAGGCGCAAGGTTCCCAGAGGAAGGTCATTACGGATAAATGGTATCCTTTTAGTAAACAAAAGCAATGTGAAACAAAGTTTAAGTAAAAACCCTGGCATGGCATCATTTCTTCCCTGTAGCACTTTTGCTTATAACTCACCACCAAGTTATATATTTACATTATTTATCCACCTCTATTTATCCATCTTAGAAAACCTGAGGAAGCAATATAGCTGTTGGCGTTAAGTCCTTAAGTGGTTGACATGAATAGTTAAGGTATTTTGACAACATATCCTTGAGAAAGCAAAGATCTCTTAAGGCTTAAGCCTGTGTTTCAATCCAACCATCAGAAGAACTTAAGAAAATATAGACTCCAGGATCTCAGTCTGGCCCTCCAGGATCAAAGTTTCTGAAGCTGAGGTCTAGGAATTTTCATTTTTAATCAACCCCCCACTTGGCTTAAGTCCATAATTTGAAACTACCAGTAGTGAAACCAGTACATAACTTTGACCACCAACTTAGATAAATTTGTTAGTTTATTCTTAATGCTCTACTCAGATATTTTCTAATTTTAATGTCAATAAGAAACAACTTGTATTTTCAACAAGTTCCCAGGTAATGCTGATAGATTTTGTCTAGGGATATGAAAAGAATCAACAAAAATGCATACAGATGAACAGAATAAGTAGCACTACTGTTTGGGATTAACATATACACATTACTATATATAAAATATATAACCAACAAGGACCTACTCTATAGCACAGGCAACTCTACTCAATATTTTGCAATAACTTATAAGGGAAAATAATCTGAAAAAGAATATACAGATATAGATATCTGAGTCACTGTACTGTACCCCATAACTAACACAACACTGTAAAGCAGCTATACTTCAATTAAAGATAAAGAATTAGGAAATCTGGCCTATGGAAAAACTAAAGTAGAACAGAGATAGGAATATCACATGGGAGCACAGTTTGCCCTTATGCTATGCAGCTGTAGAAGACTGCGACACTATTTTCCTGGCAGTTAAGTCAAATAAGAAAAACCACATCATTCCATTCTTCCCAGGATGCATAAAAAGCAAAACAAGCCTTAAAAAGCACACATTCTGTGAACACTGTGAGATGAAATGTGTATGATAAATTTTTTGTCTCTCTCTTTCTTACTTCACCTTTCATATCAGGTCTCAGGGCATAATAAGGAAATGTAATTGAGAAAGAATAGTTCTATTGGAGCCGAAATTTCTGATCAAAATATGTAATTCCCTGGAGGCTTTGCTTCACACAAACGTGAAATTTATAATGGCTAGAGAAATGGATGGGAATGCCTTCCAAGCAGGTTAGGTGCCAGGAAAATTTGGTAAATCCCCAAAGGGCTATTAAACTCTTTTTTTCTACCATGAAAAAGAGGACAGAATTGTCTTAGCACATTTGATCACATTTGCCCAGTATAAGGTAAAAATAGTACATTGGCAATGACACGTAAAACAAAATGGGCAATCAGATCACACAAGCTTTAAGTTACTTAGCTCTGACATTCAAGTTTCTCACTGCTTTTTTTCTTCATTCACAGCAACAGAAGGGACCACCCTCCTCTTCCTCGAGTTTAGGTCATGTACCAGTTCAGTTCAGTCACTCAGTCGTGTCCGACTCTTTTTGACCCCATGAATCGCAGCACGCCAGGCCTCCCTGTCCATCACCAACTCCCGGAGTTTACTCAAAGTCATGTCTATCGAGTCAGTGATGCCATCCAGCCATCTCATCCTCTGTCATCCCCTTCTCCTCCTGCCCCCAATCCCTCCCAGCCTCAGGGTCTTTTCCAATGAGTCAACTCTTCGCATGAGGTGGCCAAAGTACTGGGGTTTCCTGCTTCAGCATCAGTCCTTCCAATGAACACCCAGGACTGATCTCCTTGAGGATGGACTGGTTGGATCTCCTTGCAGTCCAAGGGACTCTCAGAGTCTTCTCCAACACCACAGTTCAACATTCCCCTATTATTTCTTTTATCTGAACTGTATGATTAAGAGATCTTTTGTTCTGAAAAACAAGAGCCAACTTAAGCTAGTTTATCAAAAAAGGGGCTATTTTCTATATGAATATAGAGACACATCTGCTATTCAAATTATTTTCACATCCTTGTTCTGTAGGCTATAAATCAGAGGGTTTAATGTGGGAATCATAAGGGTGTCAAACAATGAGGTAATTTTGTCTTGATCTAAAGAGTACAACCAGTCCATCCTAAAGAAGATCAGTCCTGGGTGTCCATTGGAAGGAATGATGTTGAAGCTGAAACTCCAATACTTTGGGCACCTCATGTGAAGAGCTGACTCATTGGAAAAGACCCTGATGCTGGGAGGGGTTGGGGGCAGGAGGAGGAGGAGAAGGGGACGGCAGAGGACGAGATGGCTGGATGGCATCACCGACTCGATGGACATGAGTTTGGGTGAGCTCCAGGAGCTGGAGATGGACAGGGAAGCCTGGTGTGCTGCGATTCCTGGGGTCACAAAGAGTTGGACATGACTGAGTGACTGAACTGAACTGAGAGTACATTTAACTTGGCCTGAAGTACATAAAAAGCAGGGTTCCCTCGGCCTTCTTTGCTAAGACATTAAACATTCCTCTAATGATTGTATATAAAATATTTCATCTTCAATTCCTCAGAGTGTTTGTAAGACAGATATTTTTTAAATGAGCAAAACTGGAAGGTAGAAAACATTTAAAAATGAATACAGCATGTGTGCCAATCACTTTGAATAAACTACAGTCATAAACAAATAGAAATTGATGCACTGATGTATTCAGGAGAACTCCAGCCTTATGAAAGAATATCAGATGTTCACCATGACTGGGCCTCCAGGAAGGAATGGAATCTGGTACTGAAAATCCATCACGCCTCCTGCTTCATCTCTTGTGATTATTCCTGTCCACCTGCCTTCTTTTTTTCTTTTCTGTCTATATAAGTTTCTGCTTCTTAGTCTGCAAGACAAGTAGAGGATGAATATGCACACATTCTCAAATTAAAATCTCCAGCAGAACAATAACTTTTTTATTCAGATTCAGAATTTCAGAAGAAAGTAGTTGATCATCCTTGCTTAGGCCAGATGATTTTCTCTTAGTCCAGTCAAGTGTGGTTAGAGATGCTGATCATATTTCATTTTAAAAAAGGCTACAAAATTTCAAGTGGTTATTATGCATATTTTATTCTACATACCATGAAATTTATTTCTTGCCCTATTTTTATTTACTTCTTTTATCTTGATTTATTCACAAGCCTATATTGTTATTTTATAAAGTTCTACAACCTTCCCTGATATTCTGAAGTCAGTAATAATATCTAAGAAACACTTCCTATCTTTATTAATAGCTTTTAAGCTAGGACTGAAGAGCCCATTTTCTTGGATACATGTGAATTTCACATGAGATGCATGTTAATTTAAGTAAATACAAATATCTATCACACTGAGAAGCATCCTAAGACCATGTGTTAATAAGTAACCAATCATTTAAAGATTGTCCTGAGCCTAAAACTCAGATAACACAGAAACAGACTCTATAACCATTTGCCCCCTTAAAAAATGACTAGTTTTGTTTGCCTGACTCATATCTCAGTTAATTCAGCAGATAGTTCTTGAGGACAATAATTATGAACTAAGCATTGGTTAGATGCTAGAATGAATGGCAGTAGGGGGATGTATATTATAGACAGAAGACATTAAGGAAATAGGTAATTTCAGTAAATGTGATAAACGTAAAATAACATTAAGCACAGAGTGCTGTAAGATCTCCACTCTTGTGAGGTAAAGATGTATCCCCATCACCAATTTAGGACTAAATGATGAGAGATGGAGATGAGGCACAGACAGAGTGTAGTTCAGGGTTGGGGCAAAGGCAGAGAGAAGTAGAAATGCTAAAAGATGTATTCAGAGTATTAATGAATGGAAACAGGAGTGAGATGGTATAAGAAGAGCATGGTCCATTCAATAGATAAGTAAGATTTCATGACCAGAGAGTAGAGTTCATTATGGAGAAAAAAATGAGAGATGAGACTGGGCATGTAATTAGATCATTCCTGGTCTAAGAAATCATATCAGGACATTTGAATTTACTCCTAAAGGCAACGGGGAGCCATATGAGAAAAGTGAGGACCTGATTGATTCTCACTGTAGAACCTGATTACTCTGACAATAATGTGAAAAGAGATATGAATTGGAAAGACTGGGTGAATTGAAGGCAGGAAACCAGTTAGAATTGTACAGTTATTCAGAAGAGAGGAGACTATGGCCTGAATTAAGATTTTGGCAGTAAGTAGGAGAGAAGGGGATTGTCTTGACGTGTGCAGTTGACCTCTGCACAACATGGGTTTGAACTGCACGGTTCCACTTTTCCGTGACTTTTTTCAGTAGTAAATGCCATGGTACTGCACGATCCAAGGTTGATTGAACCCAAGGAGGCAGAATGTGGATACAGAAGAACCTTGATACAGAGCGTGGAATGTAAATTATATGCAGGTTTTTAATTGTATGGAGGGTCAGCACCCCAACCCCCAGTGTTGTTCAAGGGTCAACTGTGTTTAGAAGTTGTAAATGAAAGGAATTCCTAATTAATTGGATTAGTGGGTGACCTGAATACAGGAAGAGAAGACAAAGTCAAGGATGATACCCAAGTAAACTGACAACAAAGATGGTGCCTGGGATGTGAAGAGTGAATACCTACCATGTGATGCATTGATGTTCAGTCTCCTTAATTGCAGTGTTGTGTTGGTTTCTGCCCCATCAGCATGGATCAGCCACAGGTATACATGTGCCTCCCTCCCACCTGCCACCCAGCCCCACTGCTCTAGGTTGTCACAGAGCCCCAGTTTGAATTCCCTGAGTCACAGCGCAGATTCCCACTGGCTCTCTATTTTACGTATGCTAACGTATATGTTTCCCTGTTACTCTCTCCATCCCTCCCTTCCCTTTTAGAGTGTCCTGAACACATTTACATACAAACACTTTCAGGTAAAGATTTTAGAGTAAACCATAGGGACAAAACAATGTAGTATTGTATGTTCATATTTACTGTGACTTTTTTCCCCTAAAATACTACATATAGGGTGGATATGCACATGTACCTGGCACATGGATGGGGAAAATATTTCAAGATGCTTGCCACATCAGACCCCATAAGCAATTGCCTGGTTCATTGCAGCATCAGACTGACCCTGTTTCTTGGTGTTAGCAGTTGCGTATTAAAAAAAAATTAATAACATTGGGTTATAGACATGAGTTTGAGCAAACTTCAGGAGATTGTGAAGGACAGGGAAGCCTGATGTGCTGCAGTCCATGGGGTTGCAAAGAGTCAGAAACGACTGAACAATAACATTGGGTTTTGGTCAATAAATTCTAAATACACCACTTACATACTTGTTGGGTGAAAAATATTAACAATAACAATAATAATGTCAGCTCACATCTATTGAAAGGTTTAACAAGAGGGAGGTCTTTTTCTGTTCCTCTAGCCCACCAAGCTTGTTTCTGCCTTAGAATCTGGAACTACGCATTGTTTCTCTCTGGAACCTCACTGAGAATAAGAAGGCTTTCTATCTTGTTTATTGCCACTTTATCACCTAAAACTATTTTTGCTGCATAATACATGCTGAATATATATCCCTTAGAATATGAATGGGTACTGTTCATTAACTGTTCTATGTGTTTCGTCTTTTCTCCCTGACCAGCCTGAAGACACAAGAACTTCTATATTCCACACAGCAGCTAAAATTCTAGACCCTAAAACCCTAAGTACTAAAATATTACTGATGAGGTTGACAGAATGACTACATATATTAGTGACTATCCAAAAAATATAGAAGATTCAAAAGAGCAGATATAGAAGGTATATTAGTTTCCTACACCTGCCATAATATGTGACCACAATTCAGGTGGCTTGAAATAACAGAACAACCCTCAGCTCTGGTGGCCAAAAGCTTGAAATCAAGATGTCAGCAGAGCTGCGCGCCCTCTGAAAATTCCAGGAGAGGATTCTCCCTCGTCTCTTCCAGCTTCCCGGGCCCCAGGTGTTCCTCGGCTTGTGGGCGCATCACTCACACCTTGGCTTTCAGCCTCACATCACCTTTTCCTCTTCGCCCTTGTGTCTCCCACGTGTGTCTCTTACAAGGACACTTATCATTGGCTTTAGGGACTTCCTGAATAATCTAGAATGGGCCTGTCTCAAGATCTTTAAATTAATTATATCTGTAATGTCCCCTTTTCCAAATAAGGTCACATTCTCAGGTTCTGGGAATGAGGAAATGGATGAATCTTTTCATTTGTCACCATTCAGCCACTACAGCGGGTAGGGTGTAGCAGAAAATGCACAGCCTGGATGTCAGGCATGAAAGTGCAAGTCACTCCGTCATGTCCGACTCTTTGCGACCCCATGGGCCATACAGTCCATGGGATTCTCCAGGCCAGAACACTGGGGTGGGCGGCCTTTCCCTCCTCCAGGGGATCCTCCCAACCCAGGGATCGAACACATGTCTCCAGCATTGCAGGTGGATTCTTTACCAGCGGAGCAACCGGGGGAGTCCTGATGATGTCAGGCATACATGGATTCAAACTGAGCTCAGACGTTTACAGCTAGCTTGTTAAATCTCTTTCAACCCCAGTTTTCATTATCATTATATCTGCTTTCATGGGTTGCCGAGACCCCTATGTGAGATATTGTATACAGAGTGAATAGCTAAGTGTCTGATCCACTGTGAATGCTCAAGAAATGTTCCCATTCCTTCTCACTTTGTAAACTCCTTGACCAAAAGTACATCCCTAGCTTAAGGCTTTCTTCTAAATACCAGCTGTAGCTTTTACAGTTCTTTGCTGCATATTTCTCCTGTCAGAATATTCTCAGAAATCCATTCCCTATTGAATCTTATAGTCAAACTTATCAAATAATACACTCTCACAATGAAGTACAACAAAGCCCTTTTATGCATTACTACGTGTCACTCAGTCATCGCCAACTCTGTGTGACCTCATGGGCTACATAGTCTTCCGAGCTCCATTGTCCTTGGAATTCTCCAGGGAAGAGCACTGGAGTGGGCTGCCATTCCCTTCGCCAGGGGGTCTTCCTGACCCAGGAATCAAACCCAGTCTCCCATATTGCCGGCAGATTCTTTACCATGTCAGGCACCACAAGTTTGAAATCTACATTCATTTTCAGATGTCTGAAGAGAATTACAAGTGGTGGGCTTGGGCCATTGCTCCTTGGTGCTGCTGAGTGGAAAAGGATTACAAGTGTCCCTTACATACATCACTGTGTCTTCTAAGGCAGTGTTTCAAAAGAATAGTTTCTGCGAAATATCTGAGATGCTTGCCTCAAGTGCTCATTTTGACTATCCCAAGAAGTAAAGTCTGTAGACTTTACTTAGAACCAAATTGAATGAGTATTAGTGAGGTTAAAGGTTTCAATAAAGGGGCATGATATGGAACTCTCAGACACATAGAACTTCAAAAATCCCTATGTAAACACCAAACCAGTTAACATAAGAGCTTGGATGGTGGGGGAGGGGTGTGTGTTCACAACTTTATAGCCAGAAATAAGATACGCTGACTCTTTATAACTGTCTTCAAAAACTTACATGTGTCAGTAAGGAATCACTCAGCACTGGGTGCTCAGTCTGTTCATCCATGCAGACATCAGGATCATTAAATAACGCCTATTCTCTTCTGGACATTTTGCATGATATGGTAAACAGACACACACACACACACACACACACGTGAACACTGCCCTCCTGGAAGGCAGCGTCTAGGAGCAGGTACAGACGCACATAGAGAAATGCCTGCGGTGTACCGGGCGCAATACTAAGGCATGAGAGAGGCATAGAGGACAGAGGGAGTCACCCCTGGGCCTGCACTGCCTGGAGAATGCCCGGCACGTAGTCACTGTTCAAAAGACGCTCCGTGGCCGAAAAAGCGATCGCCTTCCGGCAAGTTTCAAATGGTAGATACGTCAAAAGCACACCTTTGAGATCCTAAGTGAGGAACGGTCAGGCCGCGAAGGGCTGGTTCCTGCTATTTGAGTCGATGACATCTGGCGGCATCTGTAGGAACGCAGAGCAGTGTCCGCTCCCCAGAGCCCGGCTTCGCGGGGAAGCGGAGCCAGCGGAGCCCCGGTCAGGGTCCGGGACGAGCTCGAGACCCCGGCAGCACCTTTCTCCGAGCCGGTTGCGTGATGTCTTTGCTTTGTCTCAGGCTCTGCGTCCGCAGCCGTCCTGGCCGGGCCTCGCCCCGCGCTGCCCCCTCTGCCCCCTCTGCCCCCTCTGCCCGCGCTGCCCCTCCCCCGGCGCTGCCCCTCCCCCCGCGCTGCCCCCTCCCCCCCGCCCCGCTCTGCCCACACTGCCCCCCTGCCCCACGCTGCCCCCTCTG
>CM035287.1:54292506-54517795 GCA_020226075.1 Hydropotes inermis
CCCCCCCCCCCCCCCCCCCCCCCCCCCCCCCCCCCCCCTCGCCCTGCTCTGCCCCCTCGCCCGGAGCTGCCCCCTCCGTGTGTCCCTATTCTGTTCCAAGCTGCTTACCTGCGCCCTTTCTGTGTCTCAACTCAATCCCCAGAGTCTCTGTCCAACACAGAATATGCATCATGTGTAGGATGAATATTCAAGGACCTTGCATAGCCCACTGCCCAGCTTTTTTAAAGTCTTTCTTTGCATCAGAGTGTCGTGGCTAGCCTGGGGAAGTCTTATGTTCAGAGTATGGTCAAATAAGTATAAAAAATAATGGCTGTGGACATGACGCACCCTCAGAAGACTATTTTATGCACAGTATAACAAAGTGGTATCTGGTGGTATTGTGGAAACAGTTTAACTGAAACAACCTCTTGGCGGTGATCTCGGACTTATACTTGCAGTAGTTAACTGTTGCTGAATGAATAACTGTATATTAAGTGCTTTCATAAACCTTTCATTTTACTATCTCAATTAATTCCAAACTCATGGGGAGAAAGCAAGACCTCCGAAGATGAAGTGAACTGGTAAGAGAGCTAGTAAAAAATACAACAAATTGAATTCAGATCTATTTGACTCCAAATCCTATGTTCTATCAAATAATTGTGATACTACATGACTATAGTTCCTAGAAGTGGTCAGCCATGGATTTTAGAAAAAACTATCAGAACTGACAGCACATCATACTTAACTCAAAAGACGACTACTCATACAGAGTACTGTGCTGTATGAGTACTCATAGAGAGGACTCACAGACCCCAGCCTATGCACATTATGACTGGTTTGTTATGTCATGAGCAACCAGAACCCCAAAGCTCCTCAGCTGGCTGTTTTCCTGAGAGAGCATTATTTATTCAGTTCACATTAATATATTTAAATCTAGTAAACATCTGCTGGTGTCTACGTGCTAGATACTGTGCACATACAAAGATGAATGAGACATGGGCTACACCCTCAGAAGCATAGAGTGGGGGTCCAGGTGAAAAACCCAAATTATGACCATTCTGAGTAGAAAAGGTGAATGCTGCCTGTAGCAGAGAAGTTAACCAAGTAACCAAGAACAGAATGAGGGGAAGATCAGTTTGCCTTGGAGAGGGGTTAGGGAGTTCATTGTAGAATTCAACTAGTATTGACTTGGGTCTTGGAGATAAGTAGGACTTGCATTTTTAAGAAGAGGAAAAAGCACAACCAGAGACAGAGATATGGAAAAATACAAGAATATTAAGGAAATAGCCTTTCATGTCAGCAGGAGGGTACACTTGAGTGGGCAGGTAGTCAAGGGACAAATGATTTTGGAAAAGAAGGTTGAGACAGATTATTGAGAACCTTGCTTGACAGAGTCTTGACTTCTCTTTTGAGAGGTACGGCAACTATAAGCAGTTTTATTCTGCCAAACAGATCTCCTCTGGAATGTGAATCAGGAAACCTCACAAATGCTTCCAGAGGCGACTCCATACTCAACTACAGCATTATCTGCCTTCACGTACAGTTGTTGTGTGGCAGGCAACATGCTAGTATTTTCAACCACTGCCCTGGAAACTAGAGCTTTTGACTACTGTCTAGACTGTCCTCTTTAAATATTTCAAATATGAAGGCTGCTGATTATACACATACATGCACATACACACTTATACCTAAGAAAGGGGATGGAGAAAGAGCAAGGGAGAGAGAAAGAGATGTGCTATGAGCATAGGAAGGATTATAGGCTTGTCTTTCATCTTGCAGAAGAAACAAACATGATGTAGCATGTCTATTTATAGATCTCTAAAAATGATATCTAGTCAGGTAATCTTGCAAAATCAGGGAATGCATATATAACATAATGAATATTTAAATGCAATGGGAACTTCAGATCCTCTTGAAACTAAGGTATTTCAGTGGCAACATCAGAAGGGACCGATGCCAAGGGGATGAGAATCGTTACCATGGCAACTCCCAGGCTGACTCACTCATAGATAACGCCTCAAACTTGTGACATGAGAGAAATTGCTTGAGGATTTTTAACACTGTACTAAAATACACATTGCTTCATGCAGATGAGAAAATATATCAGCATAGCATCCCTCCCCCCCAACCCACAAGGCTTTCTATGACATTTCCAGACAAGACCTCTCTTGTCCTTCAGTGTTTCCGTGTTTGGGATGGAGAAAGGGCTCCAGAGGAGGTGTGGAGAGTTGAAGGAAGCCTAAACTGCTCTTCAGAAATCAAATTCTGCATTCCGCTGGCAGATATCACTTTCGTGGCCATACTACTTCCTGATCTTTGATTTCCACTCACATCTGAGCTGGGGATTCAACTCCCAATGTACTTCAGAACTACATGTTGTAGAAACAAATGTGTGAAGTCAGAAGTAAGCAAGTTGGAGGGATAGGAAAACACACAGTCCCAGAAATTAAAGATAATAGAACTCTCTCTCTCCCTATTCTTCTTTTCCTCCTTTAGTATTCATGAAAATGTTTTTATAGGCAACCCTAAGAGAAGGTTCCAGGTTCACAATTCCTTTTGCTGCAGTGGAAAGAGAGGACTGTAGGAAATTGACTAAATATAAAATGACATACATGGAATCAGGAACAGATTTTATAGAACTAATGGAAATGTAGACATTTAGGATTTTGAAGAACACTGAGGGAATATCAAAGTCACTGTTTCTCAAATTAAGATCTGAAAATTAATAGCATAATAATCTCTCCTTGAAAGTATCAATCAAAAAATGTAGATTTCAGAACTGTACTCCTCAGAAATCAAACTCAGTGATCCAAACAGTCATGTTGCTAATTATGTACATTGAGTGTGAGAACTGTTCATCTAGTCAACCTATTCATTTTACTGCATGTAAAAACTCCCTGTCTGAGAGTTTGATTTGCCAAAGATTATCCACAGGTCTAAAACTCACTTCTCCAAATTCTAAGATTCATTTTCATTAGTAAACCAAGTTTCCCACATGAATATTTTAAGGAAATGTATTAAATTTTTTAAATTTTATCTTATTTATTTATTTTTAGTGAAATATAGCTGATTTACAACATTGTGGGGCCTTCCCTGGTGGCTCAGATGGTAAAGAATCTGCTTGCAATGAAGAAGACCTGGGTTCAATACCTGAGTCAGGAAGATCCCTAGAAGAAGGAAATGGCTATCCATTCCAGATTCTTGCCTGGAGAATTCCATGGACAGAGGAGCCCGGTTGGCCACAGTCCATGGGGTCACAAAGAGTGGGACACGACTGACGGCTAAGAGTTTCACACTTTGACTTTCATTTTACAACACTGTGTTAATTTCAGGTATACACTAATACGATGCAGCTTAGATAAATAGATGGATATATGTAAATATTCTTTTTTGAAATTTTTTTATTATAGGATATTACAGCATAATGTTTTTAATAATATAAAGCTTATTATATGACTGCATTAATACCCTTCAAATATCCTTAAAATGAGTGTAGTGGAGTATGATGCCACAGTTTAAATAGAATTTTGATTGACTGGGTAGTGAATTATTCAAGGAGATTTCTTTTTGGGATTCATTTTGTTGCTGAAGACTAACTTTTAAATACATATATCCCCTAGTGGGAGGATAAGGCACACTAAAAGTAAATAATATAGTTTAAAAAGTGAGTCTTACTAGTCATTTGCATCATATTTTAAGTAAGAAAACGGTTTTCACAGCTAAGGATTGAAAGTTCATTATCACGGTTTGGGGATTCATCCATAGATTTTGATACTAAGACTATTCAGTGTCACTAGTACCCATCCCCCGCTTTGTGTGATAATGGATCAGCTGCTTGGACGAATACACTGAAAGAGCATTTTGACCGTCAGCCAGTGCAAAAAGACTGATATGCACTAAGCTTATGTCTTAGGCCCTTCTCTTGCCTCAATCTCTGAATTTACTTTGATAACCTCATTTAATTTCATAGCCATGGTGTTCATGAGGATTCATTGATCTATATTCTCTATATCTTTCTACAACTTTATATCAGCTAATATATCTATACCTGTACTTCAAGTACTTCAGAAAAATATGCAATCTAAATACATCAATTTCCCCCTAAATTCCAGTACTTCTGTAGTGTTTGCATTTTCCCCTCATCTCCCATATCTACAACAATGAGTTTAAATGCATTCTCTTCCCTTTCAGCTTTATCTCTACTCCTCTTTTCACCGCACCCCCACATTTTCTGCCTCCATTCAGGCTCGTAGTATGTTACACTTGTATTGCAAAGTTTAACTGTTTTGTAACTTAGCTGTCTGCCTCAGGCTTTTTCCTCACTCCAATCATTCAAAAAGTAGTTGTTGGGTACTTACTTACCTGCTGGAATAGGAAATGGCAACCTACTCCAGTATTCTCATCTAGAAAATTCCATGGACAGAGGAGCATGGTGGGCTACAGTCCAAGAGATCACAAAGAGTTGGATACGACTGAGTAACTGACCATGCACTCACTAATCCGCAGGCCCTGGACTCAGCACTAGGGGATAACCAGATAGGTATGCCCCCACAAGACTCACGGTCTAGTAGTGGAAGAAATGGACAGGCACCAACTGGGGCGCTGGAGAAGACTCTTGAGAGTCCCTTGGACTGCAAGGAGATCCAACCAGTCCATCCTAAAGGAGATCAGTTCTGGGTGTTCATTGGAAGGACTGGTGGTGAAGCTGAAGCTCCAATACTTTGGCCACCTGATGTGAAGAACTGACTCATTGGAAAAGACCCTGCTGCTGGGAGGGATTGAGGGCAGGAGGAGAAGGGGACGTCAGAGGATGAGACAGTTGGATTGCATCACCTACTCAATGGACATGAGTTTGAGCAAGCTCCAGGAGTTGATGATGGACTGGGAAGTCTGGCGTGCTGCAGTCCATGGGGTCACAAAGAGTCGGACATGACTGAGCAACTGAACTGAACTGAACTGAAACCAATTTCCTTGTAGAATGATTCAGGCTACAGTGATAAGGGGCTATGGGAGCAGAGTGGCAAACTCAGACTTCCTGGTTCCTGATTAGGGAGAAAAAGGTGTAATTTGGCTTCCAATCTAAGACCTACAGCAGCTAGGGATAGTCAGGCAAGGAAGCAAGAGAGAAAGAGTGAGTGTTCTAGGCCCAGAAGAAACATGTGTCTGAGGAACTGGACGATAGAGTCAAAGAGGAGTCAGGTTAGGAGTGTGACTGGAAAGTGAGGAACAGATGAGGTACATCATTTGCCCTTAGGGAATTTTTCCTCATAACATTGAGTAGCCATTAAAGCTTAACTTGGAGCAATATAATCATAATTGTAATTTTTTTAAAAAATTGGAATATCCATTTATCAGCCATACAACAAATGATCTAGAGAAGAGCTAAATTCAGATGACTAGTCAGGAGCCCTATTGCAGTAAATCGGGTAAGAAATGATAAAGGCCAGACTAGATTCATAACAACTGTAAGTAGAATATAGGGATTTTTTTTATGGAATAGAAGGACCAGATTTTATTGATTTATTTAATGTGGAAAGTGAGGAAGAGAAAAGAATCAAAGCTTCTGATTTGGTCCACAGGATAGATGACTGTACCATTCACTAGGAATAAGAATGCAGATGGAGGACCAGATTTAAGTCTGTATGGGCATGATTCCATTGCAGACCATGGATGCTTCTTTCACTCAGCATCCTCTCATCTTGGTGCTAGAAGCATAGAAGTAAACCATAATATCTCTATTCTCAACCAATTTATGCTCCCCTTCTCCTAGAGGGTTATCATGCACAAAATGTTAAATAAAAGATCCTTAACCTGCAGGTAATACCCATGTTTGCTTTCCATCTTACTGTCACTTAGAAATAATTTCTAATTTGGGAACTATATTTCTGTTATTGTTGTGTCCGACTCTTTGCCACTCCATGGACCACAGCATGCCAGGCTTCTTTGTCCTATCTCCCGGAGTTTACTCAAACTCATGTCCATTGAGTTGGTGATGCCATCCAACCATCTCATCCTGTTGTCCCCTTCTCGTCCTGCCCCCAATCTTTCCCCACGTCAAGGTCTTTCCCAATGAGTTGACTCTTCACATCAGTTCAGTTCAGTCACTCAGTCGTGTCCGACTCTTTGCGACCCCATGGACTGCAGCACACCAGGCTTCTCTGTCTATCACCAGCTCCCAGAGTCCACCCAAACCCACATCCATTGAGTCGGTGTTGCCATCCAACCATCTCATCCTCTGTCATCCCCTTCTTCTCCCACCTTCAACCTTTCCCAGCATCAGGGTCTTTTCAAATGAGTCAGCTCTTCACATGAGGTGGCTAAAGTATCGGAGTTTCAGCTTCAGCATCTGTCCTTCCAGTGAACACCCAGGACTGATCTCCTTTAAGATGGACTGGTTGGATCTCCTTGCAGTCCAAGGGACTCTCAAGAGTCTTCTCCAACACCACAGTTCAAAAGCATCAATTCTTCGGGGCTCAGCTTTCTTTCTAGTCCAACTCTCACATTCATACATGACCATTGGAAAAACAGGTGGCCAGAAGATTGGAACCTCAGCTTCAGCATCAATCCTTCCAACGAATTTTCAGGGTTGACTTCCTTTAGGATTGACTGTGTTGATTTCCTTGCTATCCTGGGGATTCTGAAGAGTCTTCTCCTGCACCAGTTTGAAAACGTCAATTCTTTGACACTCAGCCTTCTTTATGATGCAATTCTCACATCCATACATGACCACTGGAAAAACCATAGCTTTGGCTAGATGAACCTTTGTTGGCAAGGTAATGTCTCTGCTTTTTAATACTCTGTTTAGGTTTGTTATAGCTTTCCTTCCAAGGAGCAGTTCAGTTCAGTCATTCAGTTATGTCTGACTCTTTGCAACCCATGGATTGCAGCATACCAGGCTTCCCTGTCCATCACCAACACCCAGATCTTGCTCAGACTCATGTCCATTGAGTCGGTGATGGCATCCAACCATCTCATCTTCTGTCATCTCCTTCTCCTGTCTTCAGTCTTTCCCAGCAACAAGATCTTTTCCAGTGAGTCACTTCTTCATATCAGGGTGGCCAAATTCAGCATTAGTCCTTCCAATAAATATTCAGGACTGACTTCCTTTAGGACAGACTGGTTGGATCTCCTTGCAGTCCAAGGGACTCTCAAGAGTCTTCTCCAACACCACAGTTCAAAAGCATTAATTCAAGGAGCAAGTTTCTTTTAATTTCATGGCTGCAGTCACTGTCTGCTGTGATTTTGGAGCTGAAGAAGATAAAATCTGCCACTGTTTCCACTTTTGCCCCATCTATTTGCTATAAAGTGATGGGACCAAATGCCATGATCTTAGTTTTTTGAATGTTGAGTTTTAAGCCAAGTTTTTCACTTTCCTCTTTCACCCTCATTAACAGGCTGTCTTTGCTTTGTGCATTTAGAGTGGTGTCATCTGCATTTCTGAGGTTGTTGATATTTCTCCCGAGAATCTTGATTCCAACTTGTGATTCATATATATGGGAAATATAGCTGCTACCATAACTCATGACTAAGGAGGTTTTTCTTTGAAAGTGGTAAAATGCTTTGGCAGGCTTTTGAATGTGAATGCCATCCCACCAAAAGAAAATTATTCTATTTCCTGTACTTGAGGATTATTATGGAATAAACATGTTGTCTTTCCTTCAGCTAACATTCGAAGACTCATCCAGGGAAGTGATGAATGACTGACTGTATTTAGCATTCCGTGGGGTTTTCAACAGCGCACAGATAAGAGTAAGGCAGCTGTGTTCCTTACCATCACCAGCTGATGAAGGGGAGTTTGTGGATAAAACATCAGAGAGGGCTGAAAAGTCTACATTAGAACTGAATGTTAATGATTAATAGGTATCCATGAAAAAGCAAGGCAGAAGTTAGCCTTAGGCAAGAGATAAAAGCCTTGTCTTAGGAGGAAAATTTTTTGTGCTTGTAATGCATGTTTAAGCCCTTGTTTATTATGTGATACAGTGAAAAGAACTAGGAATTTAAAGTCAGACATATTTGGGTTCAAATTACAGCTTGAACTTTTTCTAGCAGTCATTTTGGGCATCCCTTAAACTCAGAGTCTCTGCTTTATAAAAAGGGAATATTAATTTCAACTTAACAGAGTTGTTATGAGTTTTAAATAATATAACATGTTGAAAGCACCTAGCAAATTACTGGTCTTATAGCTAAACACTTGGTAATAGATGGTTCTTGTTATTCAGTATTTAGTGGAGAAAAAATCAATAACTTAGTTAAAGAGAAGAAAAATATGTCATAGGCATTGCATTGCTTTAGGCTACTTGATTTTCCTTATTTATTCAACTACAGTTTTACAGTTTTCTGGGACTATTATATACATTATTTCAATTCATCATTTCAACAATCTTGTTGACAGTTTTCTTGCCCATCACACAGGTAAGGAGACTGAGTATCAGACTAGCTGAAAAATTTGCTCTAAGATCCCAGGACTAATGAAAAATGAATCTTTAACTAGATTCCAACTCTCCCAATTCTATTTTACTTGTAGACTTAATTGATAGCTGTTTGTTTTAACATGGTATTAACCTAGAGGTTTTATTCCTGAATGGATCTGGTCTATATACTTAATGCAAATCTACTAAGATATGCATGTTTGTTATATGTCCAAGGATGATTTTGAAGGTATATAAGAGGAAAATTAAGCTTATCAAAATTATTAGCTTTAAAATTCACAAACCATTTTTTCTGCACTGCCAAAGGAATTCTTAAAGTGTTTTTTTTTTGGTCATTATGTGGTACAAGGTTGCCAATGTCTTCTGAAGCAATATGTGCCAAGTTACTTTTTAGCCAGATCCAGTCAAAGATTAACAGAAGTTTGGATAGATGGTCAATGAGGTTAAGCCACTGGAGGTGGCCAATATGGATATTTATGTAGCTCTTGTATTCTGTAGACCTGACTTTAAGGCCTTAGTTAATGCTTTCTATGTTTAAATTTAATTCAATATTTAGAAAATTATTGTACCAAAGGAGCAGTCTATGATTTTATTTTTATTTACTTTAGCAAGTTATTATATTAAGCTCCAGAGTATGGCATCATATAATACAAAGGAGGCGTAAAACACCAGTACTTGTGGTATTTATATCTCTATCTGTCTGTCTGTCTACCTACAGAGAGAGAAGAGTTATTGCAACACTATTTTTAAGTTGTAGAAGAACCTGAAACAACTTCAGTTACCATTAACATAATAATGACTAATATGCTATTCTATCCTGTGTAGCCACTGAATGAAATGAGTCATGTCTTTACCCATTGATTTGGAGGAGGTTCTGAGCTGTCACTAAGAAAAGAAGATGATGCAATAAGTATGGATTGATTTCAGAGAGCTTTCATAAATATACGTTTTAGGGAATTGAATTAATGGCATAGATATCAAAGGTAAGCTGTTCTGATTTAAAATATTTTTTGTCAAACTGGATCAGGGAAAGGAAAGCCAGTTCTCTTTCTATTTTTACCTCCTCCTTGAAAACTTATGGATTCCAGTTACTAGGTCCCAGAATTTTAAGAGCATACTACTCAAACATCTCAACCAATTTATGGGTAAATTAACTTTTGAAGACTGACCTAGGAACACAACCACTCATTATTATGTTATCACTACAGAGACATTAATGTCTGAGGTCTACATAATCTATTTACAAATGCTGTGTCACAATATTATAAACAGAGCACCAGGGAAATTTGTATAATATACAGTTTTTGCACTGCACAGACACACCTTGTCCATTGAGTGAATGATGTGGAAATCTAATCTCTGCTCCCCAGCCCCTCAAGCTCTTTGTCCTGCTGTGGGGCTGAGATAGCAGGAGGAAGAAGAGCTATTGTGTAATTCCTGCCAATAGATTTTTCTTTTTTTTACAGTCTCCATAAAGGTAGGTAAATGGGTCAAAGTATAATGGAGAGTCATGGAATAGCAAAAAGGTAATTGGAAAAGAAGACAAAAGGGAAATCTATGCTTTCATGAGGAAAGGCAGATATAGATTATGACAGCCTTAAATCAGTGGTTATCAACCAGGGGGAATTTCACCTCCCCTCCTGCCATCCTGGGGACATTTGGTAATGTCTGCAGCCATCTCTGATTGTCATGGCTGAGGGGCTGGTCCTGGAATCTAGTGAATAAAGGCCAAGGGTGCAGCTAATGCTGCATCCTAGAATACACAGATGCAGCCTCCTACATAGAGTAAATATTCAATCCAAAATGTTAACAGTGCTGCATTCTAAATGAACACACACTCTATTTAAAAAGAGACTAAGATATTAGGAAGGATTGTTTGCTGAAAGGAGATTGGCACTAAAATTGCATCTTGTCTGATGCATTATTCTTCCTGAAAGTTAAATATTTTATTATTGGAGCCATTGTTTCATGCTTCTCAATAAACTGCCAAGTAATGCGTTTTTAATGTGAAAAAAAAAGTCTCCTAGTTCCAAAATTTTTCTTTCTCAAAAGTAACCTGTTTTACCTGATTTAAACTATTGTATGCCATTTTCTAAGGTTTCTGCACAAATAAGAAATCTAAATCTCTGGAGAATTTTTTCTTGATATTTTGTTCCATCCATTATTTATATCGAATTGTTACTGAGAACTATTTCCTGAACTCCTAAATTTCAAAATATGGAAGTCACAGAGGATGTTATCCAAAGATTTTCAGTTTCTTATACAGACACAATGAATGTTTTTTAAAAAAGAATGATTCACAAAAGTGAGTATAATATAACGCTATTTTTAAAAACAATAACAAAACTTCTGGAGTCCTGGAATAGGAAGTAGCAACTCACTCCAGTATTCTCGCCTGGAAAATTCCATGTTCAGAGGCACCAGGCTACAGTCCATGGGGTCTCAAACAGTCAGACATGACTGAGCAACTGAGCTTGCATGCATGTATATATGTTCCTAGATAGTTGCATTGGCAAACATAGAATGTTGCCCACCAAGTTACTAATTAGTGAAAGAAAGTACAATGGAGGAAGCAAGATTGCTCAACAATAAAAAGCAAATAAAAAAATAGCTGTGGAAAAGGTAACAATGTTTATGATAAAAAGTAGGTTATATAGAATGATTTTTTTTTTCTTTTAAAGCAGATGGAAAAAAACTAGATACCAAATGTTGATGGTGATTATCTCTGAATGGAAAATTAAAACAATCAAAGTCCAAAACACCAATATGGTACAGAAAAAAGAGGATGGAATAAAAGAATGAATGTGATAAAGTTGACATTTGGGCATTATAATGGCTACCTATTCTATTTTGAGAGTTCCCCAGGGACTCCCCAGAGATCATTACCTACCATCTCTTTAAGATGATAATTTGATGGAAATCAATCTTCCTGTTAGAAAAATCTAAAAATAAGGTTCCTGAGAGTGTGCTAACAATTCCTTTCCAGGAAGGTAAATTAAAGTTTTAAGAGATATCAGAAGTGCTTGATTCTAGAGATATTACTGTAGCACTTTTGAGAATCCCTCTTATTCCACCCTATTAAATTTGAGCTAAGAGTTCCTAAGACCTCATTCTCCTCCAACAAAACAGTACTAGACCTAGAATTTTTGCTATTAACTGTGCCCTTTACACTCTCTGTATATTACAAGATCACAAATCACAGGAGAAAACTACCTTCCTAGGCTAGAAAATGCTTACAAATTTTTTTCATTATCTCTAAGTCATGTGTTCTTGATAACATCTTGGTTTAATCCTGATTCCCATATTCTTGCACTGTTTAGCTCAGTACATAGCTCAACTTTTTCAAGTTGTCATGCATACCACATGTTGATTTCTGTTCTCGTCATGGATTCATAGTCCAGCTCAGGATGGTCAGGAAAATCCACCACATTCTGCATTAGATCTTCCATGGAACTGATTTTATTTCTACTCTTAACTTCAATATTGGGGAAAAATAGAAACAGTAATTCTCTTTGAACCTCTGGAACTCAAGAACTTGGAAAAACAATGTGTCATAACTCATTAATTATGTGGCTTTAAGTGTCAGTGGTTTATGAATCATTCTCCTGATAAATTAATCATTAATATAATATTTTATTGAGAATTTTGAATACTGACTAACTTGTGAATGAATTTGAAAATTGTTCTGAATAGAGATCTATTTTTCAAGCTTTAGTATATATAGGCTTATACTTCCAAAATGACTTGTGATATAATTCAAAATATGTCTATTAATACATTGTAGAAAGTCACTATTAATTCATTCCTAAAGAGTAAGTTTGTTTCAAATGCCGTATGCTTTTATCATCTCCCAGAAATTCATCAGTTTCTAAACTTGTGGGAATTATGGGCTCACTAGGGAAGCTCACTCCGTGGTTAATCTCGAATGGTTAGAGAATGGAAACTCTGGGTTATTGATTATTTGGCCTAACTGAGAGTGTCCACGTACTTTAAAAGAGAACCAGTATTTCACAATTTAAGGTGAGTTTGCACTAACATACTTAGTGCTGATATCCAGTGCCCCAAAGAGCATTGCTTCATTCATACTCGGCTAATATGTCTGAGCTCTTGCTAGCATCGGTGCACAGGCTGACACCTAAAAATATACACCTTTGCCCTTGGGGGAGTTCAGCATCTGGTGGGACTGAGAAATAGCTACACTGTAAGCACCGCGGTCAGAGCAGAAGGGGAGTGTGCTGCGAGCTCAGCGGAGGCTCGGCCGCCCCGGGTTCCGCAGGCTGCGTCCTCCTGTCGCCTTCTGCCGCCCGGGCCGCGAACGCTGCCCGTCCCGGGCTGCGCCCACGCCCGGACTCACCCCCGCCCCCCGGGCGCGGCCTTCCCGCGTTTCCTGGCCCCTCCCTGATGCCGCCCCTGCGTGCAACCGGCGGGCACCGCGGCACCGAGCCGCCTGCGCACGAGCGACTGAGCGGCGATCCCCACTGCCTTCTGCTTCTGTCCATGTGCTGCTTTGGGTCGGAGGCCCCGGAGTCATCGCTGACGCCCTCTTCGCATCAATGCCACCAAGTCTGCCTAAACCATCTCTTTCCTCCGCCTCCGCGTTCGCCCTAACGCTGCCTTCGCTGTTCTCTAAGCAATGCCGAGCTTGGAAAACGGAAGCCTCCCGCTGAACCGCCTGTCTGCAGGGGCGGCCGCGCCGGCGGAGCAGGCGGAGCTGAGTGTCGGGCGGGCGGGAGCCTCAGGCCGGGAGCCGGCGCGGGGGTGACGGAGGCCGAGCGGCCCGCGCAGGCCTGCGGGGCCGCCGGAGCGAGCGGCGCTGGCCCACCCGGCCCAGCAGCTCTTTGAGCTTAGGCTGGGGAATGCATCACACATTTCCTCCTCAGCGGCTGCCCTAATACAGTATTTTCAATCTACTCAACAGTGGCAAGTGTTGACAGAATGAATGAGTCATTCTCATAATCCAAGATCTTTTGACTTAGAAGTTTCTAGCAAACTTGCCCCTGCTTTGGGCGCAACTGTTCAATATTTCTTACCATGGAAACAACTTGCGTTATTTGTGCTTCCAATTAATTAGCTTCTAGATAAGACATTTAAACTGTCACTGGATGAAATACAAATTTTATCATGCCGTTTTTAGGAAATTGGGTTCATTGTAAAGAAAAAAAGCATTTTCACTTTTTTAAAATAATTAATCTCTACAGCTGATAAAGTAGACATTGGATCACAGAGGCTGAGACTTGTAGATGTACCGTCTCGGTTTTGTATAGTGAGGCTCCCGCAGTCCTCGCGTTGGAACACAGGTCCATCCGCCAGTTGTCACGGGGTGTCCTCTGTGCCCGGGTCACTTCCTTATATGATCCTCACTGCGATAAAGCTACAGCTCTCAGTGCGTTTGTTCACCCAGAAGATCAATTCATTCCCGGATTGTTCAGAATACTACACACGCCGGACAGAAATCTGACTGCACAGATGGATAAACCAAATGGGGCTGTTAGGATGAGACAAAGGTAAAAGAAGATTATGTTCTTTGAAGCATAGCACAAGCTGCAGTTGTTGGAAAAAAGCAATAAAAAGAAAAACATGGCCTTTGAAAAAATGAGATTGTATGTATTTTAAAGATATTAAAACAAGTAACACAACAAATGTGTATTAATAGTAAGCATAATACTAGATGATAAGATGAAAGATTAGAAATGAACAGAAAATCTGGAAATACAGTGATGCATTTCTGCTGCAGAATGTACTTAATGGTGGCACTGAGGCACAAAATATTCATTTAAGCAGGAGTCTCAATTAGAAACGGATGTTGTGTGATTCAGTTACAACCTAAATTGGCTTATTTATCAGACAATTTTTCACTAAAGTTTGTTTTTGTGAGATGACTTTGTTTTGTTTTCTCATCCTTGTAAGAGTACTGTTCATTGCCATCTTATGCATTTAGTCTCCAGGTTACATTTGATAATTGTCATTTTGTTTGATAGAGAATTGTCTCCATAGAAGTAAATATATATTCCTTCACTTTCCTTGCTCTCTTGGTTAATAAACAATATCAAATATGTCTCTTCCTCCTTTTTTCCAGTCATTTAATATCTCTGAGTGTCAGATTCTCATAATACCTCCCTTTTTCAAAATCAAGGAGATGGGCCAGATGATTTTTATTTTCTTGGGTTTTTAAAATATTTATAATTATTGCTTAATGAAATTCTCATATGGACATCAACCTGCAAAATCATTACATCTTTTTTTGGTTGGAGGAAATAAATATGGAATCAACTTAGCGCAAGGAAAGTGAAGTTTGCTGTAATGATACAAAGAAGCCTTATAAGAAGTATAGAAGTTTATATATAAACTTTATATTGAAGTATAGAACATTTCCAGACCTGAGGAGAAACTAGAAATAGGAAGCAGGAAGTTCTTTATGAACTTGGCCATTCGTTCTCTAACAATGTCAGATTCTTTCTCCTATGGCTCTTTTCTGCATCTTTCTCCATTTTCTTTCTACTTTTGCAAACTGGTTTCCTCTTTTTATTCAAGCTCCCCTCTCTTTGACCTCATACTCGAAGTGTAGCCCTAGTTCTATGTCATGACCTTTGCATTTGGTACTACAGCTGCTGTATCAGATTCTTTTGTAGTTGTTGAGTCACTAAGTCATTTCTAATTCTTTGTGACCCCATGGACTGTGGCAGAGCAGGCTTCTCTGTCTGTGGGATTCTCCTGGCAAGAATACATAGAAAACTATACAAAAAAGATCTTCATGACCCAGATAACCACAATGGTATGATCACTCACCTAGAGCCAGACATCCTGGAATATGAACTCAAGTGAGCCTTAGGAAGCATCACTACGAACAAAGCTAGTGGAGGTGATAGAATTCCTGTGAGTTATTTCAAATCCTAAAAGATGATGCTGTGAAAGTGCTGCGCTCAATATGCCAGCAAATTTGGAAAATGCAACAGCGGCCACAGGACTGGAAAAGGTCAGTTTTCATTCCAGTCCCAAAGAAAGGCAATGCCAAAGAAATGTTCAAACTACTGCACAATTGCACTCATCTCACATGATATCAAAGTAATGTTCAAAATTCTCCAAGCCAGGCTTCAACAGTATGTGATCCATGAACTTACAGGTGTTCAACCTGGATTTAGAGAAGGCAGAGGAACCAGAGATCAAATTGCCAACATCTGTTGGATCATCGAAAAAGCACGAGAGTTCCAGAAAAACATCAACTTCTTCTTTATTGACTATGTCAAAATCTTTGACTGTGTGGATCACAGCAAACTATGGAAAATTCTGAAAGAGAAGGGAATACCAGGCCACCTGACCAGCCTCCTGAGAAATCTGTATGCAGGTCAAAAAGCAACAGTTAGAACTGGACATGGAACAACAGACTGGTTCCAAACAGGAAAAGGAGTATGTCAAGGCTGTATATTGTCACCCTGCTTATTTAACTTATACGCAGAGTACATCATGTGAAATGCCAGGCTGGATGAAGCCAAGCTAGAATCAAGATTGCTGGGAGAATTGTCAATAACCTCATATATGCAGATGACACCACCCTTATGGCAGAAAGCAAAGAAGAACTAAAGAGTCTCTTGATGAAAGTGAAAGAGGAGAGTGAAAAAGTTGGCTTAAAACTCAACATTCAGAAAACTAAGATCATGGCATCTAGTCCCATCACTTCTTGGCAAATAGATGAGGAAAAAATGGAAACAATGAGAGACTTTATTTGAGGGGCTCCAAAATCACTGTGGATGGTGACTGCAGTCATGAAATTAAAAGATGCTTGCTGCTTGGAAGAAAAGTTATGACCAACCTAGACAGCATATTAAAAAGCAGAGACATTACTTTGTCAACAAAAGTCCATCTACTCAAAGCTATGGTTTTTCCAGTAGTCATGTATGGATGTGAGAGTTGGACTATGAAGAAAGCTGAGTGCCAAAGAATTGATGGTTTTGAACTGTGGTGTTGGAGAAGACTCTTGGACTCTTGGAGAGTCCCTTGGACTGCAAGAAGATCCAAACTGTCAATCTTAGAGGAAATCAGTCCTGAATATTCATTGAAAGGACAGATGCTGAAGCTGAAACTCTAATACTTTGGCTACCTGATGCAAAGAACTGACTCATTGGAAAAGAACCTGAGGCTGGGAAAGATTAAAGGTGGCAGGAGAAGTGGATGGCAGAGGATGAGATGGTTGGATGGCATCACTGACACGATGGACATGAGTTTGAGTAAGCTCTGGGACTTGGTGATGAACTGGGAAGTCTGGTATTCTGCAGACCATGGGGTTGCAAAGATTTGGACACAACTGAGTGACTGAACTGAACTGAACTCAGCCATTCCCTTCTCCAGAGGATCTTCCAGACTCAAGAATTGAACCTGCATCTCCTGCATTAGCAGACAGATTCTTTTGTACTGAGCCACCAGGGAAGCCCATCAGATCCTTTATCCAATAGCAAATTTTGAGGAGGAGATTCTGATTGGCACATCTCATCTTCTTGAGTCAGGCACAAGTTTGTCACCTGCCTATAAATCATCTGTTCTTAAATTAGTTATCTACTCTTCATTCCAAAGGTGAGAGGAGTGCAGAATCACGTGATATAGAATGCAGTCACAGTTAGTAGGACCTGTAGGCAGGGCAGTTTCCACCACAGAAGTTTCTGTAGAAGTGATGCACAGCTCGGCTACGATCAGTTTTGGGGGAAAGCAACCTAAGTTTTGGAAAGGGTGGATCTCAGAGTTCAGCTAAAATGACATAAAAGTTTTGTAAGGAACAGAGAGGTGTGCTTAGGACCCCTTATGATGCATAATGTGCAGTCAACTCAATGAAATATAAAATACAAATGTGCGCAAGGGATCTAAGTTCTCCCTCTTCACAGTCTGAAAAGGAGGGATTCCTCATATGGTCCTTCTGAATAGATGCAGTATTATTAGATGTTAAATCAATATTTTGTCTCCTCACTATTGAATTGGTTTGAGTTGTGTGCTGATTGTGGAGGCAGCTAATAAGAGACTTTCACCTTTCCAGTCCACTATGCAGTCTTCTTAGAGCTCATTTTGTTAAAATATATACCTCAGTATATTTGCCAAAACTACATAACTTTTTCACTCTTCCAATGCTAGATAATTAAGGGATTTTTGTCAATGATTTCTTTTGTTAAAGTGGCAAATTATGAACCATCTAGTGTTAGCATTCCTTACACAAAGTTTTAAGGAATATATTAAAAGTTTGAGTAGACATGTTGAGGATATTGTTCTACTGATAATAAAGTTATCTTACTGATACTAGAAAGGAAGATATTTTCATTTAAGGCAGAGTTCATAACCTTGACACTATTGACATTTGGAGTCAGTTAATTCTCTGTTATAGGGGATGCATGGTGCAGTGTATTAGGCTGGGGAGGACACCTGGCCACTCCCCACAGATGCTAGTGTTACCAAGTCCAAGTTCTTACTGGTCACAGCACAACAAACCAATAAATCAAAAGGTGAAGTATTAGGGCAAGGAATAGTGGCTTCATTCAGAAAGCCAGAAAATGGAGAAGATGGCAGACTAGTGTCCAAAAGAACCATCTAATTCGAGTTAGAATCCAGGCTTCTTTTATACTAAAAGGGGAGGCAGTGGGACTGTTTGTTGTAGACTTCTTGATGGCAGAATCCTTTGTTTTTTCAGCTGTCAACATAGGTCTGGTTACCATGGTTCCTGTGAACCTCCAACAACACAATTGTTATGCTCTGCTCTGCAACTTTTCATCTCAGTCTAAATGGAAAAGTGTTAAACCTTCAAAGGTCAAGCCGATGAGGCAGATCATGAAGGGCTATTACGCATGTTTCACGCTATGGGAAAGAGTCTCTTACAGAGGCGCAGAGCCAGCATGACTAAGCACCAGCTGCAGTGCACAGAGATTAAAGCTGGAAGGATAGATCCCATCGGAGTCAGGGCTGTTCTTCTCCGCGATGTTAGCTGCACACACAGCACTCGGAGCTGTGACAACTGAGACTGCCTTCAGACATTGTTCAATGTGCTCTGGCTGACAGAATCATCCAGAGTTTAAAGCTACCGCTCTAAAATGAATGTTACCCTTTTCTATCTGACTCACTCCACTAAACATAGTATCCTCTAGGCCCATCCATGTTATAAATGGCAAAATTCCATTCTTTTTATGGCTGAGTGACATTGTGTGTGTGTGTGAGTATCCATATCCATTTATCTGTTGATGGACACGAGTTGATTACATATCTTGGAAAGACAAATACTGTATGTTGTCACTTATGTGTGGAATATAACAAAGCAGAAACAGACTCACAGATACAGAGAATAAACTAGTGGTTACCAGCAGGAAGGGAGAGGAGGGGAGGGGCAAGAAAGATAGGTTTAGGGGATCAAGAGGTATAAACTTCTGTGTATAAAATAAATAAGATACAAGGATATATTGTGCAGCACAGGGAATATCACAAATATTTTGTGACATTAAATGGAGTATAATCTATAAAAATTTTGAGTCATATGCTGTAATCTGAAACTAAATTGTGAATCAACAGTACTTCAATAAAAATAAGTATATAAAAGAATATTACCTTTATTCTCCAAAAGGACTGCTTTCATTTATTAGAAATATTTTCTTACTTCTTTAAGCATTTTTAGATTTAAAAAGGATGGGTTTTGGAAACTGCTGACTTGATATTGTTTATCCTGCTTTTCTTCAATGAATCAAATTCTCTAATGCCTGAATTAGCCTGACCAATTTCATTAGGAAAATCATACCAGCTAATCCCATTAATGTGCTTCAGTGTCAAAGAATCTCCTATGGCCCATCGTTTCTAAATAGGTCACACTTTCTGTCAAGGAGTAGCTTGCCCACTTGAGAAAAGTAGTTGAACACATATCATACACCTGGAAGAAAAATGATTTTAGAGTCCTTGGGCAAAGCAAAACCTTTCATTTCTTTCTGAAAACTTTCCATCCTCCCTGGAGGGCTTGCACTTTGACCTAATGAAGAATTAGTAGAAAATCTGTTGTGTTAGATAAAAAAAAAAAAAAACAACAGCAATTTTAAGCCTTTCTTTTCCATCTAAAAAGCAGAATACACCAAAGGATATCTTAGACTTTATTATATGCAGATATGACTGTTAATATTTATACTAAAGTGCAGATAGAAAAAAAATAATTTACTTAAAATTCAGAAACTAGTTTCCTCGATATGTAAACATAAATTCTCTTAGGGAGAATTTGCCTATCTCATGAGGTGGTGAGAATGAAATGTTATAATATATGTGAAGCTCCATGGAAACCACAGAGCATATAGCATTTTCTAGAAGGAATTTATTATCATGCTTGTGGTAAAATATGCATAGGATGGAGATATTACATTGTGCATAATTATCATCACAATTATCATTAGTTTCAAAAAGTTTTTTGAAGGTTATCAAATTCATGGGTCCACATTTCCATTTATCATAGAATCAGGTCCTAGGTTAAGATGATAACCCTAGAAATGCATAAGAAGAAAAGTCTTAAAAGGTACTTGTTCTGCATCACCCACTTCCTAGAGTAAAATACTAGCATCCATGGACCAGAAAGAAGGCTGAGCACTGAAGAATTGATGCTTTCTAACTGTGGTGCTAAGGAGAAGACTCTTGAGTGTCTCTTGGACTGCAAGATCAAACCAGTCAATCCTAAAGGAAATCAACTCTGAATATTCATTGGAAGGACTGATGCTGGAGCTGAAGCTCCAATACTTTGGCCACCTGATGCAAAGAGCTGACTCATTGAAAAAGACACTGATGCTGGGAACGATTGAGGGCAGGAGGATATGGGGGCTACAGAATATGAGATGGTTGGATGGCATCACTGACTCAATGGACATGAGTTTGAGCAAATTGGGAAATAGTGAAGGACAGGGAAGCCTGGAGTGCTACAGTCCATGGGGTCACAAAGAGTCAGATACTACTGAGCAACTGAACAACAACAACATAAATTTACACTGAATGATTTCTTATTGCAAATAGACTAAATTACTGCTTTAATTGGGAAACATGGTGTGATGTTTAGTCAATAGTTATTGAAAACAGGGTGAGTTGTGTAGAGCAAAGATCTCAGTACATGTGTATAGGTCTTTCTTTACAGGAAACAAGAGTTTCCAGAAAGGGAAAGGGAAAAGTACACACATGCACACACACACACACACACACACACACACACACACACACATGTGCATGCATGCACACACGTGTGCACACAGGCACACATGTGTGCCATACATGCATGCACATGTGTGCCACACACATACACACGTGTGCGCACATACATGTGTGCACAAACGTGCACACACGCACACACGATTGCTCTTAATTTATGCAGAGTTACTCAAGTTGACATAATTTTCTCCTTCCACTCTCCATTGTTTACAAGCATATTTTAATTATAACATTAGTTAATAGAATATTATTTGTCATCACAATCATTTGTACTTTCAATAAGTTTTTCCTCACACACAGTAAAACTTCTTTTAATGAGGAGAATGCAGTGTATGGATCTTGCCTCATGGTCTCATTGTGAGGAAATCCTCTGCGGCACTCGAGAGAGCTGGAGGTTAATGAGCATTCATTCAGCACGGGCAGTGAAACACAACCCACTGCTGGTCATGCTGATCCCAATGCCAATGTTTACAATAATGTATCTTGAGATAGTTATTAATTTTATTACATTGTCTGAATTACAGATAAGACCCCAACAAGACTTGCAACACAGACAGGTGCTTATTTTCATGGTACTGGGGTCTTTCTGCCTACAAGCTCTTTTATAAACATCTCTTTAAAAGTGGTAATGCCTGTGAAAATAAATATGTACATATGTACATTCCAAGTAGTTTGGAAGTATGATATTAAGCTTTAAACAGCAGTGAACAATTTTGAAGATAATATATTTGTTTAGCATGCTAGTTTCTAAAATACCTGCATCGTAATTTTTCTAAGCAATGTTTTCAATAAGCCAGTAAAATGCTATTATTTTTATTTTAGAAGTGAGACATTGGAGATAACAATGGGTTAAGTTAATAGCTCATGGTTACATAGCTCTATAAGTGGTAGACTTTGGCATCAAGATGTTTTAGAATCTAAGGCTCAGGATCTGTCCAATCCATTGTACTCCAAAAAGGTTGATGTCTACAACTTGAAGAGGATGCAAATGAGAATGTTAGCAATTGAGAACTGTATATAACCCTGTGGGTTCTCTTTTTCTGTTAAGTGAAGGTAAAGTGGAATAAGTTTCAGACCTATAAAAGGGATATTGTATGAATAATAATGAGCAAATGTCCTTCTCATTGAACAAGAAAGAATTAAATTACTATAAGTTTGTTTCTGAGTAAACAAAGTAAACATTCTTGAATACAGTGGTTAAAGGACATTGGAACTCATTGCCCGGAATAAATATTGAAGACAATATCATTTAGGATATTTCAGAAATGCATGAATATCCATATAGGGATCTAGATGAAGTACAGTTTACCCAGATGTAAGACATGAGCAGAGTCAGTGAACCAGTGAAGTTGCTCAGTCGTGTCTAACTCTTTGCGATCCCATGGATTGTAGCCTACCAAGCTCCTCCATCCATGGAATTTTCCAGGCAACAGTACTAGAGTGGATTGCCATTTCCTTCTCCAGGGATCTTACTGATCTGGGGATCAAACCCACATTGCAGGCAGACACTTTACCGTCCAAGCCACCAGGAAAGCCTGAGCAGAGGCAGTGTTTCTCAAATCAGTTCAGTCACTCAGTCATGTCTGACTCTTTGCAACTCCATGAATTGCAGCACGCCAGGCCTCCCTGTCTGTTACCAACTCAAACTCATGTCCATCGAGTCAGTGATGCCATCCAGCCATCTCATCCTCTGTCACCCCCTTCTCCTGCCTTCAATCTTCCCCAGCATCAGGGTCTTTTCCAATGAGTCAACTCTTCGCATAAGGTGGCCAAAGTATTGGAGTTTCAGCATCAGTCCTTCCAATGAACACCCAGGACTGATCTCCTTTAGGATGGACTGGTTGGATCTCCTTGCAGTCCAAGGGACTCTCAAGAGTCTCAACACCACAGTTCAAAAGATCAATTCTTGGGTGCTCAGCTTTCTTTAGAGTCCAATTCTCACATCCATACATGACCACTGGAAAAACCATAGCCTTGACTAGACAGACCTTTGTTGGCAAAGTAATGTCTCTACTTTTTAATATGCTGTCTAGGTTGGTCATAACTTTCCTTACGAGGAGCAAGGGTCTTTTAATTTCATGGGCTTCCCTTGTGGCTCAGCTGGTTTCTCAAAGAGTTGTACGTATATACATATATATATATATATATATATATATAAAACCATGGCAGTATACAGAGTTGTGCAGGAGTTATGTTGTGCTTTCTTAATTTTTGCTAATGCATTCATCTAAAACTATTGACAGATAAATGTCCTTTAAAAGAAAAAGTGAACCATCTTTTTTAATGATATGGGGACCCACAACTTAAGCCTTTATGACGTTACTGTGACCTCTTATTCTTTTAATGGACAATTTTCCTGGTGGCTCAGATGGTAAAGAGTCTGCCTGCAATGCAGGGGACCTGGGTTCCATCCCCGGGGTTGGGAATATCTCCTGGAGAAGAGAATGGCAACCCACTCCAGTGTTCTTGCTTGGAGAACCCCATGGACAGAGGAGCCTGATAGGCTCCAGTCCTTAGGGTGGTGAAGAGTCAGACATGACTTAAGCAAGTGAGCAAGCACACAGCACTCATGTCCGCTCTCAGGCCAAATGCATCTCCCCATCCACGTATTCTACATAAAATGCTTTTTACGACTGATAGACAAGGCATAATATGCTAGAAAAATCCAAATAATGGAAACTGATAACCTTTATAAGGTAAACAACGCTATTCATTCAGATGTATTTGCAGTTTAGAGCACATCTTTTCTTTTAAGTACAGCCACTTTTAGTTATTATTTAACAAACATACTCCTTCAAAATAGTACTATAAATACAATGTCCAGGGATAGATATTTGTGACCATAAATCTCTAAGTACAACTTCCCTTTACGGCCTTCCGCATGATTTCATGACCTTAACTTCAAAAGTTAAAATTCAATTAAATGGCTTTACTCTATATTGGTACAAATGCTTCTGCATGCTCTAGTACTTCTAACCTGTTGGTTGCCTTATATTTGGAGGTGCCACTCACAGCACATTCAAATGTGACCTCATAGCAGACCTGCAGAAGGCTGAGTCTCTGGGCATCCACAGTACCACATACTATCAGGTTCTTAACAAAAAGACTTTTAGCTGAAGATGACGATGATGATGATGGTAAAATTCTTTTTTTTTTTTTTGTTTCCTTTCTTTTACAGGATTATACTCTCACCATGTATTTCCAGCAGTCTTGGAAAGACAAAAGGCTTTCTTATTCTGGAATCCCACTAAACCTCACACTAGACAACAGGGTGGCTGATCAACTCTGGGTACCAGACACCTACTTTCTGAATGACAAGAAATCCTTTGTGCATGGGGTTACAGTGAAAAATCGCATGATCCGCCTGCATCCTGATGGAACAGTTCTCTACGGGCTCCGGTAAAGAGCTTTGTGTTTCATATTTTATTGCTGTTGCGTACATTGTTGTTTAACTTTTACTTTTGGAAATGGGCAGAAGGGAGAGAGGCAGGTAGGTAAACATGTAGACTCTCCAATCTTGATAATAAAATTATATTAAAATTCAGGAAAATCTCTTTAGAACTATTTGAGCTAAAGCTAGACAACCTTGCCCATCAAAGGTAACTGATTTGTTCTTATCTTTAAATAATAAACATAGTAATAGGCATATGTTTTTGTTAGACAGATTTCACATCTAGTTTATTCTTGGTTACATCTTTTTTAAGCAATCGCTTAATTATCTCAGGTCTACCCAGACTCAATGTTTCCTGGGTATTCTGTGTCACTACTTGATTATGAAATTATTATGAATTGGGAAACAATATTCTGAAGAAATTGGAAAATATTTTGTTGGTGACTCTGAGAAGATTCATAGTGATTTCATTCCCTTAAATTTATGTTTTCACTTTTTTTTCATATATATGATCCAGTTTAAGTTCATTGTTCTGTTTCTTATGAGGTAGGGCTTAGGGTTCATTTTTTTTTTCATATGGCTATCTAGTTATTCTAGCCCTATTTATTGAAAAGTCTTTGCTTTTCTCATTAGTTTGTGTTGGTACCTTTGACTGGATAAGTGGGGCCTATTTTTAGGTCTTCTTCTGTTCCTTTGTTCTCTATGTCCATCCTTAGTATCACACTATTTAATCACCATATCATACTATTCAATTACCATATCTATAAGGTAAGTCATGAAATCATGTAAGTCTTTCAATTTTATACTGGCTAAGATTGTTTTGGAAATGCTTATACCTTTGCATCTTGCTATATAACTTCTAGGATCAACTTCTCGATTTCTATCCAAAAAGGTCTGCAGGAATTATAATTGAGATCGTATTGCATCTCTACATCAGTGCAGAGAGAATGGACAATTTAAAGTTATGAAGCTTTTTAATCCATGAATATATCTTTATTTATTTATCTTTTATTTTTCTCAGCAATATTTTTCATCACACTGTATTTGTTTATTTTTTAAAGAATCAAGTATAAAAGATGTATTGTACTTTGATAGAGGTCTATTACTAACCTTCATGTAGTTAAAAGTTTACTAAAACTTTTAGGCTATAATTCAAATCAGCTTCCAGTTTTACCAAAAAATATCTGAATTGTAACGTTATTGTAGGATATGAAGTGTGGTGGTTCTTTAACCTTTGTTTTCACCTTTTTTGATCCCTTTGAGAAGCTGATGAAATTCTCCTATTGTTTTAGAGTGATCATAAGCCCCCTAAAATCCTTTTATATAGCATCAGTGCCTAGCTAAAACTGTACTTAAGGGCCAAAAGTCTATAATTAACGTGTATCTGATATCTGAAAATATATGCAAGTGAAAAGAATGCATCTATGATAAAACTTTTGAACTTAACCTGATGGTTGGTTATCTAGCTGATAGCTTTTGTCTTCCTTTGCACAGTGACATAGTATCAGTTGATCTTGGCAAAATAATCTTTGCTATTTTCCCACCCTTTCAGTACCCAAGGAACTGTCAACTCCAGTTAAAAATCTCTGAACTAAAATCCTCTCAGAAAAAAATGATGAAATGAACTGACAAGTCTCTTGAGTGTACTGATATTACTACAGACAAAATCTCTTAATGCAAGAGCACAGTGGTAGTCATTAGTGATGGTCATACAGTGGAAATCAGTTGTGATTTTTCTATTACCTATGTGGCTTCCATCCTATATAACTAAGATACAAAGTGATGAATTATACTTATAAAGTGTTCTGGGAGAATAACTGTATAACTCATGACCCAACTTAGTAGGCTGATGGGCCGCAATGTGTACATTCACTGTATGTGATTTTTCAACTGTATATAAAAAGTTGTTTAAAAAAAAAACTAGATTTTTTGCAAGTAGGACTGTGCATGGTATTCTCGGTTTACAGAGTCTCACTTTCAAATTTTTTCTAAATTATTGGCAGTCTCTACCAATGGCAATGCTGCAAAAGAAGAAAAATAATTGAGAACCATGAAGTTGAACATCTGAACCTCATTTTATTTTTATTTTTTCCCATTTATTTTTATTAGTTGGAGGCTAATTACTTTACAATATTATAGTGGTTTTTGTCATACACATGAATCAGCGATGGATTTACATGTATTCCCCATCCTGATTCCCCCCTCCCACCTCCCTCTCTACCCAATCCCTCTGGGTCTTCCCAGTGCACCAGGCCCGAGCACTTGTCTCATGCATCCAATCTGGGCTGGTGCAGATTGGGAGAAAATAATAGCAAATGAAGCAACAGACAAAGGATTAATCTCAAAAATATACAAGCAACTCCTGCAGCTCAATTCCAGAAAAATAAATGACCCAATCAAAAAATGGGCCAAAGAACTAAACAGACATTTCTCCAAAGAAGACATACAGATGGCTAACAAACACATAAAAAGATGCTCAACATCACTCATTATCAGAGAAATGCAAATCAAAACCACAATGAGGTACCATTACACACCAGTAAAATACTTAGGAGTATATCTACCTAAAGAAACAAAAGACCTATACATAGAAAACTATAAAACACTGATGAAAGAAATCAAAGAGGACACAAACAGATGGAGAAATATTCCATGTTCATGGATTGGAAGAATTAATATTGTCAAAATGGCTATACTACCCAAAGCAATCTATAGATTCAATGCAATCCCTATCAAGCTATCAATGGTATTTTTCACAGAACTAGAACAAATAATTTCACAATTTGTATGGAAATACAAAAAACCTTGAATAGCCAAAGTAATCTTGAGAAAGAATGGAACTGGAGGAATCAACCTGCCTGACTTCAGACTCTACTACAAAGCCACAGTCATCAAGACAGTATGGTATTGGCACAAAGACAGAAATATAGATCAATGGAACAGAATAGAAAGCCCAGAGATAAATCCACGAACCTATGGACACCTTATCTTCAACAAAGGAGGCAAGTATATACAATGGAAAAAAGACAACCTCTTTAACAAGCGGTGCTGGGAAAAGTGGTCAACCACTTGTAAAAGAATGAAACTAGAACACTTTCTAACACCATACACAAAAATAAACTCAAAATGGATTAAAGATCTAAATGTAAGACCAGAAACTATAAAACTCCTAGAGGAGAACATAGGCAAAACACTCTCTGACATAAATCACAGCAGGATCCTCTTGAACCTCATTTTAAATTAAGAAAACTGAGGCCCAAAAGGGGAAAGGGCCTGATCTAAGGGACAGCAAATGATAGAATTAGGATTAAAGTCCAGATCTCAATTCCCATGAGAATGCATGGTTTTCTCACCCCACTGTCTTCCAGACACACTTAAAGTCAATACCTTCTTCCAAGTTGCATAGCACTGTTTTCTCCTCTTTGGAGCCATGACTTTGCAGCTAGGAGCCCAGCAATAGATCTGTCAAAGAAAACACAAATCCTTCATCTATTACCCGGTCTCTGCTCTCTTTCTGGCATCAGTTTTCTCCATAAAAGTCTCACATCAGTTCTAATACTTTTCCCTTCCTCTGTCTTTCTATCTCTTCCCTCACAGATTAGGTTTTCTTTTCCCTGGAGGTGATAATGATTCTATATCATGGCTTATTCATTTTCAATTCTCTGATATAACATTTCCCAGGCTTAGACAAGACAATCTTCACTTTTCTCTTTGTAGTTGCCTTTTCAAGAATAATTGCCATTGTCACTTCCTAAGCCCACGCACCAGAAAATCCTTATAGTATAACAGAGGTATTGACTTAGTTATGAGCATACCGATTCTAGACAAAGACTCGGGAGATTGAAACTTCTTGCCTTATCGATAAGTCCAGCTATAGTCATCATGAATTGAGACCATGTATCACTCGTTTTTTTTTTAAGCAATTATGGTGTCAATGGGATTTTCTGAATGTACCTGAAAGGCCCTTTAATCAGGAATTCCAAAATCATAAGACCATATCATTAAATAGAATCCACATTTTGCTATATTCAAACTCAATGTGAGATGCTATAACTTAGTTTATATAAAGATAGAATAATAGAGTTAGCTGCTATTTTTGTGAGCTATGTCAAATCATATTTTACACACCAGGGATGGCACACAGTTCTGTAAAAACTCTAAAATAAGACAGTGGTGTCTGAAGAGGTCCGGTGGTACAGTGCAACAGGTATGCAGCACAGAGAAGATGACTAGATTCTGTTGTGCTTCTTAAGCTCAGATTTCCCTTGCTGCAACAAAATGTGTCACACCAAAAAATAATCCTGCAGTCATTATTACTTCCTATTCCACTTTGCTAGGAGTCCATATAAAGGATGGATGTCCGTGATGTGCTGTAAGATGTGGCAGGCGATGGGATTTATGCCCTTGAGCCGTGAGTCCTCCACCCTGCTCCTCTCAAGGCATATGTCACTTCCTCTCTTACTCAAAGTGGAGACGAAATACCAGCTGACTCAACGTCACACATCAAATCCCTAAAATTCTGTCTGTCCTCCCTTTCATTTAACTCTGAGAAAGTCTCTCTCTTCCTTCTATGGCTAATCTCTCCACGTCCACATTTAATCTTATTGTTGGACGCTCTTCAGATTTTGCTCTCTTCTTTATTAAATCTTCCCCTTCTGGTGCCTTCACTTCTCTTTTGTCTTCAAGCACGATTAATCAAATAGCTTTGGTTTCCTCTATTTCCTCACCATTGATCTATTCTGTAGTCTCCAAAGGAATGGCTCCCATCCGTATTCCATTCCTAAAACAGCTCTGTCAAAAATTACCAGAATTATTGCTGGTTCTCAGTCTATAGTTTTGACCTATTTGGATGATTTTAAGAAAAGTGATTGACTTTGACTTCAGAATTTCCGAGCACAATTTTTTCATTATTCTTTTTCTTCTGTCTTTTTGCTGTTCTCTCAATGTTTTTTGTTTCTGGTTGTGAACTAGAGGGATTCCTTGAACAACTCGTTGAATTTAACAGCTTAAATACCTATAATATGAAATCACTGAGATTAGAAAAATATTTTTAATTGTTTGCCGAGTGTCTGTATGTGGAGGCTTGCCCTGACAGTTATTACTGACATGACCCCTATTTTACATTATCTGTTTCCCTAAAATCAGCTCTTCCTCCTTACCCAACTACTAACAAAAGACATCAGCCTCATAGTCAACAGACATAGACGTGTAGGCATCTTTGACTCTCGAACTCTTTTGTCCCAAGATCCAGTCTGTTGTGTCCTCTTTATCTAGAGCATTGCCATGTCCAAATCGCCCATCACCTCAGTTACTCTCTGGCCAACTTCCTATTTTAACTTTACTTGTTCTCATCATTTTCATCATATTCTTCCTACTGTGCATGTCAGATCATATCAATCCCACATTAAAAAAAAAAAAAAAAACCAAAAATATCTCTGCAGTCCCCATAAAATTAAGTTTTCATTCTCCTGTCTGGAAGCTGAGGCCCTGTGCATATGACCAAAGTGTCTTTCAAACATTTCCTTTCTTTATGAAGCCTAAACTTTTATAAAACAACTTATTTCTCTAAACATATCTAGTGCCTTTCAAATTCAAGTAGATCCCCAATTTTTTATAGATCATACTTATACAAAAACTATTAGTTCTTGACTTGAAATTCACATTTAACTGGGCATCCTGTATTTCATGTGGCAAACCTCCACCCTGCTGAAATGTCCTCTCTTTATTCCCATGTAGCTTCCCCTTCTCCACCACTTCCTCATCTCTCTTCTTTCCTTAGAAGCCTCTCTCAAATCCCATTTTTTTCACAAGGACTTTTACAGTATTCTCAACCAGATAAAAACTTGTTCTGATCTGATACCTTACTTCACTTTAATCTCCTAAAGGCTCATGAGATTTATAACTCTCTTAGGATGTATTATCTCTCCATGTCTTAAGAGTTATTTTCCTGTGATGCAAACAAGATTGTATATTTGTTGAAAATGTAAACTGTATTTCTTTCACCTTTGTATCCTCTTTCTCAAACCAAATAAATGTTTGGAAAATTGAAATGAAAATTTGTAGGATGCAGTGACCTAACTCACAATAGTGCTCAGCTGCAGCATTTCCTATGTCTAAATGATGGCTTTTAACCAAAGAGCCATCTTCACTATTAATGACCAGATGTGTTCTGCCACTTGTCCAAACATGATCCAGCTGGCTGAAAAGCACAGATTGTCTCCGAGGCCTCGCCCTGTGGGTGCTGAAAGATTGTGTTTATCTTTCCTCAAAGATGGAAGGCAGGGAACAACCTAATTCTCAGAAGACATTTAGTGGTGTATTTAACTGCCTTAAAATGCTCTTTGCCTCCCTCTCCTAGCCCTCGCCTTGGCTCTTGTTTCAGACTTCCACAATGTTATTTTCCTGCATCTCCTATCAAAGGTGACCTTTTAAGGGCTACATGAGGATGAGGAATGGAAGGGGTCGTTTAAAGTCTTCCAGCTCAGTGTTGGCTCACACTGAGACCCCATACCTTGCAGAGTGTGTATGTGGGCTTGTGTGCCCTGCCCCCCGTAAGCACATACTGAGTAGGATGTACTTGTCACATCATTCTAACTAATACTGATAACAACTCTATCAGGAATTCAATGAATACCCAAGCATATACATAACTGAAATTAACCTATACATCAAGCACTGTGCTGGAGAAGGAAATGGCAGCCCACTCCAGTGTTCTTGCCTGGAGAATCCCAGGGACAGAGGAGCCTGGCGGGCTGCCGTCTATGGGGTCGCACAGAGTCGGACATGACTGGGGTGACTTGGCGGCAGCAGCAGCAGCGGCAAGCGCTGCGCTAAGTGCTCTGCCTGTGTTGTCATGTTTAAGCTTTCCCATAGCACTGTGCCCTTTGTGCTATTATTATTTTAACCTTACGGATATCAACAGTAGGAGAGCGAACCTAATTTTTCCTGTCTCATAATTTGTTATTAACTTTTTAAAAGCAGGTCCAAACATGTACACACCTTGCATGCGGTTGGTACATCTATCTAAATTTTCTTTTGCTCTAAATGTTTCCTATTCCTTTACTTTCTCCCTAGAAAGTTTTTTTCCTAAAGAACTGTGCTGTTTTCTGTGATTGTTTCCACTTGTACATGTGTTCTTTTATGTCCCATGCTGCTGCTCCTAAGTCGCTCAGTTGTGTCCGACTCTGTGCGACCCTGTAGACGGCAGCCCACCAGGCTCCCCCGGCCCTGGGATTCTCCAGGCAAGAACACTGGAGTGGGTTGCATTTCCTTCTCCAGTGCATGAGAGTGAAAAGTGAAAATGAAGCCATTCAGTCGGCCCGACTCTTCGCGACCCCAAGGACTGCAGCCCACCAGGCCCCTCCGTCCATGGGATTTTCCAGGCCAGAGCACTGGAGTGGGGTGCCACTGCCTTCTCCGTTATGCCCCATATATGAGGCTTAATCAGATCCAGATTAGTTATTTCGTTGTGCTTTGGTGAGACTGCTTCATAAGCCAGGCGTATTATGCACTTTTATCAGAAGACACAAAACGCCTGCCTGTGTCTGTTTTCGTGATGTGAATGAACTTTGATATGCTGATTTAGGCAATGACAACCTGATGTATCCATTACCAAACTTCTATTAATTTTATATAACAGTATTTGTTCGCTAGGGCTGCTGTAACAAAAGGAGTGACTTAGAAATTACCGTCTCAGGGTTTTGGACTCAGGCAGTTGCTTCCTACCACAGGCTGTGAGAGACGGCTCAATCCAGGCTCCTCCCCCTGCATGCGGGTGACGACTTCCGCCTGCGTCACGTCCTGCCCGCGCCGCCGTGCGGCCCGTTTCCTGTACAGACCCCAGTCACATGGGGTTAGGGCTCACCCTGGTTATCTACTGTAATCGGACTACTTCCGGAAGACCTTACCTCGAAATAAGGCCACTTCTGAGGGACTGGGGGTTAGGGCTTCAACATACGAAATTAGGGGGACACGATGCAGCCCATGACAGTAACAGTTTCAGCAGCCACTGATCATCTTTGCCCAAACCTGCTTAGAGCTTGCATAATGACAATATTCTACCACTCTTTCCTTATTTATTAACTAAATTATTCTCTAAAGAACTTCCTCTCACCATTGACAATCTGGAGGCCAACCTGGTTCAGTGAAGGTAGGATCAATGCTTGATGGCTCCCTCTGTGTAGCAGTTTCCAAAACAAGTTGTTTCTCTAGAGCTCACCACACACGACCACTCGGTGTGGCGTTTCTTCGTTTGTGTGTTAACCACTATGAAGTCACTGGTAATGACAAGTATGTCTATGTCAGCCCACTGCAACTATGGTTGTTTCTGATCCTGTTTGCCTTACCTTTGGCCAGCGGCAGCCCCTCTGAGTTGGCACCTGTATTCTTTCAACATGACCTCAATAGTCGATAGCTTCCTGGCCTTCTGGCATGTCGGCTTGTATTGATAATTCTGTATCCCAGAAGAGGATAAAATGCATCAGGAGTTCATATTGATGTTTCTAATTCAAATTTAGAATTTCAGCGCTTTTATTCAGCCTCTTTGATTTCATTTTTTGTTTCTTTTTTCTTCATTGAACACATTAATTCTGAATGTAATAACATGATTATTTACTTTGTCCTGCTATATGTAATTCTATCTATGTATATATGAAAGTGAAAGTTGCTCACTTATGTCCGACTCTTTGCAACCCCATATACTGTAGCCCACCAGGCTCTTTGTCCATGGAATTCTCGAGAAAAGAATACTGGAGTGGGTAGCCATTCCCTTCACCAGAGGAACTTCCCAACCTGGGTCTCCTGCATTGCAAGCAGACTCTTTACCATCTGTGAATAGCTAATAGTATGTATAGTAGCTTTTAAACAGAAGTATCAATTGTTACTGTCCTGTATCTAGGATTTTTTCCTGAAGATCATTTCTAGGAAGACGGTTGTCCATAGAAGATGCTTTTGTTGCTTATCATCGTAGAAATGAAAGTAATGAGGGGGGCACACAGTGAAAATGGGAATAGCTCTGCCAAGTGTGTGTGCTTTATGAAGTGCACACAGCTTTGTCGGGTTCTCTCATACATACCAATCATTCCAAACTCCAAAGAGATGCTTCTTAAGCTTCAAGTTTCAGAAATGAATCAAATGTTTACCCAAAACTTGTTGCCTGATGGGGATTTTGAGAACGCCGTTGCTGTATTTGCTTACTAGCTCTACTCTGAGTCGATTTTTGTGATGTTCTTGACACTCCCTGACCATGAGCTGTGCATGAGAGTAAAATCAATGGCTATGCTTGATGAATGTAAAAGAAAAGCAGGGTTTCCAACTATTCCTTGCGGGATCATCTCTTCCTGCCTTGTTTTTCATGATAAAGCCAAGTAAAAATTAGAAGCAATTATCTTGATAATATAGATTAAAAAAAACCACCCCACTACTATTGATTTTTAAAGCAGTTTGGGGGTCCTAAATGTTTCATATTAACTTTCTATATTGATTGTACACTCTAAAAAAATCTCTTTCTTATAGACTTTCCATATAGAGACAGTTATGATTACATTCTAGACTCCTGGGTAGATGACACAGGGCTGACTATGAGACAGGCTGGGAAAAAATGTTGTTGAGTTGACTTCAGGGAATAAATATGTGGGCTGGTGCAGTGTTTGCGGAGGAGGACTGGTTGATATTGACAAATGCATTCTGTTAAGAGAAAGAAATGTATTACTTCAAATGGAAGAGAGATAAAGCAGGGCATGCATAAAGAACAGGTAGCTCACTTTATTCGAAGCAATGCCTGCAGACTCTATAATTCCCACCAAGGAAGACAGTATTGTTATTCCCCTCACAATGTGGTTGCCTTATATTTTAGAATTTCATCAGTGGAGTACAGAGAAAGCTATTTAAGATGTTCTCCAGTGAACAGGCTGTTATTTTTGCCTCTCAAAGTTTTTATTTTTAATACTCGTTATTCACTTATATATGAAAAACTTTATGATTCAATGATTTTTGTTAGGGTCTCCTTTTAAATACATATAGCATTATGACTAATTCAAATACTAAATGAGCAACTTAAATAATTATACACTACAGATACTATTTTGTGGTCATGTGACCTGTGGATATGCCATTATGATTAAACCTCCATCATTAATATGATATAAAAGATTAAGTGAAATCAGTGACCATAAATTATCTGAAAAAGAACTACATCTCCTCAAATTCTTAATCTTGATTGAGTCGGGATTAATGTGAAATAATGATGTTAAATGTATATGCTCTGGAAAGAAGAAAAAATGAAAGAAAGAATGAAGGAAAGGGGGAGCAAGAAAGGAAAGATGATAAGAAGGATAGGTGGAAGGGTGGAAAGGGAGACAAAAAAGGCAAGCAAAACCAAATATCTGAGAAATATGTCATGAACTTTAGATCTTTGCTATAATGTTACCAATGACACCGTTTCCAAGAATGGTGAAATATTAGACTTTGACAATCGCGCTTCATTTACTTTGAAATTTTCTACCTGGTTTCTTCTCTTCTCTTCTCTTAATTCTATCCTGCAGCCCACTAGAGGATATTTTTTTTTTAAATAAGGCACCATTGTGCAACACCTGGAACTCACTGACTTCCAGTTACCCACCACACCACAGCTCCTCTCCAGGTACTCGTGACACTGTACAATTAGATTACCCTTGCCACACAGCCTCGTTGAAGATCTTGCCCAAGCATGAAGCTTTACACTGCAGTGTGGGTTTCATTGCACTTTCCCTAAGTATTAGATTGATTCTTATTTCCTAGCCTCTGGTCAGTTGTTCCCCTTCTTTTTAACTCAACAATGAAAAGTATGTCCCTTTATTTTTAACTGTGTATTGCTCATAGTCCAAGACCCAAGTGAGAGATCAGTCTTTTTCTTAAAATCTTCTCTACTTTAACCTTCAAAGTCTCCTTCTCCATAGTTATACAGACCTTGGAACCTCTTTCAATATAGCAATTATGAAATGTCCTCTCCAATTATCTATTGTTCCACATGTGTTAATCTCATCTCCCCCCAAGCTGTGCAATATTTTTTTAAATAGCCTATTTTTTATATTTCTTTCCCCACAGTGCATATAACAGTTAGCATACACTGAGATGGCTCAGTGGTAAAGAATCTGCCTGCCAATTCAGGAAACACAGGTTTGATCCCTGGGTCAGGAAGATCCCCTGGAGAAGGAAATAGCAATCTACTCCAGTATTCTGGCCTTGGAAATCCCACGGACAGAAGAGCCTGGCGGGCTACAGTCTATGGGGTTGCAAAAGAGTTGGACACGAATTAAATGATATCAGAGCAAATGGCACACTCACCACCTTACTTATTTTTAAACCTTAATCTTGCTCTTAACGATATATCTCCCTAGCTATGGTTTTTGTGTAGTCAGGTTTGCTAAATTTTAAGGAGAAATCTTACCCCTTATGTGAAAATAGAAACAGTATGAAAATAAAATCTTTACATGAAAAAGGTTAACTAACGCTTAAGATTCTGCTGTACCTCATGTGTAGAGGGCATCTGGCTAAGAGTGAGTGTAAAGCATGTTGAGATATGAGGAATATATACAATATTATGAGTGATATTTATTCTCTTACTGCCAACCAATAAGTATGTGCATGGATGTTTTCTCTCCAGAATTTTTTTTAGAAAGCTATATGTATAGTCCATTCTAAGAAAGTGTTCGAAGTATTTTCACAGCTTCTCTTCAGGATCTTAATTTGAACCCTTGTCTACATTTAAAGTAGTAGCAAATCACTACCTTGAAGGTGATTATTAGAAATAAATAAGACTAGGAAATAAGTGAAAGTGGAGCTTCCCTTGTGGCTCAGCTGGTGAAGAATCCACCTGCAATGTGGGAGACCTGTGTTTGATCCCTGGGTTGGGAAGATGCCCTGAAGAAGGGAAAGGCTAAAAGTAGTAGCAAATCATTACCTTGAAGGTGATTATTAGAAATAAATAAGAGTGGGAAATAAACTTGTGAACAATAGTGTTGGTAAAAGTGGGGTGATACACACACAAAACTAATTTTTCCTGTATTTCATTAAATAGCTATAAGTAGTCAGTCAGTCAGTTCAGTCACTCAGTCGTGTCCGACTCTTTGCCACCCCATGAATCGCAGCACACCAGGCCTCCCTGTCCATCACCAACTCCCGGAGTTTACTCAAACTCATGTCCATTGAGTCAGTGATGCCATCCAACCATCTCATCCTCTGTTGTCCCCTTCTCCTCCTGCGTCCAATCCCTCCCAGCATCAGGGGCTTTTCCAATGAGTCAGCTCTTTGCATGAGGTGGCCAAAGTACTGGAGTTTCAGCTTCAGCGTCAGTCCTTCCAATGAACACCCAGGACTGATCTCCTTTACAATGGACTGGTTGGATCTCCTTGCAGTCCAAGGGACTCTCAAGAGTCTTTTCAACATCACAGTTCAAAAGCATCAATTCTTCTGCACTCAGCTTTCTTCACCATCCAACTCTCACATCCATACATGACCACTGGAAAAGCCATAGTCTTGACTAGATGGATGGATGTTGGCAAAATCATGTCTCTGCTTTTAAATATCTAATTTAATGTCTAATGCTTTTTAAGAAGAGGTGGCAAGAATACACAGAAGAACTGTACAAAAAAGATCTTCATGACCCAGATAATCACAATGGCGTGATCACTCACCTAGAGCCAGACATCCTGGAATGTGAAGTCAAGTGGGCCTTAGAAAGCATCACTATGAACAAAGCTGTGGAGGTGATGGAATTCCAGTTGAGCTATTTCAGATCCTGAAAGATGATGCTGAGAAAGTGCTGCCCTCAATAAGCCAGCAAATTTGGAAAACTGAGCAATGGCCACAGGACTGGAAAAGGTCAGTTTTCATTCGAATCCCAAAGAAAGGCAACACCAAAGAATGGTCAAACTACCGCACAATTGCACTCATCTCACACACTAGTGATGTTCAAAATTCTCCAAGCCAGGTTTCAGCAATACGTGAACTGTGAACTTCCAGATGTTTAAGCTGGTTTTAGAAAAGGTGGAGGAACCAGAGATCAAATTGCCAACATCCGCTGGATCATCAAAAAAGCAAGAGTTCCAGAAAATCATCTATTTCTGCTTTATTGACTATACCAAAGCCTTTGACTGTGTGGATGACAATAAACTGTAGGAAATTCTGAAAGAGATGGGAATACCAGACCACCTGACCTACCTCTTGAGAAACCTATATGCAGATCAGGAAGCAACAGTTAGAACTGGACATGGAACAACAGACTGGTTCCAAATAGGAAAAGGAGTACATCAAGGCTGTATATTGTCACCCTGCTTATTTAACTTATATGCAGAATACATTATGAGAAACACTGGGCTGGAAGAAGCACAAGCTGGAATCAAGATTGCCGGGAGAAATATCAATAACCTCAGATGTTTAGATGACACCACCCTTATGGCAGAAAGTGAAGAGAAAATAAAAAGCCTCTTGATGAGAGTGAAAGAGGAGAGTGAAAAAGTTGGCTTAAAGCTCAACATTCAGAAAACTAAGATCATGGCATCTGGTCCCATCACTTCATGGGAAATAGATGGGGAAACAGTGGAAAAAGTGTCAGACTTTATTTCTGGGGGCTCCGAAGTCACTGCAGATGGTGATTGCAGCCATGAAATTAAAAGACACTTACTCCTTGGATGGAAAGTTATGACCAACCTAGATAGCTATAAGTAGCTAATTCCAAATGAGAGTTGAAAAGTGTTTTTGGCAAAGGAAGTACACAAGTCAAATAATATTGTCTTTACTCAATGGGAACAATTTTTTTGAACTTTTAATTTTATTTTGCAGTGGTCAGGAGCACACCTGCCAGTGCAGGAGACATAGGAGACCTGGGTTTGATTCCTGGGTCAGAAGATCCCCTGGAGGAGGGCATGGCAACCCTCTCCACTATTCTTGCCTGGAGAGTCCCATGGACAGAGGAGCCTGGTGGGCTCTGGTCGATAGGGTTGTAAGGAGTTGGACAGGACTGAAGCGGCTTACGTGTACACACATAGCCGGTTAACAATTTCAAGTGGATAGCAGAGGAACTCAGCCGATATGTACATGCAGTCATTCATTCCCAAACTTGTCTCCCATCCAGGCTGCCACATAACAGTGAGTAGAGTTCCCTGTGCTATACACTAGGACCTTGTTGGTTATCCATTTTAAATATAGCAGCGTGAACATGTCAATCACAAACTCCCTGACTATCTCAATAGGATCAATTTAAGAGTCTAAACTTATCTGTCTTTATTATACTCATTCTTTGCTTCCCAAGTAGCTCAGCTGGTAAAGAATCTGCCTGCAATGCAGGAGACCCTGGTTCGATTCCTGGATCAGGAAGATCCACTGGAGAAGGGATAGACTACCCACTCCAGTATTCTTGGGCTTCCCTGGTGGCTCAGCTGGTAAAGAATGTGCCTGCAGTGCAGGAGACTGGGGTTCGATCCCTGGGTTGGGAAGATCCCCTGGAAAAGGGAAAAGCTACCCACTCCAGTATTCTGGCCTGGAGAATTCCAGGCAAAGAGTTGGTTGAGTCGGACACGACTGAGCAACTTTCACTTGCATGATTTCATACTCATTCTTTAGCCCACATGATGTAATATGACCAGAACCAGATAGAACTATTCAACTTCTATCTTACTTCTATCCAATCAGATAAGATAACTACTAGAAATACCAACTGTTCTAACAGAAATGCAGGGCTCAGCACAAGGTCAGGTCTCATCTGGACTATTTTTTTTCAGTCCTCACTAATTCATTTCAAGAACAACATTGTCAATCCAGAGAAACAGAACTAGGATGGCAAAGGCCTTGGCACTCTGTCAATACTCAGATAATGAGGTTTAAATATGCTTTGAAGATTATCACTCTTAGATTTTTTTATCTTTAAAGCTATAGATGAAATGCTAATATAGTCACTTGTGTTTAAAAATGTAAAAACAGAAACTACAGTTTTAAATAATATTTGAAGAAAACAGGAGGAAAACATAGAGGGAACTAGGGAGGAAACTCATTTCCCCCACACTGAAACTAAGCCTAGATGAGGAAGAAATATACCTGAAGTATTTGAAAATCTGCTATTTCAAAGAAAGTTTAAATTTACCGTTTATTGCTTCCAACAGAAGATCAATGGCCAACATGTGAAATTTTCAAGGAACATGTCAGTTCTACTCGCCTACCTTGTGAGCCTATGTGGAAAAAGTTCACTATAAGCATTTATCTAATATTCAAAAATGGAATTAATGCCATGTGTAGTATCTCTTCAGAAGTAGGTAGGCTAGTGGAAGGAGAAGACCTGGAGCTTTAGAAACAGAAGAACAGGCCTCACCATTTACTGACTGCATGCCTTAGGACCACTTACCCAACCTCTTTGAACCTCTCAGCTTCCTCATTTATAAAATGTCTGTGGTGGTACGTCTTTCAGATTTTTGTGAGAATGAATATGTAAGGTGATACAAACAATGTTTGTGTGTGTGTGTCTGTTTTGTTTTTCTCTTTCACTTCTCTCATACCAGCATCTCCATTACTAAAAATGTTTAGACAGAGCTAAAATAGAGTATAAATACATGCCAAAGATACTACAAATGGGGTTCCACCCTGCATGTGAGATTGATTAAGTGGACTCCTAGGTGTGTTATAACTCCACATTGCTATAGAACGAAGGGAAACATTATTCAGAGAGATTAAAAGCGTGGGTGCTGGAGACATGCCGTCCTTGGATAGAATCATGTACTTCTCCTCACTGTTCGGCCTTGGACGTGTCAATCAACATGGCTATGCCACAGTTTATCCAACTGAATTATAATATTTCTAATGGGGCATGATTGCTGATATAATTAAATGTGAAATGCATTTAAAATGCATAACAAAGGGTTTGTCATGTAGTAAGCCCTCAATGAAACTGCAAGTGAAAGTGGCTGAGTCATGTCTGACTCTTTGCAACCCATGGACTCTATAGCCTGCCAGGCTCCTCTGTTGATGGAATTCTCCAGGCCAGAATACTGGAGAAGATAATTCTTCCCTTCTCCAGGGCATCTTCCCAACCCAGGGGTCAAACCCAGGTCTCCTGCATTGCATCTGACCCACCAGGGAAGTCCAAGAATACTGGAGTAGGTAGTCTATCCCTTCTGCAGGAGATCTTCCCAACTCAGGAATCGACCCGGGGACTTCTGCATTGCAGGTGGATTCTTTGCCAGCTGAGCCTAGACTAGGGAGCCCAAAGCACTCAGTAAATGGTACCTATTTCTGTGCAGGTTCTCTACCACTAGCGCCAGCTGGGCAGCCCATTCCTATCCTTAGGGACTGCTCCATGGGCTAAGAACCTGTCTCTTGGTCTTGTCCCATTTCCTTGGGAGGTGCTGCTGCTTTTGTGATTAAAGGGAAAACTCTTTCATGGCCCTAACAGAATCATTTGGATTAACTTTAGCAATATCTGGTCCTGGCCCTTTAGAATCTAGGTTTGTTCAAACTGGACAATGAAGAGGCCTTTCATTCTTTTCTATGCTCTGGGTTTTTTGAGTCATTGGATTAGTGGAGCCAGAGAAGAATGAAGCCATTATCTTCATGCAGGAAACTGTTATTGCTCATTATTTTCAAGTATTGTGTACTTTCCTCTTTTGTGTCACAGGATAATTCTGTACCAAGGATACTGTATGTACTGAAAATATAGAGTCACTTTTATTCACCCCACATAAAAAGGCAATGAGGGATGCCATTTTTAGAAAAAGATAATCTTTGAAGATCAGCCTCCTTTGTGTGAAATACACATGCCAAATGAGATGCCAAGAGATTTGGTTTCTGCTAAGAAGCTTAAGAAAATTAGGCACTACGGTTGAAAGTATATAACATTTATGGTTTAATACAGAGAAGATGTAGTATAATGAGTTGCTTTGTTCCACGCTCCACTTTCATGTTCAGTTTTTATCTCCAACTTTATTGTCAAGAAATTTAAAGTATTACTACGACTTCATGACTGTGAGAACATAGAACATACTCTTGATGTTTGCCTTCCCTTAAATGGATGTTTCACTTGTTTTCAGTGTCTGAGGAGGAGACAACAACAAAAATAATTAGCCTATATGAGATGCCTTAAAGAAGATAGACAGCTCAGTCAAGTAGGTGTGGTGGTAACAGTCACTGCTGGAATGCCCCAGGGTCTGAAAGGGTTCTGACCTTTAGGAGCTGCAAGAAGAGGTGCCTAAATGCTCCCCAGCCTGGGCACTGACCCAGTCCCCTGGTTGTCTTCCCTTTCCCTAGCTCTGTTAAGGGAATCAAAAGTTGACACTGGGATCAAATAAACCTAGACTCTGAATCATGGTACATCTGCTAGGACTTCGGGATCCATCCACTAAGGGGAGATCATGAATTCAATTTCATGTTTGGAATTTAAGGAGATCGTAATCCTCTTCCATAAGCCAGAGCCACTGATGAACAACTGGAACACAGCAAAACATGTTCCCTTCCTGTTGTATATTCTGTATTTTCTTTTTATTTGAAATGTTAAAGCATTGTTCTAGCAGCGCTTCAGGAACAAAATCATAGGTACCGGTGGTAGTAATGTGGCTTCCTCTGGAATTACAACAGAATACCACAGCCGGTATGGCACATGAAGTCGAAGGTAATTCTAATTAAGCTGTCTGAGCCTCTGGGGGACCATGCCCCTGCTTTCTGCTATGTGCCCACTTTCAAGAACTGGGAGGGCGGCATTCAGCAGTAATTACAAGCAAACCCTCAGCAGAAGACGTGGAAAGGTTTAACCTGGCCCTGCTGCAAGCTAGGTGATCAGCTTTTGGCAATATTCTCAAACTTTATGAATCTCAGATTGCTGCTGTGAAATGTGGAAAGTGAAAATAGCAGCTACTTCATAGGGCTTTCCAGAGAATTAAAGGTGAAAATGCATATAAAACAGTATATAGCCTGGAACGTTAGTAAAAATTCAACAAATGAAGATTGTCATTATCATTAGCTGGTTTATTATTTCCATCCTAAGATTGTTCAGTGGAAATAAGAGATATGGTTTATCCATTACCTAGTCAGTTAACCTATGCATTCATTTAATATTTCACTCTCCAAATACTGTTGAGCAATCACTGTAGTAAGTGCTGTCATAACACAAAGTTTCAAGAGCATTAAAAAGGAGAGGAAAAAAGAGTGAGGCATCTTGTTTCTAGGGTGCCTCTTCATCCATCACCCAGAAGAACAGGAGAGACGCTCCTCATGGTTAAATCATCTCTTCCCCACAAGGAAAATGCATTGAAATCCCATGACTGGCATTAACATCTCTGATGCTCTCAACAGACACTCTACTCCAACCCATGCAATAGAGGGCAGGGACTTTTATTATTATTTTTTTCTTTAGAGTTCAGGTGCTAACAAAAAATGGCTAACACATTTTAAAAGGATCTCCCTTCACAGATACAAAAATAGCACAGAGGCACAGGGGTTAAGTCACAGTCATTTGTTCTGCTTAGAATTTTTTATGCAAAGAAAGAGACTCCCTGATAGAGGGAGCGTACTTTTATACAGGTGTGTTGTGGTCACAGAGCGACTGACCTAGCAGAAAAGATGTCTTCCAGCAAACACTGTTCCCAAGTAAATTTCTGCTGTGGATACTCTGCTTTCTCATTGACTTACTTGGCTGGAAATATTATTTTTTGGATGTAGTAAGCATCGTGTTAAAATTGAAGCAACACATCAAGATGTTATGTGTTCAAATGAAGAAAAATACTTCTGATAAAATAATATTAATGTTAAAAAATGACAAGAATATCACAAGATATTCACATCACAAGGCAAAAATAATAACAAATATCCTCTAAAAAGTAGCCATTTGCCTCATATTATTTTCATACTCTTTCTGTTCTAGAGAAGGCAAACCTCCAAACAGTTATTTGGCTGTCTTTTAAATTCTCTTTGAATCAACTTAGCATTTGGAAGTTTACATTTAAATGGGTTTATCTTTCAGAGATTTCATTTGAGCTTTATGATATCTTTCTAAATATCTTATTAAGTTCTCTATAGTTTTGGATGGGAAGTAATAACTATTACAATAGTAACAACTACTTTTACTAAGTGATATTAATTTCAAAGCACAATTATAATTTCGTTAATATTTGCACCAGTTCCAGGAGGCAATATTATGCTTTCTCTTACAACAAATAAGGAAAGTAGAGTGCAAAGAAGTTATATAACTTACTCAAGGACACTTTACCACAAAGCCCACGAACTTTACCAGAGCAGCATCTGGTCTTGCATTGGAGGTTTACCACATTGTCTGTGAAAGTGTCATTACCTGGCTATCAGCTAGTATACGTCTGAAAGACTACAGATGAATAATTTATCATAGATATCATCTCTCTTTCTAGTTTAGTTATTAAGCTATTGACCAGTATTTTCATCAGGGATTGTTAAGACCTCACACATTATTAACCTTGTCAAAGTTCATTTCATTGAAGGACATTAGCCAGCTTCTAGACTTTGTCTGTGATCAATCACTCCAAATGCTGCTAGTCATGTATTTGGGCAGTGCTGATTCTTCAGCTTATTCTTTTAGCTCAGAATTTTGAATTAAATCATCCAAAACTAAGTGTAAAGTGTTCAAAACAAGGCAGTTTATACACTGTATGTCAAACCGTCAATACTCTGAAATCAAGTCTGTTTTGACTTTAGGAAAGTTTCTGAAAATCAGTTTTCTCATGTTCACTTTGTAAGCATCTGTGAATGAGACATCAGCATGGTAACCATCCTAAGGTCACTGCATGTGTTGGTTACATTATCACTAATTTACGCTGTGCTCACTCTTGCTTTAAATCTTCAACTTCCCTTTCATCTTATTTTTCTTCTTACTGGGATATAAGCAACAAGAGCTGGTTTGAACATCACGGAGTGTCTTTTTTTTCATCTGGTTCCTCTGGGTATAGAATTTTACTTTTAAAGATAATTTTACTTGGCACTTTGGAAGTTCTTTTCCTCTGTCTCTTAAATTGTATTACTGATTATTTTAAAAGAAAACCTCATTCTTTCTATTATACTTTAGAATTTTCTCTCTTTCATTAATTCTACACTGCTTTGACTGTAATGTGCCTTGGTGTTGGGATTTTTTGGTGATAATTTATTTTTTTTAAGTACTCACATTCTAAGATATTTTATTTGTGTTGAATATTTTATTAATTCTAGTAAGTTTTCAGTTATTTTATCTCAAAATATTAGTTTACCACTACTCTCTTAATTCTCTCCTTCTATAACTTTTATCAGGCTTATGATGGAGTTTCTGAATTTATTCTATTTATGTTTCTTAATATTTGTATTATTTCTGTGCTTCTATTTTTATACTGAATTCTAGAGCATTTCCTCAACCCAATTTTTTAATTCAACAGTTCAGGCCTCAGTTGTGTTCAGGGCTCTTTGGCTCATTATTGGAACTTTCATTTCAAAAATAACATTTTTAATTTCCAGTTTTTCTAATGATTCTTTTCCATAATAATCTAAATAATTTTTATTATTCCATCTATGCTTTTTCTCTTTTACCTATTTACGGTGATAATTGTATATATATACTACTTATATAAACTGAAGGCCTTTCAGATTGCAGTAGAACACAGTGGCTAAATGTGTGAACCCAGGACTTGGCTGCTGCGTTCTCATCTTGGCTCCGCGGTTCAGTCTTTCCCCTCTTGAGTAGTTCTCTCAGTTTCCTCGTTTATAAGAGAGTGACAGTAACAGTGTCTGTCTCATAGTGTTGGTAGGACAAGGACACATACGCACAGACATTTATGTACACAGTGCGGTGCTCGCTGCGTTAGTGCTCACGACTAGCTGCTGTTGTGTTTATTTTGGGCTTGCGAAGAGTCGGATGCAACTTAGTGGCTGAAGAACAACCGCTGTGTTTATGATTGTGGTTACATTATTTACACATAGTATTTGTTTTCCTCTGGTTTTTAGTTAAGTTTGATTGTTGGCTTATCTTCCAAGGAGGAGTGCTCCTTTAAGCATCCTGGGTTTGAATGACCTCACAGGAGAGGCATGTAGAAGCTTCATCCCAGACTTAATGGCGGAGAGTGGCTACATCCAGAAAGTGATCACCTTTCCCTCTGTCTTCTGGACCAGGCACGATCTATTCTCCTCTAAAAGCATGGAGAAGAGGCAAATTCTTTTTCCATTCATTTCTTCCATGGAACCCCCACCTGTCCTCATTCTCCTAAACTTTGGAAATGGAGGGCCATGTAAATATTTCCCTTTCCCTCAAATGCTGCTTCTAAATAATTGGATGGCTCATGTCTTTCTATATCTGTCTATACCATCTTTCTTCAGTCCTTACCAGCATTGACTTATATCCCCATGAAGTTATGGGTACTTTTCAACACAACTCACATAATTCACAATTATGACTTTTCATTCTATTCTACCTTCAATCCAATGGGTTCTACATCCAAATAGGTAATACTATGGACCACTTAACTTCTAAGTTTGTTGACCTTCACCTCAATTCATATCAAAAGCATAGCAGAAAGTCTATAATTGATCTACATCCCTTGTTACTTTAATCTCTCCACCCAGTTTTCTACAAGTCCTCAACTGGAAATCCTGCCTTAATAGTTACTCTAGGTCTTGGTCCCTTCCTGATTACTAACATCACACTCTTATTATTCAGTCAAGATGCTGTGATTCTCCACTAAACCTTCTACCCTATCCAGAAGGCTCGTGGCCAACCTTGGTTACTCTAATAATCTACTTCCTTTGTTTCCATTCCTAGACACCAAACCAACTTTGGAAGAAACCACTATTTATCATCGACTTTTTCTATAACTCCCCCGCTCTACCAAAACAGGAATCCTTTCACTCATTAGTCATCTCAGTACGTTACATCTCCAAGTAGATCATCCGGGTTACTGAGAGTGGAGACTCTATTTATACACACCTCTGTCTCCTTAAGAATTGGTATATTAAAATATATAATATTGTTTTAAATGAATAAATGAACGGTTACATGGATGAATGAATGGCTGGATGGACAGAAGAATACTTGGGTTTTCCTCCAAAACAATAAGAACTTTGAAGTTCCACCTCACCTTGCTTCCACCTCCCTGTGAGTCATGCACAGTAGTGGTAGAACAGCTTTTAGCCCCCCACAAAAGCCATGTCAAGCCCTGCTCAGCTCAGTCCTCCCTCTGATTTAGTTTGGTTCCTTTTAACAACTTTGGTTGTACTTCTGTGAACTAGATCAGACTCCAGAAGCCAGTCCCAGTTCAAAGGGTCAGATAGAAGATGGGCTGTACTCAGCCGAGGTTACCTTGGCTTGGCTTTGCTCCTTGACCAGCAAACCTTAAGGATACAGCTTGGCATAATCATGGCTCCTTAAGGATACAGCTTGGCATAACCATGGCTCCAGGTGTCTGCCTTAACCGTTACAATGATATAAAGTTTGGTGGCCTCAGTGGTCCATGATGTAGAAGGAATCATAAGACTAGAGAATCCCAGACATGCAGGGGTTGTAAATATCACATCTCTTAGGCAGTGTTGTTGGAGAGCATGTTAGGACTTGAAGATCCATCCTGTTACCACAAAATAATCACTTCCTTGCACTGTCGTTATGTTTTTCACTTTCTACTTCTTCCTGAGCCATAGCTTAAGTTACAGGGCAGACAAACAGACCTGCTTTCATTCCTCTAAGCATTAGATTCATTTTTAATTTGGTTTATTTACATGGTGTCTAAAAGAATGTTATGTTTATGTTCACAATGTTCTTTTCATTTTCTTTTGCCAAGGAGTCATTTTCTTAATGCTTATCTCTATGCCTCTCTAGTGATGACCAGTCCTTAGAACATAAAAGTTAACAAGATCCTTCTGTTTCTCCACTGGGTGCGCTTCCTCACAAAATCACTCACACTGCAGAGCTCCGCCAGCTCTTGCAGGAAAAAAAGGGTTATCATCCTCATCTTAACCCTGTTCCTTCCTAAGTAAAGTCCTAGAAGGAAGTAAGAGTGCTTCTTCTTGGAGAATGTTTATACCTCCATTCCACTGTGGAGTAAAGGTCATGACTTCCGTGAGATCAGTCATATAAAGGAATGAATTCAGTTTCAGTCTCAAATCTAAAGTGAAGCATTAAAACTTCCTGATAATATATGGATATATAAATGGGATCACCCACTTTTCACTCTTGGTGTAAGAGACAGTGTAGTGTATGACTAAGCACCGTGATAGAATCACATAAAACTATGTTCAAGTTTTAATTCTTATTGCCTGTGAAACTTGTGAGCACAGGTTTTCCTGCTTTCTGAAAGTAAAATGTTCCTACGAAATAAGGAAGGAAGCGATTACCTTAGGACACATCTTGCTAATGGATGCACAAAATCAATCAAAATAAAGCACAAATGTTCACACACACAATTAAAAGTGATGGCAGCCTGATGCTGAGATGCTGAGTGTAGTTCCCAGGGAAGGGGCTGGTGTTACTGCTCTCTCTACTTAGATGTGGCTGCCTTTATAGGCTACTGCAAAACCTTTGCTGAATGATGTTTTACCTTTTTACCTTTTTTTTTGTAAAAGCAAAAATCGTCTTCAAATTTATTTTGGTTTGTGAGAATAGGAGTTGATGTAGATCTTTCAGGAAGTGGCATAAAATGAACCTTGAAAAAGTGGGAAATACCTGTATTCATTCTCCCAGTAATTCAGTATTCTCATCTGAGGATGCTAATAACATCAGATCACAAGATCTTATGTCATGTATCATGTTCCTTGGAAGAAAAGCTATGACAAACCTAGACAGCATACTAAAAAGCAGAGTTATCACTTTGTTGACAAAGGTCTGTATAGTCAAAGCTATGATTTTTCTAGTAGCCATATATGGATATGAGAGATATACATAAAGAAGGCTGAGCATTGAATAATTGATGCTTTCCAACTGTGATGATGGAGAAGACTCTTGAGAGTCCCTTGGATAGCAAGGAGATAAAACCAGTCAATCCCAAAAGAAATTAACACTGAATATACATTGGAAGGACTGATGTGAAGCTCCAATACTTTGGTCACCTGATGTGAAGAGCCAACTCATTGGAAAAGACCCTGATACTGGGAAAGATTGAAGGCAGGAGGAGAAGGGGACGACAGAGCATGAGATGGTTGGATGGCGTCATCAATTTAATGGACATGAGTTTGAACAAACTTCAGGAGACGGTGAATGACAGGGAAGCCTGGCTTGCTCCAGTCCATGAGGTTGCAGAGAGTTGGACATGACTTAGTAACTGAACAACCACAACAATCATATGTAAAACATCTGGCAACTAGTAAGAGTTCCTTGAGTGGTAGTTATCAACTCCCCCCCTTTTTTTTGTATGTGATAATTTTCTATTTTATTTTTTCCACTTATTTTTATTAGTTGGAGGCTAATTACTTTACACCCCTTTTAAAAAAACATCAAGGGATGAAAACAGTGATCAAAAACTGTCCTGCAAATCCCAGTTCTTAAAATGGCGCAGCAGCATTCCCAAGAGCTGGCAGCAGTGGCTTGCTGATCTCTTTGGAACATGGTCCTTCTGTTCAGACATCTCAGAAAGGAGTATCATGCATGCCTATGCTGTATGTAACCAAGAGGAAGCATCAACTGGTCATGACTGGCTTACAGATAGCTTTTTACAGAAGGTCCCCAAAGTATTTAACTGAATATCTTTCAAGTACTGCATGAATCCCTAATATTGCACCAAAGCTGAGCATATCTCTCAAAATGTATTAATAAAAGGTTGTTGCTGAGCCATGAAAGATGCTGGGATTCTTGGCTTCTGGAGCAGAGGAATTCAATCTGGGGCCAGTGATGAGGCTTGATCACTCAGAGCTTTTGTGTAATAAAAGTTTTGTTAAGTATAAACAGGAGAAAGCTTCTGACACAGACATCAGAAAAGGAGCAGAAAGAGTGCCCCCGGGCTCATCTTTAGCTGGATATTGTATAGCTACTAGCAGGCTGCTAATTAGAGAAAGGAAGTGTCTCAAAACTCAGAGTGGCACCAGACCCCTCACCCTCAACATGCATTTTGAGATAACATTGGCGCAAGGTAAGTCATCCCGGGCCATAAAATGATTGACATGAATCTTGAAGAAAGGCAGGTTTCCAAGCAAATATATGGTTTCATTAACATAGATTAGGAGAACAATTGTATGAGTGAAATATACTGGTTCGTCAAGTCGGTTCTGAGTCTTAAGTGGAACCGACTTGAAGACAGAGTCTAGGGTAAATACATAGTTCATTAACATAGCTTAAGAAAAATATTTCCAAAAGAAAAATGCATCGGTTAGCTCGAGGTTTGAGACAAGTCGAGTTCAGGTGGAACAAGGTGTCGTCATGGCAACACAGACTTTTAAGAGAAATCTTTTAATCTTGTATAGAGAGGGGAAGAAATCTAACACTTGTAGTTTGTTTCCTCCTGCTGCTTAAGAGAGAGATAAAAACAATCTGACTCTTGCAGCCTATTTCCTCCATTTGGAGATTCCTAGCCTTCCTGCCTGTTACCCTCTCAATAACAGTGTTAAATTCTATTCCAACAGTAGAATTTTTGACCAACAGTTCCTGCATGTACCTTCAGGTTTACAAAATCAAATAACTAACTGGTGGAAGAGTGTTTCAAAACATACATCACTAAAGTAAATCTGGGAAGTCAGTTCTGACCTCTCCCTTGTAATCACTGTGCTTAGATGATGGTTCAGTGATCTGTCAGGAAGTCTTGTATCCCAAGCACACCAGTTTGCTTACTAACCATTGGAAAATGGACCCCAAATTATAGAAAGGTCCCTCTTTGTAATTTTCAATTTGGGTAAAATTAGAAAGATTATTTGATGCAGGAAATTTATCTGAAAACTTTTTGGTGACCTCAAGTGTACTTGAAAAAAATTCCTAACAATTCTGGGGGTCTCAGGTCTAATAACAAGAAACGTCAATGAAAATGGTCGCAGATATTTTGGAGGTCTCATGAAATTATGCATATTTCTAATCAAGTTACTTTTATGAATCTTTAAAGAACCCCATTTTCCCCAAAGTGACAGTTATACACAGGCAATAACCATGGAGCTCAGAAAATTAACTATCATGGAAAAGTAACTTAAAAGTAACATCCTACTTAACATTTTAACTAAAAGAAGACAATATTAACTTTTTTATATTACTTACAGCAAGTCCCCTCATAAGAGAGACACTTTTGACATGGTTGTTGTTTAGCTCTTAGAGATGCTTTATCCAAACTGTGAAAGCATAGTAGCTAACAACTGATAAAATATTAGAATTTATAAAATGCTTGCCATATGCCAGACACTATAAAAAAACATTTATTTATTGCATTTTCACAAACTCCCTCTGAGGTGAACTAATATCCTTATTTTAAATGAGGAAGCAGAACACGTCTATGAAACAGAAACAGACTCACGCATAGAGAATAGCCTTGTGGCTTCCAAAGGCGAAGCAGCTGGTGGAGGATGGACGGTTGGAGAGAGTAGATGTAAATTATTACATATGGAATTGGTAAATAGCAAGGTCTTACTATATAGCACAGAGAATTATTTTCACGGTCCTCTTATAAACCATAATGAAAAATAAGAATGTATCTATGTGTATAACTGAATCAATTTCCTGTACAGTATAAATTAATACACTACAAATCAACTATAACTTAATAAAAAAAAAAACAAGGAAGTAAAGGCTAGAGGATTATTAAATAGATTTCAAAGGTTCTACATGTGTGCTAAGTTGCTTCAATCATTTCCAGCTCTTTGGAACTTCATGGAGCATCGTGTCCCACCAGGGCCCACCGTCTGCGGGGTTCTGCAGGCAAGAATACTAGAGTGGGTTGCCACGCTCTCCTCCAGGGAACACTCCTGACCCAGGGGCTGAGCCGGTGCCTCATGCCTCCTGCATTGGCGGGCAGGTTCTCTACTGCTGGGGCCACCTGGGGAGCCCCGGAATTTGCACACGTAGTAAATGTTGGAAGCACTGCTATGAAGATGTACGAACTGTCAGATTCCAGTGCTTTCAGCACTGCATTCACCCTCTATACTAAACAACTTCTCCAGTCTGCAGAGCACACTTACCCGTGGTCACACATGTTCCTCATAACAACCTGGTTTATAGATGAGAAAGTTTATGTCAATGGATGCTAGGCTCACACAGGTTGCCAGGGGTGAAGATGGACCCAAGTCCAGCTTTCACATCAAGTCACTCCAACTTATTAAGAAATTGGACTTCCCTGGTGGTCTAATGGTTAAGACTAAGCTTCCACTACTGGGGGCTTGAGTTCAATCTCTGGTTGGGGAACTAAGATCCCACATGGTTCATGGTGTGGCCAAAACATTATCATTTTTTATTTAAAAATTAAAAAAAAGAACACATTTAAGAAACAAACAAGCAAAAAAACCAAGTTATTAAGAAATTAAGCCAACTAAATTCGTAAGCCGGGTGTCCTGCATCAGAGGCAGACTTTGCCGTCTGAGCCACCAGGGAAGCCCATCCAAAGCCACACTAGGCTGTGAATGCTTCTTTTTCGCGGGACCCACTGCGTACACACATTGAGGATGGCTGTAAATTAGGGGCGTCCTGATCGCATCCATCTGCATGTCGTCACCTGTCTTGCTACGCCCCTCTTGTTGGAACCGCCATCATTCCTCACCAGAGCATGGCTAACCCGACAGCCACACTCCTTTAGAGCCATGGACACCTCCGAGAAGCTGGCATGAGAAATAAGCTTGGCCCTCCGTGACAGTGATGTTTACACATTTGCACACGTACAGGTGTGTGCGCGGTGTAGCACGGATTTCACGGACCTTCCCCAGTGGGGGATCCTCCTTGCAGATTTCAGCCCCTCCATCATCTATTAGATGCATGGCAGCCATGGAGATGCTTGAAACAGAAATCAGGTCATGTCGTTTCTCTACTGAAAACCCGCCGATGACTCACCTCACTCAGAAAAGAATCCAAAATGAGACACCACATAATCAGACGCCACAGGTCCTCGTCTCCTGGCCCTTGCCTTCAGTCACTTTAGTCCAGTCACAAAGGTCTTCTTGCTCATGTACATCAAGCTGACTCCTGACCAGCACCCTGGCGCTTAGGATTCCTTCTGCCTTGAAGGCTCTTTCTCCAGAAGTGCAGAAAGCTGGCGCCTTCGTCCAGATACCCTAGTTTCATCTGAAAACAGAGGTCCTCTCATCACGCTCTCTCCCTTTGTCTTGATTTTCTTCTGTATGAGCAATCACAGCCATTTTTCAAGCCATGTCCTTGTTCATATTCTGATCTTTGTGCACTAGATGGCTTGCACCCTGAGTGCACAGACTTTACTTTGTTTACTGCTGTAATCCCAGTAACTAGACCTTGGCTGGTACATGCTGAGCACTTGTGAAGTATTTGTTGGATGAATCATGAGCTACATAAAACAACTTAATAAATAAATATGGCACAAAATATAAATATAAATGAGCATCTTCACAACCAAGTTAGCCACATTTTTAAAAAAGACACTGTTATGTATTTATCTTCAAAACTGGTTCAGAATTGGTTCACAGGTCATTCAATGAGGTTGATTTCATTACTTTATAGTCACCTTTAGAGTTCTTAAAAAGTGTAAGGTTTTTTTTTTTTTTCAGATTGATAACCCATTTTACACACCAGGTGTGTATCTAGTTGATTTTAAACCTGAAATCTAATTGACCTTCTAAAAAGAATATTGCATTTTGGGTACCCGGTTAAATGACACTGCTTGTTGGACTGTGATCAATAGTTCCCTCTGAAAATTCTTATATATCAAAAACTATTGTTATTCTTTGAGTTTGCTGTTTGTCAGAAGTGCAATATACTTTAGAAGGAAAATGAAGGAATCATTTCCTCTGTTCGCTCTGCTATGATGTGTGACGTTGAAGACTTACCCAAGAGCCTTTAAAATGTATAAAGTGTACTATTGAGCCAAGGTAGACTTCATCAAATAATAAAATTTCATTAATTAAACATGTTTAAAAATCAGTGATCATACCGAAATAAAATATTCAAACTTCCTTTGTGCTGAGATCAGTAACTTTCTCACTTATATAAATTCACCCCACTTTGTGTTTAGGGGTTATAGTGTGTTGGTCTATATCAGGGAAATACCCTGTGCAGTTAATCTATGGTCATCCACCCAGCAAACTTACGGAGAATCAGCTGTGTGCCAGCCGCACTGCCAGTTGCTGGATATACGACACTGGGTGATACACATGTTCCAGAGAGAAGGAGAATCTAGAGATGAAATAATTGCAGGGCACTGTCAAAGTATCCTGGGAACGGAAGCGTACGAAATGGAATAGGACCAGAAACAAACAGGAGCCCAAGTCTGCCAAAGGAAATGAAGGAGAGCACAGAGGCTTTTAAAGAAAGTAAAATTTGAGCTTAATTTTAAAGGATGCTGAAAAGCTTCCCCCAAAAAGAAGAGATCAAAGGAAGGAAACAGCTATCCACGCAGTTTGGAAGTGCTTGGAAAATCTTGGAGGAAATGGGTAAAGTGCAGGAGTCAAGCCTATAAGGAAAAGTGCTGTCCTTATACAAAGTGTTATGGCCGTGATGAGCAATCTAAGTTGAAGAAATAGTCTAATGACTGTTTCTGAATCATTTTTGAACAGGGTCCTTTCTGGGAGTGACATGGACGATTCTATATAGGAAGGGCAAGGCTTTGTTGGAGTTTTACTAGTCATCTTACATTTTGCCGTAGCAGTTTTGTTAGGACTAGACATTTTTATCCACAGACTCAAAAAGGTCTGCCTCCTGTAAAACATCAGATTATGAGTTCCTCGTGGTAGAGTGCCTGGTCTCATTCCTCTTTCTTTCCCCAGAACCTGGCAGACAGCAATCGTAGGTGCTCAGTAAAGAGTTTTCGGTTGACTCAGACTGTGTTTTAATGCAGCGAGCTTTCAGGCTCTGTGGTATAACACACTCTAATGCGAAGATGGAGACATCCACAAGCCTTTCACTGGTGTCCAACGGCCTGTCTTTGGTAAGAAGGTCTCTGCTGGCACTCATGATCCAGGACAGCTGGGCTGGAAAACGCAAGAAAGCACTGCAGTCCACCTCGCTCTGCTCTCCCTTCTTCATAGGATAAAGCCAGAACAAATGTTTCAACCAGAAGCAACTTTGGTTTCCTATTTGATCTGAATCCCTTAATCTTCTCCATTTATTATGTTCAAGGAATAAAATAGCATGTATATACCTGACAAAGTTTCTCCAGAAAAACAGCTGGAGGCATCATTGGGAAAATTTAGTTAAAACATTGTATGTCCTATGGCGCTTCTTCCAGCAGCTTACCGCAGTTCAACAACCGCAACAGTAAGTGCTGCCCACCCTTTCCCTGCTAACCCTGTTCAACTCTGAATGAGTTAAATTGATAGTTAAGCTTCAGTCGATTTAGCAAATAAGAGACATTTAGCTACCGTGCATTGTGCACATGCTGGAAACCAACATGCATTGTGTGCTGATAGTTTTATGCATGTGTCTTATTTAGTCTTCCCAGCAGACTTGACCGTTGTCCATATGCCCACACGTATTCCCCTGTGTGTGCTTTTGAAGCCATCACAACCATTGTCAAAGGGTTTTAAATCCATTAACTTTAAAGCATAGTGAATATGCTGTCTTGAGAACAAAAGAGAAAGGATACGAAACTATAATTTAGAAATGTTAAGGTGTATAAGGCCACCTAGGTGGTGAGAAGTGGGACTAGGATTTAAATCCCAGCCAATCTGACTCCCAACCCCCCTGGTTCTCAAAACTTACCTTCTTTCTCAGTTTTATTGAGAAATAACTGGCACATAACATTATATTAGTTCGCAGTTGCTGTTTTTGTTCAGCTGCAAAGTCGTGTCTGACTCTCTGCAGCCCCGTGGACTGCAGCACGCCTGGCTTCCTTGTCCTTCGCTATCTCCTGCGGTTTGCTCGAACTCAAGTCCATTGAGTCAGTGATGCCATCCAACCATCTCGTCCTCTCTCGCCCTCTTCTCCTCCTGCTTTTAGTCTTTTCCAGCATGAGGGTCTTTTCCTATGAGTTGGCTCTTCGCATCAGGTGACCTAAGTATTGGAGCTTTAGCTTCAGAATCAGTCCTTCCAATCAGTATTCAGGGCTGACTTCCTTTAGCATCCAGTGGTTTCATCTCCTTGCTGTCCAAAAGACTCGCAAGAATCTTCTCTAGCACCACAGTTTGAAAGCATCAATTCTTCAGTGCTAAGCCTTCTTTTTGGTCCACGTCTCACATCCATACATGACTAGTGGAAAAATCATAGCTTTGACTATACAGACCTTTGTCAGCAAAGTGATGTCTCTGCTTTTTAATAGGCTGTCTAGGTTTGTCATAGCTTTTCTTGCAGTGAGCAAGCATCTTCTACATGATTATGTGATATTTGAATACATTGTAAAATGATTACCACAATTACTTTACATCATTCAGCTCATAATGTTGCAATTATTTTCTTGTGATGAGAAATTTAACATCTACTCTTCTAGCAAGCTTCAAGTATACAATATAGTGTCATAGTAACAATGCAGTATATACTGTCGTTAGGGCTTACTTATTTTATAATTGGAAGTTTATACCTTTGACCACCTTCAGCCCCACCAAGAACCCCAGCCTCTGGCAATCTCCAATGTATTCTGTTTCTATGAGCTTGGGTTTTGTGCATTTGAATCACCTCAGGATCTTGTGAAAATACACATTTTGACCTAGGAGTGCAATGAGCCTAAGTCAAGGCCAGAGATTCTGGGGACCGTGTCTCGGTTATAAATACTAAACCACTATGCTTCTAAACTATACTGGACTTGAGCATAGAAAATTCAACCTGAGCCAGTGCCTGTAACAGATATTTGACTGTGAGCCCTGCAAGTTCTGAATTTATATATGCAGGTTTTCCTCGTCCTGACATTGTGTATTTTATTCCCTGAATTTTCAGGTTTTTAAAACAAAATTCAGGTCTTTTTGAAGCATTAAGCTCTCAGCAAAATATGATCTATTTAATGTTCTTCTACTCTCCTGGAAAGAAAATGTTTGCATAGAAGACAGTTGGAGAATTAAAGAAAAGATGATTAGATAAGCAATTTCACTGTTGGGTATATAGCCAAAGAAAATGAAAACATGAATTCCAAAAGATACATGGACCCCAATAATCATAGCAGCATTATTTACAGTTGCCAAGATACGGAAGCAACTTACTGTCCATCAACAGATGAATGGATAAAGAAAATATGGTGCACATATACAATGAAACATTATATACACATATACATAAAATGTAATATTGTTCACCATAAAAGGGGATGAAGCTCTGCCATTTTCAGCAGTGTAGGTGGTCCTAGAGATTAAGTACTATGTTTAGTGAAATAAATCAGACAGAAAAACAAGCGCTCTGTTATCACAGTGTCAGTTGCTTCTGATTTAAAGAAGAGTCATTAACTAATTCATTAATTTAAAAAGTGGATATTAATTCATTTAATTTTTATAGAAATCGTATGCTGTGAATATTAGTTTTATTTCTGTTTTACAGACAAGAAAAATGAGATTAAAACCAGTTAAATAGCTTCCAGTTTACATGGCTAAGAAGCAAAGAAGCTAGAAAGTCAAAAGGAGGTGCTAAGGCTTCAGAGCCCACATAACTAACCATGTATGGAGGAAGTTTGCAATCCACAGGGTACCAGCATGGCATAAAGAAAAATGAACTTTTTATGCAATATGTGATGTTATCCCATTTTACAAATGAAGAAATTAGGACTCAGAGTCAAGTTCCATACAATCTGTTAGCACTGACAATTATTCTCTCAAAGGTTCAATTTCCTCATTTGTAAAATGACCTAATCTCAAATAACTCCTAGAGTTTGGAAAGTGAATTAAAAGAAAGCATATATATATATATATATATATATATATATATATATATATAGTGTTTACCAAGTAATAGATTCTCTATATATGGCCTGATATTGCAGGTGTTATCTGAGTGTCTCCCCAGGAATGTCTTCCTCAAGGACCTGGGAGCCATCCCTTTGAAACTGTAATCATCCAAGAAAGAAAGAATCTGCCTGCAATGTGGGAGATCTGAGTTCGATCCCTGGGTTGGGAAGATCCGCTAGAGAAGGGAAAGGCTACCCACTCCAGTATTCTGGCCTGAACAATTCCATGGACTGTGCAGTCCATGGGGTCGCAAAGAGTCGGACACAACTGAGCGACTTTCACTTCACTTCACTTCGAGAAAGATACGAGCCCTATGTTCCAGTCTCTGTGGGAGGGTGAGAGCTTACATAACTTCCACAAGTGTCAATTAGGAAACACAGATGGCTTAAACACCTTAAACAACCCCACCAAAAAGTTCCTCTCATACTTTTCCACCGATTCACCTGGTTGCTTAAAAACTCTCCCACCTTTTCTTTCAGTGGAGTTATAGTCAATCTCTCTCCCCATTGCAAAAGTATTGAATAAAGTCCTCCTTGCCTGTTTAAAATCAATCAACCAACCTAAGTGATTTTCATGATGAAATAGTCGACATTGTAAGCATTTAGACTATATCAATATAATAGTTTGTACAAACGGGAAACTGCATATGTGTGTGTGTGTATTTGTATAGTTAATTTAAATTAAACTGTTTACCTATTCCACATTTTTTTTCGTTAGAGAGTCAGGATTTTCCTCATTTGACCATAAGGCAAGATTATGCTCAATGTGATTGGTACCTTAGTGACATTTTTATGACCAAGAAAAGGTCAGCAGCTCCTTTTTATCAGCTAAATTCCATGTAAAAATGCATTATTTCACTCACAATATTCAGGAATGAGATACAACAGATGATTATTTTGAAAATGGCAGCATTAAACTGCACTCATCTCAAATTTTCACTAGTTTTTTTAACTATAAAATAACTTCTGCTTTGACTCTGGCGCTCTCATCTCAAGCTCATTAATACACTTCTTTTATTTCTTGTAAAACTCATGTCAAACTGATTAAACCAGGACAGAAGTTCAACAATGCAGAATAGAACTGACATCATTTTATTAGATGGCCTCCTTGCATGGAATGAGAAAAGAGCCTGAGCCATATATTCCAAATTTGAGATGTGTTTCATTAGGCAGCCTTCAGTTCAATTCAGCCAGCTTTAGGACCACACAATAATATGCATATTCTTTTAAACACACCTACACTTTTTTCATTGGCTAAACTCTATTTAGAATAAGTAGTTGTGCTAGTCTCCTTGTTTTGCCTTTCCCATCTGCCATTTCTGTCATTAAAAATGAGTGAAAATAGATAAAGTTGTCATTTGCATTTATTGTATCTCTTCTCCTCATTCCAGAAATGTTGTGTTAAACTTCTAATTTTCCTTTGCTTGCTTGATTTTAATAATACACTGAGAATTCTAAGTTCTTATGGCAAATACTATTTTTCCTATAATGAGTCATCAGGTAGGTGTTATTCAAACCAGCACATCGATGTACAAAAGTTACCAAATAGAAGTATATTCTTAAACACTTAATAAAAATGTTTTATTGAAGATTTTCTCAAAGAGGGCCTTTGTCAGAGTCTCTGTAGATCTTAATAAATATACTCCAAAGGGAGAGGATTTGGTGGAAGTGAGAACTTGGCCTGTGATTCTTTAATATGTGATACACTTAGCATCAAGGATATAGAGATGTTTGAAAAGCCACAGACCCAGACTAAGAGGAGGCTTGAGACCAGGGCAGAGGCATAGTTGGCTCTAGGACCCCAAAACTGTACAACATGATACGTAACGCTAGGCTCTTTCTAGGTGTTAGAAAGGGTTCAGAGAAAGTGAGCGGCCTTAAGTCGTAGTTTCGTTAGTTTCACTGAGATCCTATCTCTTGATTCTTTACCCTCTGAGCCATGAGGGAAGCCAAGGCAGGCAAGAGTGGGCAGTAATTGTGCCTCACATACATAAATTAATATCCCCCGTCATGATTCCTCATTTTTAAATATTCCTGTCACTTCCTGCTTTAAATTGTCTAAATGTTGGTAAAAATTAAAATTTTGGATCCTAATATTTAGATTCCAATATCCTATATCAAAGATCTCTATACTTGAGATGCTAAGGGACTGATCTCATAGTATTCCATATTCACTAGGGCTCAAGCCTCCAAATGTAACACAAAGATTTCATATATTTTGCATGAGTGAAGTGAGTGAACTTGCTCAGTTGTGCTCGACTCTGCAGTCCCATGGACTGTAGCCCACCAGGCTCCTCCATCCATGGGATTCTCCAGGCAAGAGTACTGGAGCGGGTTGCCCTTTCCTTCTCCAGGGGACCTTCCCGACCCAGGGATCAAACCCGGGTCTCCTGCATTGTAGACAGACGCTTTACCATCTGAGCCACCAGGGAAGTCCATGTTTGCACTTATTTATGCATACATACCAACAGTGCAAGCATTGATCACTTAGTAGGTTCAGGACATTGTGAAAGACTCTGCCAAATTATTTCATCTGTTTCTGTCAGCAGTAGATGAAGAAACATGATTTTTAAAGTTTTATTGTTGAGAAATTAAGACAAACAGTTTAGGTAATCTGCTTGTAGTCATCAGTGCTTTGATGGCAAACTGTCTACTGGCAAAGTCTATGGCCATCCCTTCTCTGGCCCAAAAGGCAATAGTGTTTCTGTAGTACAGAGTGGGTAATGAAAGTAAAAGCAGACATTGATAGACATTCCTAGTTGTGTGGAAAGCTCAAGACGTAATAGTGAGTGTTTTAAGACTTTTAGAACAAAATTGATTGCATTGAAGCTGTTTAGGTCTTCCCTGGTAGCTCAGCTGGTAAAGAATCTGCCTTCGATGCAGAAGACCTGGGTTCAATTCCTGGGTTGGGAAGATACCCTGGAGAAGGGAAAGGCTACCCACTCCAGTATTCTGGCCTGGAGAATTCCACGGACTGTATAGTCCATGTGGTCTCAAAGAGTCAGACACAACTGAGAGACTTTCAGCTTCACCAAATAACAAATCCTAAGAGATTCCCCACACCAACTCAAACTGGGATGTAACCTTGGAAAGCAAGGGACTATGGATTTAAATAATTGGGATGATAAACTATCAAATATTCATTCCCTAAGAGATAATTCTTAGGTTGAAAGTAGATGTTTTGTCAGACTGAACAACTCCTAAGTGAAATTTAAGTGAATTCTCATACTCTGAGTTGTAAGATCAGCTTCTCTAGCAGTTTATTTTCAAAGACTTTCAGAAGTGTGCTGAGTCTATCTAAACTCAGTACTTGGGGCTGGGTCTTCACAGGCTTGTACGCTAATCACCATGCCCACGGCAGCAGCACCCGGGAGAACTCATACCGGTTAGATCCAGTCTCCAACCTCGCAGGCTGACATGGGGGCAGAGCAGGTGGGCATGGAGGGCTCAGTGCACGTGCAAAGCAGAGAGCAAAATGGGCACAAAAGGAACAGTGGGGAAGATCTCCTTTCTCTCCCAGAATAGCCCAGATGTGTCCCCAAAGCCCCGTGGGATTCTAGCTTAGCAGAGAAAAGAGGCACCTTGGGGAGAAAAGGTGTGTATATATGGACTAGAACAAAGTTCAGATATGTTATTAGAGTTCATGTGAGCAAAAACTGAATATTATTATTAAACATTTTTATCAGAATGCTATTATTTAAATAAAAATTTAAGTACTTTTAATCTATTAGATTATGGTACAGTCAAAATAAATATACTCTCAGTATTATTTCTGTACTTGGTACATAGATTTTACATAAAGCTCATTGTAGAACATTTCTTTGTTCCTTTGTTTTCACTCCCATGGGAAGTCCTTGAGGGCAGTGTTCACAGCTCCTTAATCATAGAGCTTCTGTCCTTCACGTGTAAACTTTCAGTGTGTTCTCGATGAATTACAGGCAAGAAACTGAGGCACAGTGATATATAAGTAATTTATTTGGGGTGGTAAATTAGAACTTGTTAGAACAAAGCTTATGACTCTTGGCCTGGGCTTAGAAGAGTCAGATTATTAAAAGATGACCTGAGGAAGGAGCTGGCTGTCCTTTGGAGATGGCCAGATATCACTAAGAAGAGCTAGCATTATCTGAAAAAAGTGAAAGTGAAAGTCGCTCAATCGTGTCTCACTCTTCGTGACCCCTTGTAATTCTCCAGGCCAGAATATTGGAGGAGGTAGTCTTTCCCTTCTCCAGGGAGTCTTCCCAACCCAGGGATTGAACCCAGGTCTCCTGCATTGCAGGTGGATTCTTTACCAGCTGAGTCACAAACGGAAGCCCAAGAATATTGGAGTGGGTGGCCTATCCCTTCTCTAGTGTATCTTCCCGGCCCAGGAATCAAACAGGGGTCTCTTGCATTGCAGGCAGATTCTTTACCAACTGAGCTACCAGGAAAGTCTGAGGCAACCAGCGTCATGAGATGTGGAAACATCATGTACTCTCCTCTACGTAGCTTTGTTTTGCTGCAAAACCTACGACTTTCTGTATGCATGCTTCTTCATAGTTGGTTTTGCATTGTTTGAGCGTATGTGTTTATTGGATTTTATTCTTCCTGAATTACTCCACAGGCTGTGATCCCTTCCACTCTGCCCCCAGATATTGGTGGCAATGTGGCACAATAAATATGCCCCATCTGCTGGCCAAGTTTTGTTGACCTAACAGAGAGGCTCATTAGATCTGTTGATGGTCCTTAATATTCACAACTTAATCCATTGAAGGAAAATCAAACTAAATTGTTCATTTTCCTGGACTGGATCAGTAGGGCTGCTGCCATATTACAGGCTCTAGGCTCAGAGCTCTATCACAGTGCTTTCCAAGTTATATTATTGGTACCATATGTCTGAATATAAAAGCTATGATTTCCCCACAAAAATATAAGCTTTTGTGAGGTAAGAGATCATGTCCTGTTTACCCTATTATTCCTAAGCACTAGTCTAATGCCTAGCCCATAATATGTATTATGTGTTTGTAGAGAAAAATTAATATCTTACTATTCTTTCCATTTATATGGTGTGCATACATTCATGATAAGTCGTCTCAGTCATGTCCAACTCTCCAACCATTTGGACTATAGCCTGCCAGGCTTCTCTGTCCATGGGATTCTCTTTGCAAGAATCCTGAAGTGGGTTGCCATGCCCTCCTCCAGGGGATCTTCCTGACTCAGGGATTGAACCCTCATCTCTTAACATCTCCCACGTTGGCAAGTGGGTTCTTTACCACTAGCGCCACCTGGGAAGCCCTTATATGGTGTAATTCAATACAAAAGCCTCCTATAATCTTATGAATGATTCTATCTGAGAAGGGATCTGTGATACTTTTCCCATTCTGGGCTCAGGGTGCCTGTCTGTACCCGCAAGCTTAATTTTGTATAAAATATGTTTTACAATATAAAATGACACCACTATTAAACTAATCACAGCACACCTCAACTCTGCTTTTTCCCCCCTTCCCAGCCTCCTATTCACATAAATCTGAATATATGAGAGGACAAAGAGAGATGTTATCTTGAGATCAGAAATATTGCCTGGACAAGAGGGCAGGATAAAGGACATAAAAATCCCTATCTTTGAGTCACATATATTCTATTGGAAAGGTTATGTATTAAACTACATAATAAAGTAATAGTATTTTGTATAATACATAGGAGTAAATGCTCAGGAGAAACATAAAGAAAGGGAACTTGATTATAGCTAGAAGCATGTTTATTTGCAAATGGCAACATCCTGATTCTAAAGGAAAAACTGATGATGGCAGAAAAATAAGGCAGTAATGTTTTCACTGTAGATGAGGAGGGCCCAAGTCTTAGGTAGCTGACATATACAGATCATCTGCAGTTAGGAGGTGAGATCAAGTCCATGGAATGAAGCAGGTGAGGAGGATATGTGGTCTGAGAGTGTGCAGGTTCTCTTCTGATGGCCTCTAGTTACCAGGTGAATAGGTAGGTACATCATCACCTGAGAGAATTGGAGGTGAACTTTCAATGCTTCGAGAATGAAGCAGAGAAAAGTTTGAATCATCCAGAAAAAATGGAACATACTTAGGCTAGATAAAGAAAGGAGGATTGGTTAGGCAGCATAATTAGGCCCATTCTGTCATCATGAATTTCAAAGGAGATTGATCAACTTGGTTGCTGTTTTTCTCTATCCATTTTTTGCTGCACAGAAGGATGCATAGCGTTAGCAGACAGAAAGCTTTAACCAAAGTTCTGCCTGAACCAATGCAATTTAACAAAGGGAGACATCGGGAAGAAAATTTGAGTTGTATGTAAAGGAATGATTGTAATGACTGAACTTAAAAATTAAGCTGAGCAGAGAGGAAAATGAAGACATGGGGGAAAAAAACATACTGAAAAGGATTAGGATGTTGTTGTCCTGGTGTGGTCAAAGGGTTGTTGGGGGCTTCCCAGGTGGCTCAGCGGTAAAGAAGCTGCCTACCAGTGCAGAAGATGCAAGAGATGAGGGTTTGATCTCTGGATTTGGAAGATCCCCTGGAGAAGGAAATAGCAACCCATTCCAGTATTTTTGCCTGGAAAATTCCATGGACAGTGGAGCCTAGCCGGCTACAGTCCATGGGTCTCAAAGAGTCAGACACAACTGAGCATGAACATCACATCACATCAAGTGGACGGTGGATATTTAAAGAAATGGAATTTGAGTCTTACTTAGAAAGGGTTTAATCCAAAATGGCATAGTTTTTTTTGGGGGGAGGGGGGTGTTTTTGTTTTTAGTAAAGGCATTCAACACTCCACAGCAAAATGGCTTGTCTTTGACTCACTTTATTTACAATTATTACAGCCAAAAACCAAAACAAAGCTTTATATCCATAGACTTTATGTTGTGGGAATGACTGCTAGGTGAATATCATTAATAATAGAAGTGTCACCCCTGATTTCAGAAGCTCTTCCCAAACAGTTGGATGCCCACAGCTTTATACAATGCCAGGAAGTAGCTATCCAATGAATATGTGCTATTTTAATAAAAGTATGTATGATGTACCGAAAGTCTCAACTTTAGCTAAATTTGTCTCATGTTAACCACATCTTTAGAAAGTCATCACTAGTACATTAATTTAACATAAGGAATTTGCATAATGCAATGCACATACTTAATTTCTCCCTGTTACTTGCATTTCAAGCAGCTAGGCTGGTTAATAATGTATTAGTCAGCTAGTATAGTCATTAGTTTTGTCATTTAAAATCATGTCTATAATTAGACATACTACATTTCAACAAATATAAATCACTGATATTTAATTAGAGAAATGTTTCTCTTACACTGGATAAAGTTGATAGGTAATCATTCTTCATAAATTACAGCTGAAATCACCTACTCTAAATCATACAATGTCTTTTAAATATGTTAAATCTTATGAAAATGAAGTTATGCAAATTTTGGAAGGATTATAAAATACTGAATAATAAAGGAGACCATCTCATACAGCCTATTTATCTTGTATTTTTTAGTTGAATTTATCAAACAGCCAATAGAAAAAAATTTTTAAAGGTATTAAAATTTAAGGAGAAACTCCATCTGCAAGAAATTTAAAGTTAAGTCTGCTTTTGAACACTCACTGCTTTTGCATAGCAAAGATAACAACATGCTTATCTAGATTGACTCTCTCCAGATGGGAAAATTGTAGAGCCAGTGAAATACCATTTATTGTTCTGTATTCTTTCCTATAGACCAGAATTATGAGGAAAATAACATAGGACACACTCGTCCAATAGGAGTGTTCCTAAGAGGAAGAGACAGTGGATTCACACAGGTGGCTTCAGTCAAATTGGAAATTTGCTGTTTCTTAAGCTGGGTTATGGGTATAAATGTTTTATTATTATACTGCTGCTAAGTCGCTTCAGTTGTGTCTGACTCTGTGTGACTCCTTAGACGGCAGCCCACCAGGCTCTGCCATCCCTGGGATTCTCCAGGCAAGAACACTGGAGTGGGTTGCCATTTCCTTCTCCAGTGCATGAAAGTGAAAAGTGAAAGTGAAGTCGCTCAGTTGTGTCTGACTCTTCGCGACCCCATGGACTGCAGCCCACCAGGCTCCTCCGTCCATGGTATTTTCCAGGCTAGAGGACTGGAGTGGGGTGCCATTGCCTTCTCCATATTATTATACTAATAATACATAATGTATAAATAATAAATAAAGTATGTTATAAATATTTTAAAATATACAAACTATTTCATAATTTAAAATTGCAAAAACAAAAATAATGTAACTAAAACCCTAGACAAAACCAAAGAGGAAAAATACTACCCAAAACTAACACACATACTTGTTTCTGAGGGCCTATAATGGTGCCCCTTCTGTGCTGCCTGTTTCAGTCTTTGGAAGAGTATAAACATCTCCTGCTTCATCCTGATTTAGACTCGCTGGCATAGAGGAGCATCCTTGTAGCCTTGAAGGAATTGACGTGGGTCCCCCCATCCTAGTCTAACATGTAATGCCTTCATTCTGTTAGGGCTGCTCTGTGTCTGGTCTCTCTCCCCTCACCACCTTGGGTTCAAAACAGGTGGTAGAGATCAGGACTCAGCCTTCATCCATTTAACAAGTATTTATTGAAAATCTCATATGGATAAGTAAGCACAAACTTTGAGGTCCTTTCCATCCTGTGTGGATAATCCACTTTGGGTTTAATGACTATATAAACTGTTTTAGCAGCCAACTGATTCCTGCAGAAAAATGGGACAATCGGAATACATTCTGAGAACAGAGTAAGCACAGAACTGACAAACCGTGTCAAACAGGGCATTCCCTTTGGGGGAGGCAAGCACTGACTTTCCAAGGAGTGGTCTGCACAGCCTTCTCAACCAGGGTGAGTAAAACACTTTCTCAGTAATGGAAACGCCCTATCTTAGAGCTCTCCCAGGACTCTGAGTGTCACAACAGCAATTGTTCTTTTGAACTGACCACCACTTTGCAAAAAGAGAGGCAGACAATGGCTGCCTGCTGGGGTGTCTGTCCATGTGAATGGAACAAGCCCGTGGTGTCCATTAGTACCAGCGTCAAGGGCCCAAAGGGCAGTCACTCCCCTCATTCTCTCCCTGACAGGACACATGTCATTGCTCTATGAAGTGGGCACACACAAAGCTTGGAACAGAAAAGAAATGAGACCTCTGCTCATCACCCTCTAAGCAGACTTTCTGAGGAAAAACAGTAAGTATGTAAGTATGTCATCCATAGGCACTCCTTGGCAGATTATGTCATTTCAGAAAATAAACAATCCCAAACACTCCGAAGCGTGGATAAATTCTTTTCTCTGCCTCCCCGCTCCAAGCGCTTTAATGAGCTTCAGAATCGACCCGCTGTCCGGCCCTCTCAGTGCAGGAAGCGGTCTGCGCGCTTCTCCTTTTAAGGAGTTGTTCCGTCCATAAAGCCATTGCAATGCTTCACATCTGTTGGTCAAATGCCACTAAGTGCCTCTCCCTAAATCTGATCAGGGATGTCTGTCATTTTTATTATTTCAGTCAGTAGCTGAGTTCTCCAACCCCAAATCCATTTCTTTGCTCAATACCGAGACATGTACAATGATGATGGGGTGGGGGCAGGAGAGTGAGGAGGAATTTTTGAAGCAAGTGAAGAGAGAGAGAGAGGAATGTAACGGGAATGTCTGTTACAACCATCCTTCCTTCCCTCCAGTGACTGTGTTGGTACAGAGGTGCCCTGGTTGCTGGTGGCAACCTTCCTTTATGACACAGTGATAGCATGCAGCGCTATCTTCCCTCCACAGCCTCATGGGCACAACACCAGATTGCCATACATATTGATTTTCCTCTCATCCCTAGGAGACATCACAGCTGCCCCCTCAGAGCGTAGGTGGGAGGCAAAACCTCATTCCCCAGCAGGACAAATGCATGCTCACAGCCCTGCTTTTGGAACATCTCCATGCTGCTCTGAGTCTTTTCCATTTGCTTCTTCTGGGGTTGAGAAAATGAAAGCAAAGACCTCAGAGGACCTTAGACAGGTCTGAAGCATAAACTAAAACAGCTGGGTTGAAACCAGCTCACTTATGCATCAGCACTTTGGACTCTCCTCTTGAAACTATGGCTGTGGAAGACACTGAGAAAGAGAAAATGGAGTGTGGCCTTGAGATTCAAAGGAAGCAGATGCATCTGAATTTAAGGGGTAAATCACTGTGGGCTTCTTTATGGGATGACTAAATCATCCAAAGTGGATGGCTTCCATAGTGAGTGTTAGAACAGGCCAGGCTGGATCTGTGGTTGCATGCTTGGCAGCCATGTGGTCTTGTGTCTCTGCTCAAAGCTGGCTGCATATTGTGATTTCTGTGTCTGAATTTGAAGATCAAGATCAGAAGCATAGGCAGGGAATATGGTGGCAAATGGTACTGACTGATCAAGTCTTTCAGACTTTCCAGGGCTACAAAGTCACAGTGAGGTTTGGACCTCAGACCACAGATCAAATATTTAAAATTATTTTTGGGTAGTTTTACCTTGATTAAAAGGGATCTTGAGAGGCTAATTCTTCTCACTCTCTTTCCATGAGAAGTCCCCAAATATATCCAGCAAGAAAATTGTTCATCTCATCAAGCACAACAAATCAAGCAAGCCCTCCTCTTATCTCGGGCTTTAATCTGTTGATAAGTCAATAGCCTCACACATAGTGAAGAAGTGAAGTGAATGAGCACCTGACGGGCTTTAGGGACAGTGTCCCTGCATTGCCTCTACTTGCCAACTTCCATGCACACAGATGTATGTGCACACACTCAGGCACAAAGGCAGTATTATCAGGTTGCTAGTGTATGAAATCCCTTACCAGGGGGCTTCCCAGGTGGCCCTGGTGGTAAAGGACCTACCTGCCAAAGCAAGAGACATAAGGAATGGACTGCAGTCCTGAGTCAGGAAGATCCCCTGGAGGACGGCATGGCAACCCACTCCTTTATTCTTGCCTGGAGAATCCCATGGACAGAGGAGCCTGGCGGGCTCCAGTCCATGGGGTTGCATAGAGTTGAACACGACTGAATCAATTTAGCATGCACACACATACATATGAAATCTCTGTAGTTATAGACTCCACTGTTTATTCCAAGGCTTAACTTCTAAACACTGAGAAAGTTAATGCAAATTTACACTGATTGATACTAGATTCATTCATGAGAATAGTTTTATAGAAAGAAGCCTCCAAGATTATAACAGGATAGAGAAAAATGTGACTGAGAAGATAAAAGCTATTTCCTCATTTTCTAAGAAACACACAGAAATCCAAGAAACTATGATCAAGTCACATGTCTAGATTCGGTTTTATGTCATTTTCGTAAAGTATGTTGGCTTGTAAGAATTATGAGACATCTTTGATGTCTAAGAATTCAATTTTTCCTTAGCTTTGTTTTCCTTTATTGGTTTTGTATAAATCAAACACTTGAACACATCTTGATAACTACTTCAGATTTTAACAAGAGATCCAGCTTAAGGCTTCTGTATGTTCTGAAATATCTTCTTAAATTCTACAAAATGCTTTGTGGGGATGATTCTGGAGGTTGTGCTCTGAAATTTTGGTATCACACAGCCTCTTGATCATTTTCAAATCCCAATTACCATCTACAACAGAGGCTAGCGGTTTTCTTTGTCCATTATCACCCAGATCTTTTCTTTTTGAGCTTCTGCAATTTTGAGACCAGGAAGAGTAATGCGAGAAAAGAAAATATCTTCTAGTGTAGAGTTAAGCCAAACACTTTTAAAGGAGTTCTTTAAGGGAAGTTTGCTAAGCAAAAGGTATTTGGGAGAGATGAGTGATTTTGATCAGAAGTGTCTTTACCGTTCTCCAGATTTTTGCTCACTTTATCTGTGACTGCCTCAAAAGACGAGCACAGGGCATATTCCCAAAGCTAGCTAAGATCTTGTAGGCTTAACTATAAAAGAAACTTGGGGATTTTCTTTATAAAAGACCACGTGTGAGCGTTAGGGTCACTGGATAAAAAAAAAAAAAAGCAACAGTGTCTTAAAATCATCAGTTGACCTAGAGGCTATAGGCTTTCACTGTGTCAGGATGGGGCTTGTTCAGTCTTTTTTTACTCAGACACTCTGATGGAAAAAACACACAGCTAATAAAGAAGGATTAGTTAGCCTGGCAGGTGTGAAAGAGGCAAGGTGAAAATACTTGGTGCTAGGTTTTTGCTCAGTGTTTGTTTTAAAATTCTTGGAGGCTCTAAATTCTGTCAGTCGATAAATAATTCTAGTACAGAGTGCCAAAGGTAGAAATGGATTTCTCTACACAGAAGTTGGTTGGCATTTGATCCTTTTAAATACACAATGATCTCACATGTCTTTCAAAGATATATCTAGGCCTGTTCAACTTTTACAACTATGTTTAAAGACCATGGACAATAAGATATCTAAAATACATTTACTTAATCCTTTTTTTCAAGTGCATTTTCAATAAATATTACCACTGAAAAACAAAGTAGCAAACATTGTTTCTACTGCTTCTTGGGTGCTTCCCAGGTAGTGCTAGTTGTAAAGAACCCATCTGCCAATGCAGGAGACATAAGAGATGTGAGTTCGATCCCTGGGTCGGGAAGATCCCCTGGAGGAGGGCATGCCAGCCACTCCAGTATTCTTGCCTGGAGAATCCCATGGACACAGGAGCCTGGCAGGCTACAGTCCGTAGGATTGCAAAGACAGATATGACTGAAGTGTCTTAGCATGAATCCATGCATATAAAGCATAACCTTTATAACACCAAAGATCTAGGTTTTTATTATTTTTCTCATTTAACTGAGGAACCTGAAGGATTGGGGTTACTTACCCAAAGCTACAGAGCTAGTGAAAAGCAAATATACCACCCATACAGTCTAACTTACAACCAAACACACAAACATTTTAACACAGGGCCAAATAGTCCACATTTTAATGCACTAAGAGAATAGATTTTAGTTTATTGAATTGTAGTTTCTATATATATACTTCTCAGGCTACAACAGAACAAAAAGCATTCTGAATTTAAAATTCTATTCAGAAGCCTGAATGGCATTAAGCCCCATGACAGCATCTTCTGTGAGTTGATTTTCCATCTTCCCTGCAACCTATGATTCTTTGAGATGAATTCAAACCTAACTCTTTCTTAACAGGGAAAGGAGGAACAAGGTTTTAATAGAGTTGATTAGAATTCACTAGAGTATACCAATTGTCTTGACAGGACATGACAAAATTTGTTGCATCCTGACACAATTTGCACAAAGCCCATGTAAGTTTAGATCATTTATCTACCTGGGCAACCCATTAACTTGATGTCAATATGGCGTTACATTAACTTGTGCTTTTTTCCTCTCTGTTTTCCTTAAAATGTCAGCTTGTGAACTTGTTTACTTATTAATATGTGAACCTTGATTAGGTAATAGGATTAAAAAACTATGCCAAGATAATGATCCTCCCAAAGTTGGCTGCTATCATTTACTTTTGCATAATATTCTGCATCTTATACAAGTGAGAAAAGCAAATGTATTTCTAAATTGTATGAGCTTTCACAATTCTCATACTCTTAACTGACTAAGAGCTTCCAGGGTGGTTCAGTAGTAATGGATTCATCTGCCAACGCGGGAGACATGGATTTGATTTCCAGCCGGGAAGTCTCCTGGAGAAGGAAATGGCTACCCAGTCCAATATTCTTGCCTGGAAAATCCCATGGACAGAGGAGTCTGGCAGGCTACAGTCCATGGGGTCACAAAAGATTCAGACATGACTTAGCAACTAAACAATAACATCAGCTGACTAAAAGTTGGCTAGCAGCCAACCTTTGTTTTATAAAATCTGGGTATTGCAGTTATTGAAAGTATTTTGCTGATGTTTTGACCCCATGATTTCAAATGTGCAGTATTTTTATATTATTAAAGTATTCACAGCGGCCTGTTATTGATTTACATTGATTTACAAGGGGTCCCTCTTCACCTACTTGGCCAGACATTAAACTGCATTTATGCAGCTTTCTACTATAGGTCACATCTCTGTAATACATGGCACTCTAACCCATTTTGCCCCAAAGGTACCCATGTGAATTTAGTTCAGTTCAGTTCAGTCACTCAATCGTGTCCAACTCTTTGCCACCCCATGAGCTGCAGCACGCCAGGCCTCCCCGTCCATCACCAACTCCCGGAGTTTACTCAAACCATGTCCATCGAGTCGGTGATGCCATCCAGCCATCTCATCCTCTGTCATCCGCTTCTCCTCCTGCCCCGAATCCCTCCCAGCATCAGGGTCTTTTCCAATGAGTCAGCTCTTCACATGAGGTGGCCAAAGTATTGGAATTTCAGCTTCAGCATCAGTCTTTCCAGTGAACACCCAGGACTGATCTCCTTTAGGATGGACTGGTTGGATCTCCTTGCAGTCCAAGGGCCTCTCAAGAGTCCCCTCCAATACCACAGTTCAAAACCATCAATTCTTTGGCACTCAGCTTTCTTCACAGTCCAAAGGTCACATCCAGACATGACCACTGGAAAAACCATAGCCTTGACTACACGGACCTTTGTTGGCAAAGTAATGTCTCTGCTTTTTAATATACTGCCTAGGTTGGTCATGACTTTCCTTCTAAGGAGTAAGCGTCTTTTAATTTCATGGCTTAAATCACCATCTGCAGTCATTTTGGAGCCCAGAAAAATAAAGTCTGACACTGTTTCCACTATTTCCCCATCTATTTCCCATGAAGTGATGGGACCAGATGCCATGATCTTAGTTTTCTGAATGTTGAGCTTTAAGCCAACTTTTTCACTCTCCTCTTTCACTTTCATCAAGAGGATTTTAGTTCCTCTTCACTTTCTGCCATAAGGGTGGTGTCATCTGCATATCTGAGTTTATTGAGATTTCTCCCGGCAATCTTGATTCCAGCTTGTGCTTCTTCCAGTCCAGTGTTTCTCATGATGTACTCTGCATATAAGTTAAATAAGCAGGATGACAATGTACAGCCTTAATGTATTCCTTTTCCCATTTGGAACCAGGTAAATTTGTGTATTTAACCTAAAGAGGTCAGTCAGGTTGAGAAAATGGAGTGCAATAGAGATACAGTCTTCAGATACTTTTCCTGGCTATGCCTCTTCAGGGACCTTGAGAGAGTTACTTAACTCTTAAACTGTTGGGCTTCCCTGGTAGCTCAGCTGGTAAAGAACCCCCCTGCAATGCAGGGGACCCTGGTTCTACTCCTGGGTCAAGAAGGTCCCCAGGAGAAAGGGTAGGCTGCCCTCTTGAGTGTTCTGGGACTTCCCTGGTGACTCTGGCAGCATACAGCCTATGGGGTTGCAGAGTTGACACGACTAAGCATGCACACATGCATAACCTGTTAAATCTATAGATGTATGTAAGTAATCAGATACTGACTATAGAAATGGATTGTTCTGATTTGTACAACAGCATTCATAAAATATTATTCACAAAGTCCAAAAGATAAAAACAACCCAAGTATCCATTAATAGATAACATATGGTATTTACAAACCATGGAATATTATTCAGCCATAAAAATAAATGAAGTCCTTGTGCATGCAACAACATTATGAGCTTTGAAAACATAATGCTAAATACAATAACAAAGGCAAAGAAAGACAAGATATTATATAATTCAATTTCTACAGTAGGCAAATTTATAGAGACAGAAAGTAGATTAGAAGTCATCAGAGGCTGAAGAGAGTGGGGAATGAGGAATGCAAACTTAATGCTTAATGAGTAGAGTTTCTATTTGGGATTATTTAAAAATTTTAGAAATAGATAGTGGTGATGGTTACACAAAGTTATGAATATAAGTTTAGTGTCACAAGTGTACATTTTAAATACTTCAAATGACAACTTTTATGTAATGTACAATCTTACATAATTTTTGTCACTCCAAACATTTTAATTTATATTACAAATGTTAATATCCATCACCAATCACTATTTTAGTTTCAAACTTAAGGAGCAAGACAATTAAGGCTTTTCGTCTCTACAGATAAGAATTTTCTTTGGTTTTAACCCTAGAGAGTTCATATCACTTTTTTATGTCCCCTTGGATTGTATGTAGAGTTTTCCCACACAAATATTTTTTATCATGATCATACTGCCTCTACTTTTTAAAGTTTATTCCTGATCTGATTTTTTAAATTAATAATGCCATATGCAAACACTTATTGAATTGTACACTTAAATAAATGAATTGTATGGTATGTATGTTATATCTCAATAAAATGCTTAAAATACCAAAAAATGTATAGTTCTAAGGTTCGGGTGAATGTCAGCCACTGACAGAGTGAGAGTGGGGTGAAAGGATTTAGGGACCACATGGAGAAGTTGAAGTAGTGCTTGAGTGAAAGCTGACTCACTCGGGTTTGCCTCCAGCTCTTTTCCGTGGGTGCTTTATATTCTTGTGGCATTTTCATATCTGCCATCAAGATAGGTCCATTCTGGGATGGCAATCATGACCTAAGGGCTTAAGACCAACTACTTTGCTAAGCTCCTGGTACCATCCATATTATACCTTATTAAGAGTTAAGGAACTGACTCAATATTGACACCTCCTATCTCCTCAGATGTAACTGTCCTGAAAGCAAGGATAACATTGCTCAGGCTTGCCTTCCTGTCCCATCAGTTATTCAGATCTCACTTCAGACCACAGACAGAGATGACCACCGTCGAAACCTTGACAGCATTTGTTGTTATTTTTAGACCTCTCCATTTCCCCCCTTAACAGAAATATTCCTGGATACTTTATAACCTGACAGCTTCAACTCTTTTCACTAAAGAAAGAAAATGTCCAGAGCTATTAAGTCTAACCTCATATTTTATGCATTTGGAATCAGCTTTGATTCTATATTCCAAGTTGTTCAGTAATCCATTATTGTTTTTAAGTTAACAACACCTCCTGTCACTCCCTTCATTAGACTATTTCTATACCATGTAACATTCACAATACCATCATAGTATTCATCTCATTGCACAATTTTGGACATATCTGTCAGTCTCTGCTAGTAAACCATGAAATTCACAATGACAAGGCCCATTTGCTTTTTATCTTCTCTCTTGAGAGTAATGGGTCTGTAGTAGATGAACAAAAAAACCTGTTAGCTAAATGAATCAGAAATGATACAGTAAATGAATGATATTGAAAGAGCCCGGTAAATAAAATAAATTCTTTACTGATTTTAAAAAAAGGCATTTCAGTGAAAAATGTGTTCAGTTTTGTGACTAGTAAGACCGTGGCCTGCGGTGGTTCAGATGGGACTTGGGTTCCTAGCCAGAGACTGGGCTGGGTCACGGCAGTGAAAGCAGCAAACCCTAGCCACTTAGGCCGGTGGTCAGTGACAAACGCCTTTGGCTCTTTGGTTTTGCAGAAAAGAATTTCCACAAACTGGAAAGTAGGGAAGCAAGTAAAGTATCTGTTAGGAGGAAAAAAAGTATAGTCCGTGTGGATAGGCAGACTCAGAGGGAGAGCCCTGGAGTCGTGCTGTTACGGCAGTTTGAATTATTTTATGAAGTACTTCTCCCAGGTGGCCTTGGCCAATCATTCTGACTTGCCAGGTATGCAATCCATATTTAGTATGTCTCAGGATCCTCCCATGTGTGTGCACGCACATCTTAGTCAAGATGGATTTACTGGAAGGGCATATGGGTAGGGAACATCTCTTGACGATACTCTCCTTTGGCTTCCAAGGAGTGTTTCTGCATATGTGTGGTTGGGGAGATCTCCTGACTTCAAGAATAAGAAATATGTGGTCTGGGCAGGGCCCAGCCTCTTCCCTTAATTGTCCTTCTACTCTCATCTTGGAGTTTCAGTTGGTAGGAAATGAATCCCCAATCACTTTATCCTGAGAGGGCCAGTCTACCTTCTGCCTTAATTTCATGGGACGATAATCAGTCACACATGTAGGGATGTGTATATATATACACACATATATATGTGCTTTCCTGGTACCCCTTGCAGCCCCTGTAGCTACAACATGCCTTCCTCACTGGTTGTGTACACAGATTTACAGTCCAAAGTTTGCAGTCATATTAAGTAAGAGCAGAGCGCTGTCTCAAAATAAGCGTGATTTCCTGCTGATGGCGTAACAAGTGGGTCAGAGTCTAGTCAACTCCTTTTTTCCAGGTCCATTAATGGTGTTTACTGTACTCATTTAAACTATTACTCAATTGATGTGCCACTAAGTATAAACCAGGAGGGATAGAACGCAGAACTCTTGATAAAACGCTTACAAATCCCGTCACTCTTGTCTAAGAAATGCTGCATATTAACTATGTGCTCCAGATTTTTGGCCCACTTAATTCCAGTAGAAAATCTATGCAAGTTGTTCAACCTTCTAGCTCGAACATTCGCTAATGCCAAGAGCTGAGATATACACAGAGCCTGTAAAACATGTGAATGAAACAAAGCTGGAATGTATTTATAGAATGACAAATTATCTACATTAAATTTAGATAGCGGAAGGGGAGTCTCTCAGGGATCTACAGATTTTAGATTTCATATGAGCATTTGTTTGATTCTGATGTCGGCTGTTCCATTTAAGGTAACTATTTTTATAATGTGGCATTTCCCCTGTATTATTTTTGTTCTAAAGTCTTGAATAAGACTACTGGGGACTATTAAAAGCTGTTAATGTCAACTCCTGAATGGGTAAAGTTTAATACTGGGAATAGTGATGCTTATTGTGTAAATACTGATTTATGCAATAATGATATAGACTTAACTTTAGATGTTTCTTATTATTCACTCACAAAGAATTTATTAAATATTTATTGTATCTATTTGCAAAGCAGAAACGGAGACACAGACATAGAAAACAAACGCATGGGCACAAATAGGGGTAAGGGGGGTTGGATAAATTGGGATTAACATATACACACTGCTATGTATACAATAAAAATAATGACACTACAGCACAGGGGAAGAAAGAAGGTATCAGTACAATTTGTTCATAGGACATATATTAAGTTAACCTTAAAAATGCATTCCAACATACTTTAGGTGCAGACAAATACCATTTGATTCCACTTATACAAGGCACCTGGAATAGTCAAATTCATATAGAGTCAGAAAGTACATTGATGGATGCCAGGGGCCCAGGGATTGGGAGGGAGGTGGGTGGTTAGTATTTAATGTGGAAAGAGTTTCAGTTTAGGCAGGTGAAACATTTGAGAGATGGATGATGGTAAGAGTTGCGCAGCAATGTGAATGTGCTTAGTGGTCTGAACTGTACAGCTAAATATAGTTAAAACAGTATGTTTTATATTGTATGACTTTTACCACAATAAAAAATCATTTATCGAGATTTTACTATGAACCAGACACCATGTTAGGTGTTAAGGACATGGAGATAATGGACATAGTTTTATTCTGAAAGAAAAGAATTCACAGTATACTGGGAAGAAACAGGTAAATTAATATACAGTTCCAATATTTGATCAGCAAAGTGGAGATAATCACAGGAAGACTAATAGAACATTGAAAGCGGACACCTAACTCAACCTATGGATCATGGATGGCTTCCAGGAGGAGGTGGCAAATAGGAATTAGGAGCAGAGAAGAAAGCAAGGGCATTCTGGATAAAGAGAGAGCATGGAAGAAACTCAGAGACATAAGCAAACCATCCCCAGTGGCAGAATATGATCCTCTTGGTCACTCAAGAGGTTCTTAGTGTCAAGCATCAGTTAAATCAGCTGCTGTTTTCTGTGCTTGGGCTTGATTTCTTTCCCACATCATCAGACTAATTTGCCTTTTCAGGTTTGTCCTGAGAGTCTTAATCAAATCTGTTCTTGTGATTTGGATCTGGGCCTTTACATCTATTCACTCTAGCCTGATTATCTGTTCCAGGTGACTATCCAAGCAAGTGACACCCAACAGAATGAAGCATGCAAAACATTTTCAATTGAAGAATCTACATCACTTTACAACTGTAAAACACATGCTTACCTCAAGTCATTTGCCCTCACAGCCGTCTTGGGTGATAGGTATTATTAATGATCACACCCACTTTTAAAAGTGAAGAAAAAGGAAATTCATAGAGGTTTCTGACAGAAAACACATGCACACTCAAACTGGGTAAATCAAGAGAGTTTAGCATAAAGATTACTGATAAAATGTGGACAAAGTTTAGGATAAGCAGCAAGGGAGGGCCTGCCGCCCTGGGCGATGGGAGCAGCAGGGAGACTCATTACCCTCAGCCTGGGTGTCAGCACCCTACTGCTGCTGCGACAAATCACCACCAACGTCGCGGCTGAAAATAACATGCATCTATTGTCAAACAGGTCAAGGAGTCAGAAATACAACATCATCATGCTAAGTCATGAGGTCGACAGAGACGAGTTGCTTCTGGAGGTTCTAGGAGAGAATCCTTGTTCTGGCTTCTTCCGGTCTTTGGAGGCCGCCTGCATCCGTGGGTCAGGTCCTCACACCACGTCTTCTCTTCTCCCTGTTTCCAGGTTTCCTTAGTTTCTATAGCACAGCAAAGTGAGTCAGTTGCACATGTACGTATTTCTTCTCTATTTTTCAGTTTCTTTCCCAGTTTCTTACCATAGAGCATAAAGTTCCCTGTGTTATACAGTACGTTCCCATTAGCTGTCTATTTTATACACAGTATCAGTAGTGTACAAAGTCCCTTTTAAGGTACAAGGCAGTGGTCGTGGGTTCCAGGGAAGAAGCTTATCTTTGGGGGCTGCCATTCAGCCCACCGTGACCAGAGAGGCAAGGGAAGGGAAGGTGATCAGAGCTGAGAGCTGTGTAGAGGGGTTACCTGATGCATGAGATCTCTTCTTCAGAGAGACCCAGCTGAACGTGCAGACCTTCCAAAGAGGACCTTGAAGAATATATACCCGTCTTCATGTGCTCCCACCTCCGACCTCCTTCCTGGGTCTCCCGCTGGCCAAGCTCAACCAGTAGCCGGAAGGCGGTGAGAGCCCGCTGGTGCCCTGTGCGGGCCGGGCTCTCAGATGCCCAAGCCGGCGGGGCGGGGTGAAGAGAGGTCCTCAGGGAAACGAGAGACATCCAACAACCTTCCTCTTGTAAGACTCCTCTGAATTTCCACTTGCTCTTCTAAAAGATGTATGTGCTCATTAATTCAAATGCCTAACAGTAAAGAAGCATAAAAAATAAAATAGAAATCCTACCCCCAAACCTGCACCAACACCCCCCATACCCACTTCCTAACTCAGCCTCCAGGGGGCAGGGGACACAGATGTCTGTATCAGAGGAAGAGTCGTTGTGAAAAAATTGATTACATACATAAAATCTTCTTTGACCTTTTTCCTGGTGCAAAATATGCAACACTGCTATTCTTTCTGCCTGAAGTTCATCTCCGTTTATTATTGTCTGCTTAAGTGCTACCCACCTCTCAGGTTTCATCTCAAACAGTGCTTCTTCATGACAGCTGTGTCTGACTTCCCAGTGTAGACACCCATCCATATACACTTTATACTCCGTTTCAGGATCTGGCATTTTCCTTTAGTCCGTAAAGGTATTTTTTTTAATCTGTCTGTTCAGTTGATTAATGCAAGCATGGTTATCTCCCCATCCATTTCTGAGCGTTAGGAGGCCGAGACCCTGTAGCATGTTGGCATGCACTGGAAATGAAATGCTTTATGCCTGTGTGTACCTTAACTTAAAATTTCACATCTACAGCAAAAGTTCAAAGTTAAGTACAAGCAAACTCATCAATATTTCACTTATCTTCACATCTGTTCTCTCTCTGTCTGGCTTATTCCCTCTTCCTTTTCCCCATCCCCATTTTTGTCTCCTTCTCTCTCTTTTCCTCTCTTCTTGTTGATTTATGTTCTAAATATCTTGATTTCTAACTCATCTGAAAATGTTAAACAATACTTAACTCAGCGTGGGGGATTTTCTTACTGTTTTCTTCTGCTTTGTGGTGGGTTTGGGGGAGACTGTTTATCACCTGACATTGTACGATTCACATTTCTGTCTTCTCCGTATATTAGCTTTGATTGCCATCTTCTGTTCATTGTGAAATGTCTTCTATTTTTCTGGGCCAGAGAAATAGTGGTGTGGGTGGCTGAGCTGAAGAGAGCTTTTTTCTGCCAGTCTGGGGAGGCACGGTTTCTAAAATCAATAGTGCTTTCTTTTGTTCTTTATAGAAAGTTTCGGTGTATTTTCTTACTTTGTGATTCTTTGATATTCTGGAAGGACTCTTGATTTTCATTGTTTTCTTCCCTTTTTTCTCATCAGCAAACCTCCAAGGCTGCCTCTCACCTGCAGAGAGTGTCTTATGAGACGCCAGCCTCTAGTCTGTGTGTCTTTCAACCTCCCTCCCTCCAGTGCTGCGAGGGTCAAGTCTCGGTCCTGTCCTCAGCATCCCCCCTCACGGTGGGACTCCTTCTGTCCAGAGTTGGTGATATGTGTGCTCCGCCAGCCCTGTACCCCTGCCACCTCCTTCTCTCTGCCTTGCAGCACTCACAGGCTCTCAGCTGCAGCGTGGGCTCCGTCGCTGGTCTGGAGCTATTTCCCTACTTAACGTGTAAATTGTGGTTGTGGCGTTCTCTGTCTCCAGGCAGATTATAGCCATAGATTCTGAGTAATTTTCTCTGTTCTCCTTGGGAATCTGTATTGTTTTTGGGAGAATGTCTGGAGGAATTTGGATTTAGAGGTACTCCTTATATCATGGGAAATGAGAATTTCGATTGTGTTTTGAAACCACAATTTGAAAAAATAGATATTAACAGCCGTTTTAATGCCAAATATGACCATGAAATCAGACTTCCTTGATCATTCAGTTGGTAAAGAATCTGCCTGCAGGAGACCCCTGTTTGTTTTCTGGGTCAGGAATATCTGCTGGAGAAGGGATAGGCTACCCATTCCAGTCTTCCTGAGCTTCCCTTGTGGTTCAGCTGGTAAAGAATCCACCTGCAATGAGAGAGACCTGAGTTTGATCCCTGGGTTGGGAAGATCCCTTGGAGAAGGGAAAGGTTAGCCTCTCCAGTATTCTGGCCTGGAGAATTCTATGAACTATATAGTCCATGGGGCCACAAAGAGTGGGACACAACTGAGTAACTTTTACTTTCAAATGGCCCGGGAAGTATTCAAGTATCAGATATTGGGTTAACTCATATTTTTATTAGTAAATTTAAAAAACCCTTTCCCCCAAATTGATCTCTACCTAAAGGCCAGCCACATCAATAGCAGTATCTTCTCCAACCCTTATTTTTTCTCCAACCCTTACAGAATTTCTCTGTAATAGTAGAGAGCTAATCAGTGTTGTTGAGACTTGTAAAAGTCCCCACATATCTGTTCTTTACTTCCTCTTTGGGAATGGAAGCCTGCTTTAGCTAGGCATGTGTCTGTGCTAAGTAAAGACTACACTTCTTAGCTTCCCTTATAGCAACATAGGGTCATAGAACATGTACTCAGTGGTATGTAATTGAAAATATCATGGTGCGACTTCTGTAGAGATCTGTAAAAGAAATGGGTACACTCTTATTTAGCTTTCCTCATTTCTGCTGGATGGAATATCAACATAATGGTTGGAGCCCAAGCAGCCATCTTAAACTAGGAGGTGAAAATCCCACATGTTCAATATAGAAGAATTACAAGATAGAAATAACATGGTTCATGGATAATTGTAGAGCTGTCTTATCATTTTAGGAATGCTAAATTGTAAATTGCATTTAAGGAAGGGAAAACTAAGTATCTGTGATTTTAAGCCACCATAATTTTGTATATCCTGTCATTTTTAGTGAGACCTAATTCTAAAAGTAAGCTGGAAATCTAAAAGTAAGCAGATACAGACAACCACTCTGTATCAGCTGTAGCTGCTAAATACAGTACTAAAATACCTTTGGCTCATGTAAGTGCAGTTGATTTCTGAGTCATCGAATAGCATTGCTTCATCTATGCATAGAACTGTTTATATTATGTATAAATCTTCTCCATCTTCTTGTTTATGAAATTGATTCTATAAGATACTTGACCTATTATCTTTAACTTATAATTACCATAATTTCTCCAACTTTGTTTCTTTAAAAGGCTCATGGATATTTTGTAAGATTGAGTCTTAAGTACTTTATAGTATATATTTCCAGTGAAAATTAATGCTTTTTTTCATCTATTTTATAATTAGTTACTTATTGCTGTTGCTTTGTATAAGTTGGTTCAATATCCAACAACCTCTTTAAACTTTCATATTAATTCTAAAAGTTGCTTGTAAATAACTTAATTCTGTTTTTAAAGTGTTTAGGAAACATCACTATAAATTAGTTTATTCTCTGTGCAAGAGCCAGTCCAAAAGACTAAACTAGGTCAATGGAGAAAATTTAAAAATGGATAAGTAAACTAGGTATACCCTGAATCACTAAAAAGTTAATATACTTTAATGTACCATAAGATATTGAATTTCTCTATTTTTATAAATGAGCATAAGAATAAAAGAATCAGTCATGTCCTTAAAATAACCATTAATTTTTATTCCTCATAGATTTCAATAAACTGATCAGCTTAATTTTTGGAATTCCTTTAGGTCAATACAGAAGCTTATTTATAAGGAATAAGCCCACTTTAGAAGTTTTGTTGAAACTGGATAGATGCTCAAACAGCCTAAAATAGTCTTGGTGAAGAAATGAATTCTAGTGCTTCAAAATCCAGCTCAGTCAAATTCTTCATTCATATTGGATGACACAGTTCCTCTAAAATTACTCACACAGGAGATTTGCAACAGCATAAATTATTTTAAGTGGCTGATATCACATTCTATGAAATCTTTTACCTTCAATGAATGGCTGGTGTGCCTGTCTGCTCTTGATAAATGAGAATGGAATATATTAGTCATAAAGAAGAATAAGCTCTCCAAGTTAAAAAATGGAAATAAATAAGAAAAGCAAATCATGAATAAATATCAAGCCTTGAAAAGAAAGTTGAAAAACTCTGCCAGATTTCATGAGAAACTTTTCTCTGTTTTACAGTTCAAAACAAGTCTTTTCAGTGATTCAATTGTTTTACACCCTTCAACTCATTCAGAGTCCATTTTATTATCTTATATTGTTAATTTAATTTTACTATATTTTATATTTTAGCATTGCTCTAGCAGAGAGGAAAAGGTATCTTTGGCTTGTGTCTGAGACCAATCATAAAGTGACATACCATTGTCTTATATTCCATTAAGAAAAAAAATTCATGGTGATTGTAGAAAACGTGATGGAAAGTAATCACTCATCTTCTAAAGCAATTTTCCTTAGAATTAACCTTGGTGATAATGTTGATCTGCAGAGGAACCACCTTGAGCCTCATTCAGCATCAGTGTTTTTTGGAATGTATAATGTGTAATCTGCTGCTATGTTTATTCATATAAATAATTCATTATAATAATAACTGTGATCAGAGTCATATCTAGGTCAGGAGTCAAAAATCACTCATATATTTCTAATGAAAATTAGAGAATTCCAATGGCAGGTGGACATGCAATAAGAAAGTCAACTCTGCCGGTAATTGAGGAGTTAACATTTTACACCCACTTGACTGATAAAGTTTTTGAAAAGTCTGACAATAATATGTTGGCAGTAGAGACTCTCAGGCATTACTGAAGGAGATATACCTCTGGGACAACCACTTTGATAAGCAACTAATTCATACCTAACAAACTGAATTTATGTATTCAACCCATGAATTCTAGCCCTAAATTTGTATTCTCACATATGTTTAACAGCAAATACAAAAAAATGCTTATCACCAAACTGTTTAAATAAGGAAATTAATTGTAAACAACCTCAACATCCATCAACAAGAGACTGGAAAAACAAAAGTGTGATATAATCATACAAAAAACCAGTGCACTAAATAATAAACAAGCCTAAACAGATAAACAAGCTAGGTTTACAGATGATGATATGTGTAAATATTATTTTAAAAACTCATTGTAAAGAATATAATATGAAACAATTTTAATATAAAATTTAAAAGGTAAACAACATACTAAAGGTTGTGATTGTATAACTTGAAAAATGAAGACATTCTAGAAAATTATAGACACCAATTCCAGCAATGGATAAAGAATATCAATGTGATAGAAAACAAGTATACAGGAATTTTCAACTCCTGTAGTATGACACATCTTATATGTCAAATGAATGAATACATGCTTGTTATTCTCTGTAATTCCTCATATTTGATTATAATTATAATAATTCACATACCCTTTATACCTCAAGCTAATAAGAAGCAGTATACATCTCAGAACCCTGTACCCCACTGAGTAAGGAATAGGGTTTCTTTTTTTCTAATTAGCTTTTATTGGATTATAGTTGCTTAGCAGTCTTGCGTTAGTCTCTACCATACAAAAAAGGGAATCAGCTTCTTTGGATTTCCGCTCTTCTTTGGATCTCCTTCCCAAGAAGGAGGTCACCAGAGAGAACGGAGCGGTTTCCTGAGCTAAAGGACATGTTCTCATGATTCTTCTATGTTACATGTGGTATCAGTAGTGTATATGTGTCAGTCCCAATTTCCCAGGTCACCCCACTCCTCCTTCCCCTCTGGGGGTCCATATATTTGTTCTCTATGTCTCTGTTGCTATTTCTGTTTTGCAAATAAGATCATCTGTACCATCCTTCTAAATCCACACATATGCATTATTATGTGATTATTTTTCTTTCTGACTTACTTCACTTTGTATGATGTCTCCAGGTCCATCTACATCTCTGCGAATTATCCAGTTTTGTTCCTTTTTATGACTGAGTAATATTCCATTGCATTTATGCACAACAACTTCTTTATCCAGTCCTCTGTTGATGGACATTCAGGCCCTTTCCATGTTCTGGCTATTGTAAAAAGTGCTGCAATGAACATTGGGGTGCATGTGTCTTTTTGATATATGGCTTTCTCTGGGTGTATGCCTGGTAGTGACATTGCTGAATCAAATGGTAATTTAATTCTATTTTTAGTTCTTTAATGAGGTCTCCTGAAGACCTCCCCCTGGAAGATGAGAATTCCCAGAGGAAAGGAGGGGCTGTCACTTATTTAGACTCTTCTACCAGCTCAGGCTACTCTCTAGAATCTACCTAGAAATGTGACTTAGAAGCAACATAGGAACAGCACAAATTCCATGCTTGAGTCCTAAAGCTCAAGCATTACTTCTATAATAAATAGTAGGAATTTTCCCCATGCCTCTCTGTATTTCCTCATTTCCATCTTTGGATAACTCGCTTTCATATCTGCTTTACTTACTTTTACAGGAAAGAGTGGCTTTTATTTTCTGTATAGATGTGATATGTTTGGGCATAGGGAAACTTTTGTCTTTGCGCACTCTTATTTTTCTAAGGTAGAAGGAAAGTACAGTCTATGGTCAATAGAACTGGTTTCAGAACTTGGTGCTGTATGTGATTAATGAGCTGAGTGATTACTGAAGTTTTTAACAATGTCTTATCCTGCTTCCTTTTACAAAGAAGAGTAGGAAATTCTACCCAGTGTTCTGTGATAAACCTATATGAGAAAAGAATCTGAAAGAAAATAACTGTATGTCTCGGTACAACTGAATCTCTTTGCTATGCAGCTGAAGGTGCCAGCACATTGTAAATAAACTATACTCTGATAAAATTTTTGAAAACTTAAAAGGAGTAGTATTTGTGGGATTCTTAGGAGAACCAGACATCAGACAAGCATTTATTAGAGAATATATTTTAAAATATTTTATGGTACCTTGTGTAGTTGTGGTGACCATGTTAAAATCTGATGATATAATATTGAAGTTCAATTCACTGAACACAATTTTATAAGAATCCAGCTAAGCTAATAGTCATATGGCTTTCCAGAGTTCCACAAATATGATGCTCCCATACTCCCTGCAGAAGTTAGCTACATAAATACTTAGCCTAGTACCCAGTTAGGTAGAGACGTACCTAGCTTGAGCTATGTATTCCACAGATATATTATAAATATGAAACACAGAAAGAGGTTATAAGTTGTTATTACTTGCATTCCTCTCTCTTGCTCCTGTTAACTGCCTTGTAAACCTCGCGAGCTCTCAGGCCTAAGCCCACTCATCACAGCCGGCCGCTGTGGCATCTGTTGGGTTCCGTGTGGACCGCTCTTGGCCTATGATCCTCTCTCTCCTCAATCAACTTTACTAATGGTCTCAATGGCGTCAACATGCACGTTCCTTCCCTGAACCCTGATCTCAGTTCTTCAATCCAGTGTCTGTCATCTCTGTCCCACTTTATATGCACATCAACATGCCTGGAATTACTCTACTTCCAAAACCAAAACCTAAGAGGTCTCCTCTCTGAGTCAACCCTCATGCTATAGTTTTTCTTTCTTTTTCTCGATCTCACTGAATCTACTCCTTATCCCCAGTGTGCCCTTGATCTGGAACTCTTTCAGTTCTTTCAGACTATCCCATCCATCAAGAATTACTTATCTTCCTACCCCAGCCTCAGTTTCATGATCAGTCATTTCAGAATTGCTCTCATCAAAAACACAGAGTTCTTTATAATCTTCAGTTTTTGTCATGCCAACTTTCCACTTCCTAAATCTGACTAAACCCACTATGTTATTCATCCTCCTCTGTCCCCAAAATGTATCTTCTACCCTGCTTCTGAAGGAGTCACTTTCCTAGAGAAACTTCCTCAGTTGAGCTGCCATACTGTTTTTTAAATTAGACACCAAATATTCCTCAACCTATTGCAATCCGACCTCTCATTCCAGTATTCTTAAGCCTACTTCTTTATGGTTTTCAAAGACCTTGTACTAATCCAGTCTTTCCTGGGTAAACTGTTGTAACTTGACACTTTACAGCTTTCTGTCTTTTACTTTGATGCCTCTATTCACATTCTCCTGCTTCCTTCTGTTCAGTGAAGGCATTCTTTATACATGTACTCTATCCTCTTCTGCAGTTGCTCCAATTTTGCAGATCATCTGTAATCATGGTCTCACTAACTGCCTCTCAGCAGATGGTTCCCAAATCTCTGCCCCCAGCATAACTTCTCCTGAATTTCCTACTTCTTAATGATTCTTTCTTCCTAGAGTTCTACTAGCAACACAAATAAGCATCCCCCTCCAGATTCTGAAACCCTCCTAAAACCTTGTCTTCCCAACTTCAGTAAATGCTGAAGCTGAGCCTGTTATTCAGATAAGCCCAGAGCCTCTTGCTTATCTTTTGTTACTCTCCTAGTCTACCTTTCATCCTCAGTTTGTGCATTAAAACTCTCCAATGTCTGTGGAATTCTCACCCTTCTTTTGGGTTCTAATGCCCCTTTTATCTCTTTATCTGGCTTTTAGGATAATATGCTGCTTGCCCTTTTCCCTGACCCTCTTCTGGAAACTTCTCGCCAATTACATCTAATCCAGCCTCTGCCAAAGGGAACTTTTGATCAAAGCTTGGCTCTGATTAGATTACATCTCTACTCAGAAATCATCAGTTATCTATGTATTACAGTTGACTTTATTAAGTATGGAATTAAAAACCCCTCATGATCCAGGTCCAACTCATCTTCTGTGGCCTCCTTATGCAACTCCTCTCTGAAGTTGTTGTTGTTCAGTTGCTAAGTTTTGTCTGACCCTTTGCAACCCCGAGAACTGCGACACGCCAGGCTTCCCTATCCTTCACTGTCTTCCAAACTTTGCTCAGACTCATGTTCACTGAGTCAGTGATGCCAACCAAGCATCTCATCCTCTGTCACCCCCTTCTCCTTCTACCCTCAATCTTTCTCAACATCAGGGTCTTTTCCAATGAGTTGGCTCTTCGTATCAGGTGGTCAAAGTGTTGGAGCTTCAGCTCCAGCATCAGTCTGTCCGATGAACATTCAGGGTTGATTAACTGATTTGATCTCCTTGCTGTCCAAGAGATTCTCCAAAGTCTTCTCCAGCACCACAATTTTAAAGCATCAATTCTTCAGTGATCAACCTTCTTCACGGTCCAGCTCTCATATCCTTACACGACTACTGGAAAAACCATAACTTTGACTAATGGACCTTTGTCAGCAAAGTGATGTCTCTGCTTTTTAACACACTGTTTAGGCTTGTCATAACTTTTCTTCCAAGGAGCAAGGATCTTTTAATTTTGTCGCTGCAGTCACTGTCTGCAGTGATTTTGGAGCCCAAGAGAATAAAATCTGTCACTGTTTTCACTTTTTCCCCTTATATTTGCCATGAAGTGATGGTACCAGATGCGATGATCCTAGTTTTTGAAAAGCCAGCTTTTCCCTCTCCTTTATCAACTCCATCAATAGATAGGCTCTTTTGTTTCTCTTCGCTTTCTGCCATCAAGTGGCGTTGGTTTCGGTCTTGGCTCTGCTACCTCACTGCTGTCTTATGTATTGATCATACTGATCAGCTCCTTATAGTGCTCCGGAAATTACTTGGGGAACTGGAAATACATACATGAGCAAGAATACAAGGTTCCTGCTCTCACAGAACTGGTACATTCTTTCAATAAGTATTCGTTTGGGATCTACTCTGTGCCCCAAAGGTCTGCTGTTATTTGGGCACAGGGGATACAGCTGTGAATAAAACAGATAAGTAAACAAATAAATGAGTGGCTGAATATACAAACACAATGATATAATGTATAGATAAAAATCATTATAATTAGTTTCAAGATTCGATATATTTAGGGAGGGCCTGTCCAAGCTGCTGACACTTGGGTTGAAAGCTGGGGAAAGAACATCCCAGAAGAGAGATTATCAAGTGCAAATGCCTTTGGCAAGAATGTCAAGAATGAGCTTGGACTGATTAGAGGAATCGGAAAGGATTATGTGAGGGAAGAGTGCTGTGACTTTAGGCAAGTTATACTCTGTGCTTCAGTTCCTTCACCTCTGCAGTGATGCTGTACTGAACTGGTACCCATACTGTACTCCGTCATTTTTCACTGAGGATACAATGAAATAATACAGGCAATATGCTTAAAAGGTGGTACTAACTGCTCAGTAAGTGGTAACTGTTACCACTTTGGATGCAACCACTGCACCAGGACTTCATGATACAGTCACCCCTCCCAAGTGCTCCAAGCTTCCCCTCCCCATTTCAGCACATCTTTTGTTCATGATTTTCCTTTCTTTAGTAGAGAAATTTCATTTTCCCTCAACTTTGTTTATGAAAATACCATCCATAGTTCAATATCATCTCTTCCATGAATCCTGCTCTGGTTTCAGCCAAATGCAGTTCTCATTTCTGGGCTTCCTTAATACTTTGTGAACCTTCTTTTCTAGCCCAAATCACATTCCCCACTGCCTCACCTCCTTCACTAGATTCTGAGACTCTTTAGGATAAAACCAAATGTTCAATGCTGTCCCTAGCTCTGACACCTACACATGACATTACCTTGCCCAATTTTGTAAATGGCTCATAAATATTTATCAAACTGATTTGGAATTTAACTAATTCAATTCACTTTGGGCTTGTCACTTGATCTTTTTCATTACTGATTAATTTATCAAAAGTGATTTATGATTTATACTTTTCTTAGAAATAATACAGGCACACTACACTAGATAGGAACTAATACACTGTTGTGTGTTGTGAATCCTCATTGTTCATGGTGGTTATGTTCTGTGAAGTTATACAAATACCTGGTTAGCAAATACTGAGTCACTGCTCCTAGAAGTATTATAGGATTAGGCTCTTGTGACTCTCTAGACACAACCTTTTTGTCAGCCAGTTAATGCATAAATGTATTTAATGTGGATTGATGATTAAAGACACCAGAGTGAATATGAATAGTTGGCTTATTAACATTCAACTCACAGCCAACAACACTATAATGCATGCCTGGATGAAGTTTCTCTAGTGCACCTACTTTTTCCGTAAAGCACCTCACAGCCTTCTTGCATTTGGGATTACCAGACAGCACTTCAGCTGTATGATTGAGGACCATGTTAAACAGCAACATCACCAGTGAAACACAAAAATATGGGAGATGTGACACCAAATATATTACAAAAACAAAACACTTGTTTACAGTATGAGCTGAAATGAAAAGACAGTTCATCGACTTATTGAACCTAAGCTGGGACTCAAATTTTTCTCTGTTTTGCACCAGTCCACAAATGATCATGAAAACACTGTGAGTTTTGATTTGGTGGTTACAGACTTTTGCAAGTAGGCAGGTTCACAAATACAAAATCCATGAAAAATGAGGTTTGATTAGATTGCCTCTGTGATGTGTCGTTACTGTCATGGCCCCACATTAATTCATGTGAAAGAAGCAGGACTATTGCCTGGAGAGGAAGGGCAGCACCCCCACAAGGCCACAAAGTGACTGCCATGTGTGAATCACCCAGGACACCCATAGGAGAGCTGAGCAGCTCAGACCCTTGTAAACTGCGGAGTCACAGACTGCAAGCAAGTGAAATGGCGGGAGCTCTAAGCCATTAACCATTGCAATAAGTTGTTAAAAAATTACTTGTAACAGATAGCCTGTACAGCCTCTATATTCCTCAAATCTATAATTTTATAAGATTTTTAAATTGCATATTTCAAAGAAATATGAAGTTTATTTGCAAACATCTCAAATAATCTTAAATAATTTACTTCTCTCATATGTTGCATATTAGAATAATTCCTTCTAGATTTTCAAAGAAATCAAATGACATTTTGTCATCCAGACTCATCTTAAGCAGTGTGATTGCCCAGGTCTCCGGTAGTTGCCAAGGAGAGCAACTTCCCCAAGGCGATCGCTGACTCTTCTGATGTCCCCCGCTGGGAGCATTCCGCAGTAAAGACTACATCCACCCTTCTTCTTTCCTTCTTCCCTCACTCCTTTCCTATTCCTCCTCCTCCTTCCCATCTCCTCTTCCTCCTTCTACTTCTCTCTCTCTCTTTCTATCTGCAAGAGTAAGCCAAGCCTCTCTGACTTGTAAGAGCTTTCCTTTTTTAACTTTCTTAACTCCCATCCAAGTTACATTATTAATTATAAAACTAAAAATGTCTTATTTTACTATAGGACTTCCTGCAGTGCCTACATTAATGTTTTTCATTTGTTATGGATGCATGTGCATGCATACACAGTAAAAGTTAAGAGGAAAAAAGATCTAGGACTTCCTTTTCAAACATGGAATTTGGAATGTAGGTTGATAAGAGGCTGCTGCTGCTGCTAAGTCGACCCCGTAGACGGCAGCCCACTGGCCTCCCCCGGCTCTGGGATTCTCCAGGCAAGAATACTGGAGTGGGTTGCCACTTCCTTCTCCAGTGCATGAAAGTGGAAAGTGAAAGGGAAGTCGCTCAGTCATGTCCGACTCTTCATGGGCCCGTGGACTGTAGCCTACCCGGCTCCTCTGTCCATGGGATTTTCCAGGCAAGAGGACTGGAGTGGGTTGCCATTGCCTTCTCCTGATAAGAGGCATTGTGACATAAAATATGTACATCTTTATCTGACCGTAATAGTGAACTGTTATTTAAAATCTTGCTTGTAAACTGTTCAGAATATTTTCTTTATTTTGACTTTTTAAAATTGTTTTCTATTAAGCCTGACAAACTACAAGCCATACTAAAGACTGCTGTGCTTTTATGCTTATATCTTGTAAAGAAAGAGCTATGGAGGGAATTAAGAAGGACATGATGTTTGGAACACTCAAGAACAGACTTGTAGACTTTGGAATTTCAGGACTCTATGAGAAAATGCCCATGGTATAGGAGGTTGGTGTTCTAGCCCATGTAGTTATGGATTCATTTTTCTTTTAATACTCTGTGTGTTTAGACTATGACATTTAGAAGTCAACTCATACAGAAAATGGAGAAGAGTGAAAAATTATAGGAAATAGAAAGTTGAGAGGTCTGTCCCTGACAGGAGTTTCCTTTCTAGTGAAGCAAGACATGACATTGTAATCCATTACAAATTTCTCATAAATCTCTCCTCTGTAGTCACTATCTTATAGTTTTGAGAAGAATATATGAGACTTGAAAAAAAAAAATCTCCACATAATTTCTTCACAGATTGGCTAAATCTATAAAACTTGGCTAAATCTGTAACATTGAAAGTTGGATACGCATAGCAACAATTTAAAGACTTCATAAATTGAAAGTATTGAATGTACATGAGTCCTGTACTTCCAGAAAAGAACAATCACTGAGAAATCTCCCCATCATCATTTTGCCTTCCAAACTCCTCTCACCAGTTTTTGCCTCAGGAAATGGTGAATGATAAAGAATCCCTTCCCATGTGACTCAAATAAGACTCACTGTCCACTCTTTCTCATGACTCCCTAAATACTGCAGATGACTCCTTGTTTAATCTGCCTATTTTTGAAGAAAAAAATTCTTACACTTATTAAGATAAAACTTTATCACAATAGGAGGCAACTTGATTGTGATAAGGAAGAGAGATTGTGCTCAACTCCAATTCCAAGAAGGATAAAGGGAGATTTGTAGCCAAGAAGAAGGGTGAGAGTATCAGTAAATGTAAAATTACTAAGAGGAAATAGCAAGGGTGGGAGGATTCATGGGGAAAACTGGCCTAACAGGATTCTTGCCAAGAACAAAGCAATGACTTATGCATCAAAGGTAGGATGAGAAACTTGATCAGATATCAAGACTGCTCTGATATCCAGGGTTGAGATATTCTGCTTAGCTGACTTAGCAGGATTCTTACTAAAAGTGGACTCAACAATAGCAAACACAGAGGCAAAGATCAAGAGTCTACTTAAGAAGAAGGCTCACAGGAGCCTAACTCAAATTTGGTCAAAGAGTATCTTTGACACCATACAAAACTCCAGACTGCCCTTCCTTTTCTTTGAGGCATATCTCATTAGTGAAATTTCTCTACGGTATCACAACCTGAATAAAACCATCTCCCTGATCTTTCCATTCACTTTGTCTTTAATAACACTGGTGTGTTTATCTGTTTGTATTGGAGCATCTTCACCTTGGAGCAGAGGTTCTCAACTCCAGCTCAACTCCGGTCCGTGGCTGCTGGAGCTGGAGACTGAACTATGGGAAGATGCAAATTTGGGGCAGTGAAGATTTCATGCAGAGTGTTCATCAAATTTTGAGACAAATGTGTGTTTCCATAACAATTTAATGAATACCGATAGCTACTTTTTTAATGTTTTGGTTTGAGTGTGGGATGAAATTAGTTCTGTGTGATTTAACTCGGAATGGAAGAGATGGGTTCCCTTTCTCCTTAGCCAGGCTCAAATTCACAGGTATCTCTTTTCTCTTCTATGGAGGAAAAAAAATTGAAACATTGGGTAGGAAAATAAGTCAATTGCAGAGATTCTAGATGTCTCAGACACAGAATCAATGTGTATGCTTAGCCACTCAGTCATGTCTGACTCTTTGTAACCCCATGGACTGTAGCCTGCCAAACTCCTCTGTCCCTCCTCCTCCTCCTGGGGATTCCCGAGGCAAGAATCCTGGAGTGGGTTGCCGTGCCCTCCTCCAGAGGAATCTTCCCAAACCAGGGAATGAAGCCAGGTCTCCCACATTGCAGGTGGATTCTTTACGGCCTGAGCCAGCAGGAAGCCCAGAATCAATAACTCTTGTGCTAATTCTAGGAGGTTAAATAATCCTCAGGCAACACAGCTCAGGTGAAGCGAAGGTGAGAGTAGCTCTCTTCAGGGTGCTAAACAGCAGAATCTCACTGCATGTGTGCGGCTGTCATCGCCCATTTAAATCCTCACTGGTCCTGTCAATCACTGTGAACTCTTCCAACACAATAGTTCATGTGGATTGATTTCACCCTTCCACAAGGTTCTGCAACTCAATGTTTATGTGGTAGGTCTCAGTATACAACCACAAATATGAATCATCAAAAACTGTCAAATATTTTGTTTTATTTAAATCAGCATAAATCTGATTCAAACCCCCATCCCAGTGGACTGGATGAGGATTCAGCCTGGTACATTTCCAGGGCTGCGCTCACTCCCCAGGGATGGACAACAGTGCAGGGATTATGCCCATCCATTCAATACCTGCAATTAAGCCTGCTACCAAATATAATGTAATCCTCACTATCCAGCACTGCCTGTTCATGAAATACTTTTTCTCCATGGGATTTTCAATCTGACAATACCATATACTTCATTTATTTTTATGATCTATTTCCCCACTCTTGAAATGTCATAATCCCTGCATTGTCATCTGTCCTCAGAAAGTGGAGATAGCCCTGTGAATGTATGAGTTTCAGTTCTTACCCAGAATCTGACTACAAATTCAGTTGCAACAGAGTGATTAGTTCAACTCAGGGAGCCCTGGAACTGAGATGGCCCTGAGTTCAGATTTGTCCAGGGTCATTCCAGTGGGTTTGGGCCTTTGTACCTCCTGGTAATTGAAAGACAGATGGTGTCTTAGTTTGCTAGGACTGCTATGACAAAATACCACAGACTGAATGGTTTAAATAACAGAAATTTATTTTCTCACAGTTCTGGAGGCTGGCAGCCCAAGACCGAGGTGTCGGCAGGTTCATTTCTTCCTGGTGCCTTTCTCATTGGTTTGCAGGTGGCTGCCCTCTTACTGCCTCTTTAGTGGCCGTGCCTTCTGTACACACGTGTGTGTGTGTGTGTGTGTTACGATCTCTTCTTCTTTGCCCCAGAATGGGTTAGGGCCCACCCTGATACCTCATTTTAAAATGATCACCTATTTACAAACCCATCTCCCAAAACAGTCACTTTCTGAGGTGCTGGGAGTTTAGGGCTATGACATAAGAATTTGAATACAACACAATTCAATCCATAACACTCAACCATGTGTATTCCCCAAATTCACATCCTTCTCACATGAAAAATAAATTCATTTTATGCCAACAGCCCAAAATCTTAACCCATTCCAGCAACAGTAAGTCTGAAATCTCACCTAAATGTCTAAAAGGAGGGGGAGACCCATGAGTCCTCTTGAGGCAACAGTCTCCAGCTGTGAAACTTTGAAACCAGACAAGATACCTGCTTCTAAAATACAATGATGGGACAGGCATAGGAGAGACAATCTCACTCCGAAAGGGAGAGACTGGAGAGAAGAAAAAGGGGCATGGTTCCCACGTGTGTGGAATATGCCACCTCCAGAATGCAGGGAAACCTACCAAGTATTCCCCTTCTTTCTCAGTGATGAGAAATGTGAGATCAATAATTCCTCTTGGTTGGAGGGGATGTCCTTGCATACTAGACTAATAGACCCTTAAAGCTTCACTGATGTGGCAGCTTCCTGGATATTTGTAAGTCTGGCAATGACCCTTTGAAGGGTGCGTATCTGATGAAAGTCCAAAGTACTCGCTTCTTGTCACTGGTTAACATAACATCATAAAATAGGACTGGGCAGAGGAGCGAGTTGAACTGTGGGGCAGTTGCAAGAGCGGCTTCAGCTAATTCCACAGGATAACCAGTGTTGCATGGGCCTTCAGAAGTGACCTTGTGTCTTCCCATGGTGGTGAGCAGTAGGTAGAGGCTCCTGGTGAGGGTGGTACAACCTTGGGTCACCCAGTTCACTTTCTGAAGATCAGTTCCTGGTGAGGGAACTGTGGATGAGTCCCTTGGTCCTAAAGGAAGATCTGTGTGATGCACATGTATCCACTACAACATGGATTCATGCTGTTACTCTTTATGGTCAATGTGAGATAACAAACCTTCCTTTTAGTGAGGCTAAATAATTTGTCTCAGGCTATGCAACTAGTAAATGACAGAGCTGAAATCAAGCTAGGAGATTTACACACGCTTCATTACCCCTGAGCCTTCCACTCCAATACCCGAAAAAAAAGAAAAAGGAAAACAGAACAAAGCGATACAGGATGAGGTGTTAAAAGGGAAAAAGAAAAATGAACAGAATGTGTGTGCCCAGTCGTGTCCAACTTTTTGCCACCCCATGGACTGTAGCACACCAGACTCTGCTGCCCATGGAATTTTCTAAGCAAGAAATGGAGTGGGATGCCATGCCCTCCTCCAGGGGATATTCCTGACCCAGGGATTGAACTCATGTCTCTTGAATCTCTTACATTGGCAGATAGTTTCTTTACCACTAGTGCCACCTAGGAAGGATCTCAAGGAGGGTACAAGGACCAGGTATTTAATTAAAATTTAAAAAAGAACAGAATACTTTCTACCTATTCCCATCATAGTGTTTTCACTATGATGAATATTTTTATATTATTTCTCCTCCCACCTCAAACCCAAGATCCTTTTTCAGATTGAGGCTTAGGGCTGAGCTAACATGTTTCTGTTGTAGACATGGTTTTATTAGGCTGTATCTCAAGACAGGGAACACTGGAGATCAGAGGATCTGCCTTCAAGCCAAGAAATCATCTGAAAATCCAAGGCCCCTGCTCCACCCTCTGGAGCAGAAAACACTTAGTATTTAAATGTTCTGTGTCAGTAAAGATAGGAAACAGCACATTCAGTATAGGTTATTTGTAGAGTTTAACTGAGGGACTCTTCAAACATGAGGCAGAGTTAAGGAATGTGTTAGTTGCTCAGTTGTGTCTGACTCTTTGTGACCCCATGGACTGTAGCCTGCCAGGCTCTTCTGGATGGCTTTATAAGAGGGCCATCTGACACCATCACCCAGGGAAACCCACGAGGAGGGGGGCTGGAGTGATGCATGCCCTGGCTGCCCTGCCCTCTTCCAGGCTCCTGCTGCTGCCGCCCCTTAACCAGACCCAGAAAGAACCCCAAGGGGTGTGGGAGCCCTCTGAACAGTTCATACAGGGCAGCATCGTGGAGCATGGAAAAGGGTAGCAATTGCATTGGGAGGAGCAAATGAAAACTATCAAATGCACTTTTTAACTCTGTGATAATGTGCCTTAAATATCATCAGTTTGGGCATCATGGGTCTTACAAGCCTAATCCAAGTGGAGACACACCTAGAATTTTCTTGTGGCCAGCATAGGTGTATGTGCACATAGTGTGGTGGGGGGGAGTGTAGGAAGTATGAAGGAGATGAAGAAGATCAGGAGACATCCAGAACTCAAACACACTATACTAAGGGGAGAACTGAGATCAACGTCGGCTTCGTTCAAGAACAGTGTCTGATAGCTTTTTTAAGGGAATTATCCTTGACCAGAGATATTTATGTAACTCTATGATATTATATGATATAACATAGGTTCTTCTGGTCCTTGGACTTCAACCCACAGAAACACTCTTGTGATCAGTGATGTTGAGTCTTAAAGAGATTCTTCTGGAGTGATGCAGTGAACAGAGCAAAGGCTTAAGGTAGACCCCTCTGGTAAAATTTTTAAGGTGAAATTAAACAGATCACTTAACTCCTCAAATGAGCCCAATTCCTTCTCCAAATGAATGTAATAACAGCAGTCACCATGTATACGGCATAGCTAGGCACGTTGCTGGAGGAGTGGGTGTTCATATGTTCACCTTACACATGAGAAAACACACTTGCAAAAGTGAATTAATTCCTCCCTGGCTAGTAAAGGGTGGAGCCAGGATTTGAATACAGTCTGTCTGACTTCAAAACCCTAGATCTTTTTTTTTTTAATTTATTTACTTTAATTGGAGGCTAATTACAATATTGTGGTGGTTTTTGCCATACATTGACATGAATCAGCCATGGCTATACATATGTTCCCCATCCCGAAACCCCTTCCCACCTCCCTCCCCATCCCATCCCTCAGGGTCATCCCAGTGCACCAGCCCTGAGCACCCTCTCTCATGCATCGAATGGGACCTAATTAAACTTAAAAGCTTTTGCACAATGAAGGAAACTAAAAGCAAGGTGAAAAGACAACCTTCAGAACGGGAGAAAATAATAGCAAATGAAGCAACTGACAAAGAATTAATCTCAAAAATATACAAGCAACTCCTGCAGCTCAATTCCAGAAAAATAAACGACCCAGTCAAAAAATGAGCCAAAGAACTAAACAGACATTTCTCCAAAGAAGACATACAGATGGCTAACAAACACATGAAAAGATGCTCAACATCACTCATTATCAGAGAAATGCAAATCAAAACCACAGTGAGGTACCATCTCACGCCTCTCAGAATGGCTGCTATCCAAAAGTCTACAAACAATAAATGCTGGAGAGGGTGCAGAGAAAAAGGAACCCTCTTACACTGTTGGTGGGAATGCAAACTAGTACAGCCGCTATGGAAAACAGTGTGGAGATTCCTTAAAAATCTGGAAAACCCTAGGTCTTAATCACTGTGCTGAACTCTGGTTCAAATGGCTTTGGGGAAGATTAAGTGAACTAAATTTTTTCAAGTGCTTGACTCATACCTGACATGTGATTGATGTTCAATACATGTTTGCGAAAAGAAATTTAATGAATGAATGGAACTCATACTGAAAGCCCATTCAGTATTGTTATAGTTTATTCAGTAGGAAAGGCCCAATGCATGACAAGGAAAGTGGGTAGAGAAAGTAATGTTTATTTAGCACCGATTGTACCACATGCATTAGATATGTGCAGCTATTGAAAGATTGGTGGGACCTAAGTGTCAAATAATTCTGTATTGATTTCTGGCAAGAAAATGAGTACGTCCAAGTAAAAATGGACTTTTGGTAACCATAATGTCTCTGGTAGGCGGCAAGTAATGCCCCCTCAAAGATACCGTCACTTCCCAGTCCCCCAAACCTGTGAATATCGCCTTATATGGCAAAAGAGTGAATATCACCTTATTTTGCGAACAGTGTAATGAAGTTAAGGATCCAGAGAGAAATCACTTATCCTGGATTATCTGAGAGGGCCTGAAGTGCTATCACAGTGTAGCCTTATAAAGAAAGAGGCTGGGAGTTTGAGATACACCCACAGGGGCAGTGTGAAGACTGGTGATGATACCTCAGGTTAAGGACACTTGGCCCCAGAGCACCAGAAGCGAGACGACACAGGGGATGACTCCGCTAGAGCCTCCGCGGGGAGCATGGCCCTGCCGCCACTTTCATTTGGAGATTCTGGCTTCCAGAAAATGAAGAGAAGAGGTTTCCTTTGGCTTAAGCCGCCTGAGGTGCGGGGACTGGCGACCGCAGCGTAGGGAACGAACGCACCGCCTGTGCAAGCGATCAGACTGCGCTAGCTTTCAAAGGGAACGTTTGGCAAAATATTGTCACTCTGATAAAGACCCAGTTCTTCAGAAAATGTATTATGAATCGCTACAGAACATAGAAAACCCAAACGGTTTGTTGAACAGCCGCTTTTCATTTCCCGAGGCTTTGCGGCCCCCCGAGGAAAAGAGGCCCCCGTGAATGACGTAGGCGTGTGGGCGGGGCTTAGCTGGCGGAGGCGGAAGTGGCGTCTACGGCAGGCAGGGCCGATGGCGGCGAAGTGGACGGGGCGGGCATTACATCGCTCCAAAAACCACGGCCGAGAGCTCACTGCTGTGCCTATCTGTGGAAAGTGACGGAAAGATATTGGCCCATAAAACCAGACATTTCCTGGTTGATACCTGAGACGAACCCCCAACGTGGTAGGCCAGGAGAGAAAGAGGCAGAACACTTCAGATGGGTAGGCGACACTGTTAATAAGCAAGGAACTAACTTGCGAAGCTCGTCTTGGACAGCCACAAAGTGGGTGCATGTCTGCACCTGTCCGCCAGAGTCTTAAACATTTGCACAGAGCTCTTAACTGGGTTCCGTCGCATATTCACTCCAGATGGTCCCAACAACCCCTTGCTCTCTCAAAGCTGCATCTTTGAAAATGCAAATGGTAGTGTTAGAAAACGCCACGGGAAGAAAGAGCCACCTCTAAGGACGTTGATGAAGGCCTTTATTGGGCGGTCGCTCTCGGGCAGAACTCCCGCTGAGCGAGGAGACAAAGGGAGTCTGCGAGGTATGAGGGGTGGGGAGAGGTTTTATAGCCAGGGCCGGCGTCTAAGCCGGGTCTTCCCATATAAGGAAAAAAGCGCGGGCTACAACAACGGTTGGTGTCTAAGGGCTCCGTGTCGGTATCTGATTGGACCAGGCTGCCCGACCTTTCAGTGAGAAGAACAAGCATTTCAAGGATGGGGAGCGGGAGGAGTCTCCGCACGCCTGGGTCAAGTTCACGGGTCAACCAGCAGCCACATCCTCTCAACGACTTCCTCCAACAGAAGACCACCCAAATTCATGCAAAGAGATAAGAAGAATCTCAAGCTTTTCAATGATGGCAGATGGGAGCTTGGGGAGATACTCTGTCAGTGACTCTGGTGACACAGTTTTAATTCTGATATGAGCAGAGAGATACCATTTGAAGGAAGTTGACCAGGGGCACAGTTTCATGGTCAAAGAAACCACGTGTACCAGTGCTTAACACTGAGCTTGCTGGGCATTTTCTCTCATGAGCCTCTTGATCCCATATCAGTGTGAGGACTGCTCTCCATTCCACTGGTTAGACCTAAAGTGAAGTGAAAGTCAGTGGTGTCCAGCTGTTTGTGACCTCATGGACTGTAGCCCACCAGGCTCCTCTGTCCATGGAATTCTCCAGGCAAGAATAGTGGAGTGGGTTGCCATGCCCTCCTCCAGGAGATCTTCCTGACCCAGGAATCAAACCAAGGTCTCCTGCGTTGCAGGCAGATTCTTTACCATCTGAGCCACCAGGGAAGCCCTGTTAGAAATACCAGTGTCTAAAACAAGGCTTGGAACCTGTAAGCATTCATTAATTATGTGTTGATGGAATGAACTTCCAGTGGAATCCATCTTGGGAATTTGTGTTGCTGGGATGGGGGAGGAGGTTCTAAAAAGAACCTCAAATGAGGGACTATTATCTAGAATCCGGCATTTATTTTCTTAAGAGTACCTTCTGAATAGTCAATAGTCAATGGAAGGCAGTCAAAGTGCTGTCCAATTTCATATAATGGATCCTTATTTTGAGGGTTTTGTCAAACTAGGACTCTTGTCAGGGCTAGATTTATAAGGTAAAAAGTCTTTAAGATTTCACATTCCTACCAGTTCAGTCTATTGTTAAAAAAACAGAATCTCTAGAACCAGGGATATGCTTCGGAATGCTGAACCACAGCCAAAGTCCTTGAGTCCTACAGCCCAATTGGCGTTGGTGAGGCCCAGAAGCTCCTGGAAAATTACTATCAATTTACTAATAATTAAGGCCTTTTATGTTAAAACAACAGGGCATGATGTTTAGTAAAACTGATTTTTTTCTATAAGAGAAGTTTAAAATAAATTATGTATTTATAGAGACTTATAGAAAATTGTGTGCTTAATTCATATCACAGTAATGCTCTTTGTTAGTCATTTGATTTCTTTGTATCTCAGTTCTTTCATCCATAAAATAAGGAGGTTGAAAAAATAATTATAGCCATGTTAATAGTTGCCAATGGTCTAGAATCTATGGCTTAATCACTAAAAGCTGGAAATATTCTGCTTTTATGATGATAAATCACTTCCTAACTGCTGTAAATATACTTAGAAGGAAATCAGAATTTCTTGGATGGCAGTGGAAATTAGTCCTTTATGTGGTGCTTGTTATTATTTAGCAACACAAAGCGACAAAGTAATAGTTATGTGAGAGGTGTAAGCCTGGGATACTGACAAATCCAATGATTTTGGGGACTGGATTAGCTTTTCATATTGACCAGAGAAATACCATGAGCTGTTTGAGAACTTGAACCATGTCTGCAACATACCTGAAACATAATAGCAAATATACTCATGTTTACTATGAAAGCGTACTGTTAGATGTTATTTCCAGACACAGGCATGATAAGGAAAACTATAGTTTCTTACAAATTTTTGGCATTGTATCCATACACCACACTGTTTGAGTTGTAATAAAGGTTTTCCATGACAACACATTAGATCTTCCCTGGTAGCTCAGCTGGTAAAGAATCCACCTGCAATGCAGGAGACTCTGGTTCAATTCCTGGCTTGGGAAGATCCACTGGAGAAAGGATAGGCTACCCATTCCAGTATTGTTGGGCTTTCTTGGTGGCTCAGCTGGGAAAGAATCTGCCTGCAATGCAGGAGACCTGGGTTCAATCCCTGGGTTGGGAAGATCCCCTGGAGAAGGGAAAGGCTACCCGCTCCAGTATCCCGGCCTGGAGAATTCCATGGACTGTTGCAAAGAGACATTGATGATGGTCACAATGTTAGTGCATTGTATTTTTTTTAAATATCGCATCCAAGTTCCAAATATCTTCAAGCTCTGTGTGTAGAGAATCTTTATCTTTCCAATAACTACCAGGAGAGTAATGGGTATTATTCTTCTAGTCTACAAAAATGGAGGAATCAAGCTTCAAACAGAACTGTGAGTTTAAGTTTTGTCCATGGTGCTGAAGTTAACTGAGCTCTCATCTGTCACAAAAGCATCAGTGCTAAATGCCCTCCTGGTGCTTTCACCAAATGTTCAGCTCTAAGACCCCATAACCAGAACCACTTCCCTCCAACCTTTAGCATAATAGTCATCAGCTTGGTCCTTAAAATGTGGTAAGACTGACTTCTGATAATTCTTTCACTGAGGTCACCAGGCACTCTTAATTTCCAATCCAGATAACTATTTTTAGTTTTCATTCTTTTAGGTGTATTTTAGACATTTACATATTTATCTATTTTTACCATTCTTTGGCTTTTGAGGTAGAACTTTCCTATTTCTTTACTTTATTGCCTATTCCTCATCCTCTAACAGTCCCTCAACTGTTAATCTTCTCCAGGTTTCTTACCAGCTCTCTTATCTGAGCCGTCTAAAATCACTCACTTCTGTGACTTTAAAAATCACCTTTTTGCTAGAAATTCTTGTCTGTCATATAAACCCCAAACTTAATACACATATCCCCATCTGAACTCCTTGCCTACATTTCAGATTTAGCACTTGATGTATATTGTAGGTTCCAAGATGGAACTCTCAAGTTTCTCCTGCAAGCCTGCTCCGACTCCAGCAAAATGCACTTCTAATAAGAGTACCCACCTCTATCCTATCTTCCAGACATCTTCATCAGAAAACCTCAACTCCTCATGGGACATCCCATGGACAATCAAATTTTTCAGATTCTACCTAAAAAATTCTTTTCAAATTGCTTTTATTGTCTCCATCCCCACTTCCGCTGCTATAACTCAGATGATTGTCTCTGTTTTTGTTTTGATATAACCTCTGCCTCCTTCCCATTCTCTCGCTGTTCTCTTGACAGTTCTCCATGCTGCTGCCAGTCACTGTGCTACAAGATGAAGCCAATGGCATTAGTCTCTTACTCAACAACATCATAGAATCTCCAATACTTTGGAGTAAAACTCTTCTTCTCTTGACATGTAAGGGGTTGGTGGTCTGGCCCCAGCTCTTTCTAGCCCCTTCTTTTGCTGCTGTCTCAAACAGAACTACTAAGATTGAACTTTAACTTTCCACTCATATACCAACTTTCTCAGGGTTCTACTTTTTTGAACAAAGTCTTTGTTCATGATGCATCCAACTTCTCAATAGAGCATTTTCTTATTATTTGGGGAATGATCAGTTGCTCCTCTTAAGTTTTTGGAGCTTTTTTAGCTCTTAAATATATGTACCTGCTAACTCACCAAATTTTACTATAATTTTTTCATTTATGTCAACTCACATGAGTAAATACTGTTAATTTATCAATGTCTATGTACAAGATTCTTGACAAATCTAAAAAGTGAAATTGGATATGGAGTATATTTTAGAAATTACATGCTAATTACATTTTATGGTGTTTTAAAAATACTGTGGTTTCAAATGGGACCTGATTGAACTTAAAAGCTTTTACACAGCAAAGGAAACCATAAATAAAATGAAAAGGCAGCTTATAGAATGGGAGGAAAATATTTGCCTACAATATAACCCATAGGGGTTAATTTCCAAAAGATACAAACAGCTCATATAATTCAATATAAAAAAAGTGAAAAAAATTGGCAGAAGACCTAAATAGACATTTTTCCAAAGAGGACATACAGATGGCCAATAGGCACATAAAAGATGACCAACATCATTAAATATTAGAAAAATTAAAATAAAAACCACAATGAGGTCTTTCCTCACCAGTGAGAATGGCTATCATCAAAGCATCTACAAATAATACGTGCTGGAGAAGATGTGGAGAAAGGGGAAGCTTCCTGTTCTATTGCTGACAACAGAAATTGGTGAAACCACTTTGAAAAACAATGTGGAGGTCCCTTTAAAAACTGAAAATAGATGATAAAAATATGATCCAGCAATCACATTCCTGGGTATATATTGGAGAAAGCTATAATCCAAAAAGATTCATCCACCTCAGTGTTCATAGCAACACTATTTACATTAGCCAAGATACTGAAGGAAACTCAATGTCCATTGACAGATGAATGGATAAAGGAGAAGTGATGTGTATATATATTTATATTTATGGAATATTCAGTCAGTTCAGTTCAGTCGCTCAGTCATGTCTGACTCTTTGCAACTGCATGAATCGCAGCATGCCAGGCCTCCCTGTCCATCACCAACTCCCAGAGTTTACTCAAACCCATGTCCATTGAGTCGGTGATGCCATCCAGCCATCTCATCCTCTGTTGTCCCCTTCTCCTCCTGCCCCCAATCCCTCCCATCAGGGTCTTTTCCAACAAGTCAACTCTTCGCATGAGGTGGCCAAAGCATTGGAGCTTCAGCTTCAGCATCAGTCCTTCCAATGATCACCCAGGACTGATCTCCTTCAGGATGGACTGGTTGGATCTCCTTGCAGTCCAAGGGACTCTCAAGAGTCTTCTCCAACACCACACATTTTCGGTGCTCAGCTTTCTTTATAGTCCAACTCTCACATCCATACATGACCACTGGAAAAACCATAGCCTTGACTAGACAGACCTTTGTTGGCAAAGTAATGTCTTTGCTTTTTAATATGCTGTCTAGGTCATAACGTTCCTTCCAAGGAGTAAGCGTCTTTTCATTTCATGGCTGCAGTCACTATCTTCAGTGATGGTGAAGCCATCACTTTATTGGAGCCCCCCAAAATAAAGTCTGACACTGTTTCCACTGTCTCCCCATCTATTTGCCATGAACTGATGAGACCAGATGCCACGATCTTAGTTCTCTGCATATTACTCGGCCATAAAAAGAATGTGCAGTGATGCCATTTACAGCATTGTGGATGGACCTAGGGAATATAAATATTTAGTGAAGTAAGTCAGATAAAAACAAATAGCATATGATATGACATATGAAATTTAAACCATCTTATTTACAAAACAGAAACACGCATAGAAAATAAATCCACCAGGATTTCTCTGGTGGCTCAGTGGTTAAGAATATACCTGCCAATGCAGAGGACACAGATTCAATACCTGGTCTGAGACGGTCCCACGTGCTCCGGGGCACGTGAGTCATGCACCAGAGCTGCCGAGCTGCGTGACCACTGCTGAAGCCCAGGCACCCAGCGCCTGTGTCCCGCACCCGGGGCCCTGCAATAGGAAGTCCATGCGCCAAACCTGGAGAGCCCCTGTGCTCGCCACAACTAGAGAAAGACCACGGGCAGTGACAAAGACACAGCTTAGCTAAAAGTGAAGAGATAACTTTTTTCTTTTTTTCTTTTTTATTTTTTTTTATTAGTTGGAGGCTAATTACTTTACAACATTGTAGTGGTTTTTGTCATACATAGACATGAATCAGCCATGGATATACATGTACTCCCCATCCCGATCCCCTCTCCCACCTCCCTCTCCACCCGATCCCTCTGGGTCTTCCCAGTGCACCAGGCCTGAGCACTTGTCTCATGCATCCAACCTGGGCTGGTGATCTGTTTCACCCTAGATAATATACATGTTTCGATGCTGTTCCCTTGAAACATCCTGCGGCAGCTCAGCCCGGCTTTCACTGCACTGGAGCACTCATTGCCTGATGAGCCAGCCTAGCCGCCTCACTCACTCTGTGCTGCCACAGGGCTCAGTCCTTAGGCCAAGGCAATCATCTTTGTGCACATTGCTATTGCAAGGATCTTTCCTTTTCTTGTATTTCACTTAATAAAATTAGTCACCACATATGGTGGATTATCAGCAACAGCAGCTCTGCTTCCTTGGATTTACATGAATTTATTCTTAGTGGAGAGATCAAGAGGCAATTTATTCAGTTCTTGGCCTTGTTAGGAGCTGTCATCATCCAACATTGCAACTCTGTCTGAATAGCACGTTTGTGATTATTTATTATGTGGAATGATGATTCCCACTTTATCAGGCAATCATTTCCAGATACTAAAATTTTCTAAGCTATTTTTATCAGAGGAAGAGGGAGCAAGAGCGTAAGAGGGAAAAGTTTTAAAGAGTGGGCTAAAATGTAAAAAATTTGATCCCAAAACACTTCTGGCAGTCTCTATTTTTGCCAAAGTGACTATCAAGATATTTCTCCAAGTGATGTCAGCTGTTTTCAAATAGACAGTGTCTATAGCCCATGCATGAATATTTAATAAATGGGAAATTCAGCTCTTCAAGAATGCTAGACGTAAATATTGTGTAGCTAAAGCGGGAGCAGTCTCCCTGAATGTCTACAGCAGATAAGAACTAGACAGGAAGGAAAAGGTGATGGAGCATCCCTCTCCTTTCCTCTGCACACCTAAAGATATTTCTGTAGTGAAAAGAGCTGGGTCTAGAACCACCAAGGACTAGATTACAGAGGTGCCTCTCCTTTCACAACTTCAGAATATACAGAAAGGCAGCAAGTAATTTAAATTTTGGTGCCTTACTCTTCTCACATGTGTGTGTAGAAATAATACCAACCCTATAGAACTGATGGAGATTAGATGGGGTTGGATCTTTCAAGGGCAGAGTACAGGCCCTGGTGCTTAGTATATTCATAGTCTGATATTAATATAATGTAATGTAATTAATGTAATGTTAGCTGTCACTATTCTTGTGACTATAATTCTCCTTGCCTTTCTTTCCCATCCCCCTCCTCCCGTTTCTGTTCCTCTTCTTCCAGTCTCCAGTTCCTACATAAAATAACCATGAATTGTACATACTCATTAGAAAGGCATGTCTGACTAGAAAGAGCCATGGACAACCCAGATATATAGACTCTAGCTTTGGTGGGTGTATAATGAATCCAAATTCTTCGTATCCCTTCAAACCAGTTTCAGACTTTTGCAGTTCAGAAAACTGTTACTTTCCTTCTTGTGTTTTAGCTCTCCAGCATTATTTATGGTTTTACAGATTATCTTTCTAGTGAAAGGGACTGAAAATCTGTGTACAGTGATTTCTGGTGGTGGGTGGCAACAATAGAGCTTTCATGTTGAAAATGGCATTTTATTTTTCAGGAGTAATTTGGGATAAGAGGAAAAGTGCTAAAATGTTGTAGGATGGCATTGGCATTTTCATTCCTTTTCCCTTCCCCTCAGAGTGTGTTAACCAATTTAAATGACTATTGTGTGCTAGCCCTGGCTGATGAGAGGAGTGTTCAATTGTATAGCCCTGGCAGCAACTGTATGGAAAGCCACATGTGTCCCCACCTGACTGTGAAGTTGGCAGCCTGGCACAGATACGTGCGACCTCACCCTGGTGCACACCGTCTCTCAGCTTCCTTTATCTTCATTCTGTAAAGTATGTTTGCTTAAGAGCACAGAGTCTGAATCCACAGAAGTTCTAGCTTCAAATCATGGTTCCCCGCTTCCCAGGGGTATGACTGGAGGCAAGTTACTTAACCTCTTTGTGCATCACTTTGCTCTTGTGTAAAGTGAAGACAGTCATTGTAAAACTTTCCAAGGTTACTGTGAACATTAAATAGTTAATGTATATGACTATACAAATATATACTAAGTGCTATGGAAGTGTTTGCTATTATTAATATTTTTTATGACGTTGTCTTTGAGTTTCTCCAAGTGATTTCTAAAAATCTCTTTTTGAATTTTAAACAAAAATAGTATGTGGACACCGTAAACAATTTGAACAATAAAGAAATATGCACATTTTTAAGCAAAGGCAACTACTGGTTATAGTTTCTCAGATATTCTTCCAGAGTGGTTCTCTGCTACTTTTTTCTTCCTTTCTGCCTTCCTTCCCATCTTCCTTCTTTCCTCCCTCCATACATCTTTCCCTTCCTCGCTGCTTCTTCTTTTTTTCCTCCTTCTCCCTTTGTTTACTGTATAGTAATGGAGATAAAGGAAGACTGAAAGGTGGTGATTGGCATCCTTATGCACAAGAGGAATTTAAAAGGGAAGGAAAATTTATTGGCTGTTTTTGTCCACAGAGAACCACATTTGTAATACATGAGCTCTAATTAAAGCATAAACAAATGAATTTTATGTATGAAAGAATTTGTCAGTTGAAGAAACTCTGGAATGGCAAACCAAGAAGGTGACTTTGAAAACATAGCTTTTTTTTATTAAAAAAAAAATCTCTGTAGAGTAATTGTGGTAATTAAATTGCCCATTCTCACCGTTATCATTGTCTTTTGGGGAAAACAATGTGCCTCATCTTCAAATTTCATTTCCTTAGTTTTATTTACAAATTGTTCCCTTCCACTGATCAAGTATATTCAAATGCCTTAAGGGATAACATCTCAAACATTACCCACCTTACTTTATTATAGAAACAATTTCATTTGATTGGTCCCATTACTCTTGCAAGGATGAAATTAAGATGATTAAATAAAACATGTAAAACAAAATCATTAGGGTAATCTATGTGAAGTACACACGGGAAAACTAATAAAGGGATATTTGAAGCTCACTTTTTTAGGACACAATTTTCCAGTACATAAGGAAAAGGCTACAATAGTCATGTTTTCAAAAAACATGTCATAATGAAATTTATTTAGTAAAAGAGCTAATGGAGTGGTCATTGTCTGCTTTACTGAATATACTTCTCATTAATGTGAGCCACAAAATGAATAGTATCTGACTTTACTGAGATTTGAGTAGTGAATGAGCTAACAATGTTAAATAAAAACACAAACTGCACTGACAATCAGTTCAGTCACTAAATCAAGTCCAACTCTGCAACCCCATGAACCTCAGCATGCCAGACCTCCCTGTCCATCACCAACTCCCAGAGTTTACCCAAACTCATGTCCATCAAGTCAGTGATGCCATACAACCATCTCATCCTCTGTCGTCCCCTTCTCCTCCTGCCATCAGTCTTTCCCAGCATCAGGGTCTTTTCAGATGAGTCAGTTCTTCCCATCAGGTGGCCAAAGAATTGGAGTTTTGGCTTCAGCATCAGTCCTTCCAATGAACACCCAGGACTGATCTCCTTCAGGATGGACTGGTTGGATCTCCTTGCAGTCCAAGGGACTCTCAAGAGTCTTCTCCCAACACCACAGTTCAAAAGATCAATTCTTCGGCACTCGGCTTTCTTCACAGTCCAACTCTCACATCCATACATGACCACTGGAAAAACCATAGCCTTGACTAGATGGACCTTTGTTGGCAAAGTAATGTTTCTGCTTTTTAATATGCTGTCTAGGTTGGTCATAACTCCTTCCAAGGAGTAAGCGTCTTTTAATTTCATGGCTTAAATCACCATCTGCAGTGATTTTGGAGCCCAGAAAAATAAAGTCTGTCACTGTTTCCACTGTTTTCGCATCTATTTGCCACGAAGTGATGGGACCAGATGACATGATCTTAGTTTTCTGAATGTTGAGCTTTAAGCCAACTTTTTCACTCTCCTCTTTCACCTTCACCAAGAGGCTTTTTAGTTCCTCTTCACTTTCTGCCATAAGGGTGGTGTCATCTGCATATCTGAGGTTATTGATATTTCTCCCGGCAATCTTGATTCCAGCTTGTGCTTCCTCCAGCCCAGCATTTCTCATAATGTACTCTGCATATAAGTTAAATAAGCAGGGTGACAATATACAGCCTTGACATACTCCTTTTCCTATTTGGAACCAGTCTTCTGTTCCATGTCCGGTTCTAACTGTTAGGGGGCATCTTTTTTTAGAAAGAGGAATATATTGAAACTCTAAAGTCTTGCAAACATGATAGATCATTTCCTCTTCTGATTTTCTATAGAGCCCATGATCAAGATGGTTGAGTCATGCCATTTCTGCACCAGAGAAGGTACCATCAGAGAATCTCCCTGCTTTTAGTGAGAACATAAAACTGAGCAAGGTTTCCTCTATAACCCTGGCATCCCTGACCTCCACCCTACTGTACACTCTCTGGTTCTGTAGCATCATACCTGACATTCTTCTCTTGCTGAAACAAATGAATGATGGATTATCCATATCCATAGTGATGGATGCTGTTCCTACGCCCACAGATTGGCTGTAACTTTTGCACAATGCTTTACCCAATACCTGTGCTGCCAACTTCTCTTTTTTCCCTTTACAAAAACATATTGAAATGCAACAATCTGGGAAAGACATTATTTTATAGATAACCTTGAATCTTTCTCAATGTATATAAGGATAAGTCATAAACAAAATCTATTATTTTAAGTATTTTGTGTAGGAAATCTTGTATGTAATCATTTGAAAGAACTAGTCTGTCCTGACACTGAGAGAAAACTCACACTAGACCACATCTTAACAAGTCACCATGTGCTTAGCGATCAACTGGAGCTATAATCCATTGCCGGCAAAAGAACAATGTTCTCCTTTCTCTCTCTACTTTGCTTGAATTAAAAAAAAGAAGGCCTTGAGAGAAAAATGGAGGAATTTCTCTCTCTGTATTTCAAAGATAATGTGTTTAAGTACCTGATCTTGGAGGTCAGAATACCTGAGTTCCAGTCCTAGCTCTGCTTCTTGTTAGATTTGTAATTCTGAACAAGTTAAATAAACCCTCTGAGCTTCAGTTTCTTCAACTATAAAATAAGGCAAATTAAATAGAGTTCAAACCATTAACTGTTATTAGTAAGAAAAGGGGTAGTTATTCATCATTGTCTGGCATGTTTTCAGAAGAAACCTGATTACATAAAAGCTCCTTCCTTTTTCCTAACAAATGTATCAACCCTTCTGAATAAATATTTGTACAAAACTACTTGCTTAAAAAGTTATCATAAGAGTTAGGTTCATTCTTTTTAAGCACAAGCATTATCTGAACAAATTATTTCGATTCAAGGAAACTAACATTAATTTGTTACCAACCAATGAGTAAGTCAGTCCTGGAGTCTTTGATATCTGAAATAAGTCCTGAACCTGGAGTAAGCAGAATAGCCATTCCAAGAAGAGATTACCAGCATGACCCAAGAGTAAGCGGCGTGGCAGAAGCTCTTAAACCCAGAGGTACACCGGAATCACCTGAATGGCTCATTAAAACACAGCTTTCTGGACCTCTTCTCCAGAGTTTCTGATTTAATAGGATTCAAATAGAGTCCGAGATTTTACCATTCTGACACTCTGCTTGATTTTGATACTGGTGGTGGGGATAGCGCTCTGAGATCCACTGGAGCAGGATGATGCGTGGGGACTGCTGGGACTGTGGGTGTTACTGATGAAGTAGTGCAGTGAGCACGCAGCCAGAGGTGAGCTAGGAAAGAAAGGACCCAGATCATCAAACAACTTACTGAAATGGGCGTAAGCTTCATCCAGTGTAAAAGGGTCAGTACTGTAGGAACACATTGGGGAATGGGGAGTTGGAAATCCAACTGACCCATTGAGAAGTGGGTGTAATAATCCAATGGAGAGATGACAAAGACTTAGTTAAGTCAGAGTGGGGATGAAGAGGAAAAAGAACTTGATGATGTGTGAAGTAAAAGGACGGAAAAAACGTAGCTTGAAGATGCTCTTTGAGGATTCACATTGGACTCAAAATCCATAATAAACCATATTAACTATAAACTTTATAGTATACAGTAAAATTGTGTTGAATTATTTCCCATATTTGAATTCATAATAAAATAGAACAGATTTGAAAGAATTTACTAGGCTCCAGTCAACCACTGACCACTTGCGTAACTTTTATCCATTTGGTAAAGAATTCCCAAAGGATGAGAATGATAGTTAATGAGAATTCAGTACTTGCTTTGCACTAAGAACTGTACCAAATACTCTAGTCTTAGTATTTTAATTAATTCTCATTTTATAATGTAGGTCCTATAGTTAGCTCCACTTTACAGACAAAGCGGTTTCCCTTGTGGCTCAGCTGGTAAAGAATCTGCCTGCAGTGTGGGAGACCTGGGTTCAGCCCCTGGGTTGGGAAGATCCCCTGGAGGAGGGAAAGGCTATCCACTCCAGTGTTCTGGCCTGGAGAATTCCATGGACTCCCAAAGAGTTGGATATGACTGAGTAACTTTCACTTCACTTCACTTCCAGACAAAGAGACTGTGACTCACAGATTCAATCATTGGCTGTTTCTTCCATTTGTCCTTCCAGATATACTTTCCATTTCTTTCTGCCTGCTTTCTGCCCCAGGAAGCTAACCTGTGTGGCCAAGCTTCCAGTTGGATATAGCCAGTGAGAGGACCCACGTAGGACACCCAGAGGTCGTTTTATCTCCTCCTTGGATGTCATCTCCCACGGCTGTGCTGCCCAGTAAAACGCCAGGGAGCCTCTGTACACGGCCCTGTCCACACAGCTTTCTCCTTCCTAGCTCCAGGAACCAACTCTTCCCTCCAGGGACATCTCTTCTGTTTCTAGGCCTGGGGCACTACACTGTCTCTCATAGTTTCCTTACAAGATGCTAACCCTTTTAATATCAGTCCCTTTATGAATTTCTCATCAAATTACTCTACTTTGAGCTTTGAGTGTATTATCTCTTTCCCACTGGAAGCCTGCCTGATGTAATTGCTCAAAGAACACAATGAAAGGGTAGGGGAGATAGGGATTAGAAATCCCACTGTCTGACCCTGGACACTGAGCTTCCAGAAGTCTGAATGGGGACAGGAGAGGGGAAATTAGTAGCTCTACCCTCTTTTTGGATGAGTACAGAGGAGGTCAAATAAGGATCATCTAGCTAAATGGGTTTCTGCAAATAAAGAAAATCTAAGCTTCTGCAAGGATACTGGTGAAAATCCTCTTTTTGACCTCTTGACCAGTTCATCCTAATTGGGAAAAAAGAGAAGACTCTCTGCTCAGTGTCCTCAGCACCTTGACATGAGAATAACAGCCCGTGTGAAAAGAGCGGGGTCTAAGTGCTGCCACTGGGAAGATGGTAAGTGGCAGCCCTCGCTTTTCTCAGCCTCACACCTCGCTCGTGTGCCTGCCCCTTCCAGCAGCAAGACAAGCAATTAAAACAGTGTGGTGAGCAAAATGAGGCAGGACAGAGTCAAAGCTTCGGGGAGGTTTTTGAAAAGGCTGTTTAAAGTAACAACCTGTATATGATGTAGGTGGCGATTTTTTAACGGGTCGAAGTACAGAGAGAGGATGAGGAGCAGCACTCTGGATTATATCCGTTTATTCTCTCATGCTCACGTCCTGTTCAGTTCAAAGAACTCATTTTCTTACAGTGTGTGGCATCTCATTCTCAATTATGGAGCATCACATAGAGTGATATATATAGTTATATGGAACAAAACTTAATATACACAAAATCATCAGAAAACAGATCAATGTTCAATTTTCCAGAAATGATTAGAACTGTTTATCAGAGTTCAGAGAGGAGTGCGGGCAGTCTCAGCCAAGATAACTGTTCCACAGTTTTGTGATAGGTTTTGTAAGAATATAATCCTGTTCAACCCATAAATAAGCTTAGGTTATGTGCCTACCATTTTACATTTAAAAATATTAGTTCCTTAAGCTATGAGGATGTTGCTGTAAAGTTAAAAGTTAATATTGGAAAATGGCAATTGTGACCACCATTGAGAAAATGATAAGGACTTGAGAAAATGAGAACAGATAAAAGTTACTCAATGTAAATAATCTAATTTTTCTAAGAAAATTGTGAAGTGACAACAAATATATATATGCGAAAGAAGTTCAAAAATTAAAAATTCAAAAGAATGGCTACTTATTAGTCGAAACAATTTCCTAATGAGTTACAATATTTAGCACTTTTTTGTGCACAAAAAATTCAATTTTCTACCAAAACACTGTGATAATCACTATACATATGTATATGGTCATAAATAGTATATGTGTGCATATAGTCATAAATATTGGAGAAGGAAATGGCAGCCCACTCCAGTGTTCTTGCCTGGAGAATCCCGGGGACGGGGGAGCCTGGTGGGCTGCCATCTATGGGATCGCACAGAGTCAGACACGACTGAAGCATTTAGCTGCAGCAGTCATAAATAGTTCAATGTTTTTTTTCTCAGAAAACATCTTATTAAATTGGAAATGAGTGATAACCAGTGCACCATTAACATCTAGATCTTGATCTCTCGCTTTCTATTCTATTTCTATTCTAACAGATAAGACAGAAACAATTAACAAAATGTCTTGGTTCCCATATCTTACTTAACTTTCTGCCTGTTCCCCTAGTTCTAATCAAATGAATCTATTCCATGTCATGCCCATATGCAGCTAGCTTAAGTGGACCGCAACCTTGAACATGACTTTCATTGCTTTCACCACTGTGATCAGTTCAGTTCCCAGAGCCAAGCTGGTCATGTAGCAACGGACGTCCACCTCTGAGACAGCCACGTTTAAGACCTCTAGCATGCCACTGTTTACTGTCAGCCACAGATAAGTCTGACCCTCACGGTGGGCAGGAGGTTTATGTAGGCAGGAGAGGTAGCTACAGAGTTACCCCCAAATTCTGAGGCTAACAGTTTGGATGATCTACCATGTTTATAAACGTAAGCATGGCAAATGAGGGGGAAAAACAAAAAAGTTGTAAGAAGCAGTGAGCAAACCAAATCTGGTCTCTGAAGTAACAAGTAATTTTTTTGCTGCAAAACTTTTAAGGTATGTTTGTAGATTAGAAAGAGCTAATGTACAATGTACCCTTTGGGGGGAGTTTTGTCACTTATAAACTTATTCAATTTTCTCAACATCCTAATGTTTTTCATTGTTTCATTCAGCCTGCTCAACATCCTCCAAAGGAGGTATTATCAGCCCCAATGTATGTTGGGGCTAACGGAAGGTTAAATAATGTGCTCAAGGTCACATAAGTGACTGGGACTGGATTTAAACCCAGGTCTGAAAGGTGCCAGAGCAACATCGGGTTTCAGTGCTGCAAGCCTCCCATCGGCTGAGGTCACGATGACTCCGCCGGTGGTGATAATACACACCATTGCCTGTGGCTCACCTCCGTAACACTCTCAACTCCAACTCCTACCAAGCCTTGTAGAAAGGTTGGAGTTTAATCCAAATTTTAAATAATGGGGAAGGACATAAATGATGAGTAAGATTCAAATTTTTAAGGCAAAATTAAGTCTGGTGTGAAGCCTGCACAGCAAGCTTTAGTGAAGGGAAAGAGGAGATCCTTGGATGGTTAAAGTGCCCCATTTGGTGGCCTTCTTCTCTGGTATGAGGACAAATAAAAAGGTCACTGGGAAGGGAGGATGATTGATATTTTCTTGAAAGGACAGAGAGCAGTAAACGTGAGTGTGACTCAGCACACCACTTTGAAGATGCCCTAAACATCAAACTGCTTCTGTTGTTCTTCAGTGCCTTAGCTGGTGCCCGACTCTTTGCAACCCCGCGGACTGCAGCACCCCAGGCTTTCCTGTCCTTCAGCATCTCCCAGAGTGTGCTCAAACTTATGTCCATTGAGCCAGTGATGCCATCCAAGCATCTCTTCCTTTGTCGTCCCCTTCTCCTCCTGCCTTCACTCTTTTCCAGCATCAGGGTCTTTTCTAATGAGTTGGTTCTTATCACCAGGAGGCCAAAGTATTAGAGCTTCAGCTTCAGCATCAGTCCTTCCAACAACAATTCACGACTGATTTCCTTTAGGATTGACTGGTTTGATCTTACAGTCCAAGGGACTCTCAAGAGTCTTCTCCAGCACCACAGTTCAAAAGCATTAATTGTTTGTGTTCAGCTTTCTTCATGATCCAACTCTCAGATCCGTACATGACCACTGGAAAAACCGTAGCTTTGACTTGACAGACCTTTGTTGGCAAAGTGATATCTCTGCTTTTTAATACACTGTCTAGGTTGGCCACAGTTTTTCTTCCAAGGAGCAAGCATCTTTTTATTTCATGGTTGCAGTCACCATCTGCAATGATTTTGGAGCCCAAGAAAATACTAAATCATTTCAAAAATGTGGACTTTTCTTTCAAATTCTGGTTAAATATGGAGAATGAATACTTGAATCTACTTCTGCCTGCTCTTTTAATATCACCAAAATGAAAGAGGAGAAATAAGAGAGTAAAAATCCTCAGTGACAATGTAATAAAAATCCGGAGAGGAGACAACAGCAGGAAGACAGGAAAGAACATGGATGAATATTCTGTAGGTGGAAAGTCGATGAGAGATGGCTTGCTGGCTTAGCTGAGAAGAGAAAGCTAAACTCTATGTGTCTGTGCAAGGAGATAATGATGAAGCAAAATATACAAGCCCTCGAAACCCAAAATGGAGCTCAGTGTTCCATTAAATGTCAAGTAAAGCTGAGGGCTGAAGAGTGCAGAGTAGGTGGAAAGCCTTCAAAAAGAGTTAGACCTAGATTTCTTCCTGCAACTTTTGCAACCAGTCAGATATTCATTTCTCAACTCTCAAGGCCAGAAGAGTTTTAGTCTCTCAAGAACATGAACCAGAAAATTTAGACTCAAGATCCCTGTGTGATGCCATAGCGAGGTGCTAAACAGAAAGAAGGGGATTAAAACGAAAGTCTCACAGCTTCATGCTAGAACCCCCAGCTCCATCCTCACACCTCTGTGCATAGGCCACTGGCCTCCCACAGTATGTATACTGCTTAAGGGTTTGTCCCTGAAAACATTCAGAGAAAACTTACAATTAGTAACATGTAGAAGGGTGTCTGAATCCAAAAGGCAAGCCTCATATGTAGACCATTTGCTGAGAAGCCTTGGTTTTAAGATGAACAAGCAGCAAAGAATAAGAGAACAATATGAAGAAATTCTTTTACATTAGAAACAGAAGAGAGAAATGGATTTTAGAAGAAATAGGCAGCACAAGGGACAGAAGATAGTTACAAAAAGGGAGGCATTTAAGAGATTGTACTCATAAGACAAGAATGGGGGGGGCTATTTTTTAAAGAACAAAAAATAATAGCTAATATAAAAATTGTGCAGCTCTTGGGAAAAAATACCAGTAAAAGAATAGAAAGAACATTCATGAAAACCTCAGAGAAAGTGGAATACAAAGCAAAACAGAAAAAGGAAAAAAATGGAGAATAAGACAAAAAGAAACTCAAGCTTGAGGTCAATCATCAAAACAATCATTCCATAGAGAATGAAAAAATAATGGAATGAAGAAAATTATCAAATTAATTCAGGAAAGTTTCAAAAACTAGGGAAAAATAGTTTTCAGTTATCCCCAATTCCCAGATCAGTAAACAAACAAACAAACAAACAAAAGATGCATTCCAAAGCCCACAAGAATGAAATTACAGCCTCCTGATGCTAAATATAACCCCTGAGAGTTCCCATGAAGGAAGTTTAAGTCATGTGCAAAGAATAATAATCAGAATGACATCTGGCAGGTATTGTCTATGGGGCCGCAAAGACTTGAACACGACTGAGGTGCTGACGCTTTAACTCTCTTTAGACAGTTGCTGTAGCTCCATGCATGCATGCCGAGTCGCTTCAGGGCTGTCCAGCTCTGTGTGACCAGACCGACCGCAGCCCGCCAGGCTCCTCTGCCCACCGGGTTCTCCAGGCAAGAATGCTGGAGTGGGTTGCCATGTCCTCCTCCAAGGAGCTTCCCAAACCGGGGATCGAACCCTCATGTCTTAGATCTCCTGCACTGACAGACTGGTTCTTTACCACTAGCACCAGCTGAGAAGCCCTAAAGCTCTTGCTACGGTGAAGTGAAATATCTAAAATGATAAAGTGCTAATGATAATATAATAATAGCAATACTGGTAAAAATGATAATCATTTAAAAGAAACACATGCAATATAAGTGAGATAATAGAACCTGACAGGAAAGACTAAATGAAGTGTGAGAAGTCTGAAGATGACTGGTTTGTGCCAAACCTGGAAAGCAGTTGGCCTACACTGAAACAAAGAGCTGTGAGAGGGAGTGACTGGGATGTGGGCATGCAGAGGGAGTGCTATCTGAGTGTTTAAAAACAGTATACATATTCATGGGGCAAATAGCAGTGGAATTTTTTTTTTCATTTATTTTTATTAGTTGGAGGCTAATTACAATATTGTAGTGGTTTTTGTCATACATTGACATGAATCAGCCATGGGTTTACATGTGTTCCCCATCCCGATCCCCCCTCCCACCTCCCTCTCCCCCCGATCCCTCTAGGTCTTCCCAGTGCACCAGGCCGGAGCACTTGTCTCATGCATCCAACCTGGGCTGGTGATCTGTTTCACCCTAGATAATATACATGTTTCGATGCTGTTCTCTTGAACCATCCCACCCTTGCCTTCTCCCACAGAGTCCAAAAGTCTGTTCTATACATCTGTGTCTCTTTTTCTGTTTTGCATATAGGGTTATCATTAACATCTTTCTAAATTCCATATATATGTGTTAGTATACTGCAATGGTCTTTATCTTTCTGGCTTACTTCACTCTGTATAATGGGCTCCAGTTTCATCCATCTCATTAGAATTGATTCAAATGAATTCTTTTTAATGGCTGAGTAATATTCCATGGTGTATATGTACCACAGCTTCCTTATCCATTCATCTGCTGATGGGCATCTAGGTTGTTTCCATGTCCTGGCTATGATAAACAGTGCTGCGATGAACACTGGGGTGCACGTGTCTCTTTCAGATCTGGTTTCCTTGGTGTGTATGCCCAGCAGTGGGATTGCTGGGTCATATGGCAGTTCTATTTCCACTTTTTTAAGGAATCTCCACACTGTTTTCCATAACGGCTGTACTAGTTTGCATTCCCACCAACAGTGTAAGAGGGTTCCCTTTTCTCCACACCCTCTCCAGCATTTATTGCTTGTAGACTTTTGGATAGCAGCCATCCTGACTGGCGTTTAATGGTACCTCATTGTGGTTTTGATTTGCATTTCTCTGATAATGAGTGATGTTGAGCATCTTTTCATGTGTTTGTTAGCCATCTGTATGTCTTCTTTGGAGAAATGTCTGTTTATTTCTCTGGCCCATTTTTTGATTGGGTCATTTATTTTAAAAAATATAAAAGCAGAAGAATTTTTTTAAATGAGGCAATTAATAAATCAGAGAACACAACTTGTACAAGTAAAGAAGTGAACAATATTTTTATAAAAATAATAGTAATACAAACACTAACCTCTAATTTAAATTGACTTTATATATATATATATATATATATATATATATATATATATATACACATCAGTTTAAAAATAATGGAGGTGGTATAAAAGCTAAATAGTCAACTGTTATAAAAGGAAAGAAATAGAAAATCAAATAGTATAAATATTTAAAATATATTATACCTAGTAATTGCATAAAATAATAGATAAATATGTAAATATAAATATTCAGCCAGTAAAGCATCCACCTGCCAGGAGACCTTGGTTTGATTCCTGGGTCAGGAAGATCTCCTGGTGAAGGGACAGGCTTCCCACTCCCGTATTCTTGGTCTTCTCTGATGGTTCAGCTGGGAAAGAATCCACCTGCCATGCAGGAGAGCTGGGTTTGATCCCTGGGTTGGGAAGGTCCCCTGGAGAAAGGAAAGGCTACGCACTGCAGCGTTCCTGCCTGGGGAGTTCCATGGACCAAGGAGCCTGGCAGAACACAGTCCGCGGAGTTGCAGAGTCGGACATGACTGAGTGACTGTTCACTCCCAGTGTTATACGTGTCTTTTGTTACTCATATAAAGCCTTTTTCACTCATCCCTGAGTATATGCTAATTAGACAGATTTCCTAAATAGCTTCAAGATGGGGCTGGTTGGCAAAAAAACAACCAGCCAAGTAACTAGAGCACTAGAACTTTCACTCCCATCTCACGACCTCCAGAAGCAGTTCAGTCACATGAATAGTGACATTAACCGGTCATGCTTCGTAAGAAAACTCAATAAAAACTCGGGCCAGTGAGGCTCTGGGAGCTTCTGGGTTGGGGACCACCAGGATGTGCTGGAGCGTGGTTTGCAGAGACCCCATTAGAAGAGGACGTGGGGATTCTGGGGCCTCCCTCCACAAGACTGCATCCTGTTCCTCTCCTCCATCTGGCTGTTCTTGAATTGTAGCCTTTATAATAAAGCTGCAATTGCAAGTATGACACTTTGAGTCAATTCTATAAGCTTTGTTAACAAATTTTCAAATGTAATGGGGAGTTACGACACTCAAATTTGTGGTCAAATAAGAAGAAGTGCAGCGGGCTTGGGGACATCTCCAAGTGGGAACAAATGAGAGCAGTTGTGTGGGAGTGAGCCCTGCAACCTGCACGGATTCCAGACTTAACCGAATTGTGAGACCTTAAATCGACACCAGAGAACTTCCTCTGGAAGTGCAGTGGTAGAAGTATAATGTTTAGAATATGAAAGTTAGCACCAGAAGAAAAAGCTAAAATGGTTCAAAGTTATCTCCCAAGAGAGCTGAGTTAAAGGATGGAAAAGAATGGGCAGAGGCTGCTTTATTTCCTTCAAATCTTTTCATTTGTTTTCACTATGTATGTATTACATTGATAAAAAGAAAGTTTGATTTAAACAAGAAGTGAAAGTATCATTTCTAAGAAGTGAGAATATCATGTTATTATTCACTAAGCTTAAGTCATAATGCTTATTACATAGCCTTTCATTCATCATACCATATTTATTACCTGACATTATGTGCTCAGTGGGAATAAGGAGATTTGAGGAATGTGTAATAGGACTTAGAAGAACCATGTGAAAAAAGTAAGAGAATAAATGCAGAGTATATGATATATTATATACTATAATAACACATTAATACCATTATTATTATTATTATTATTATTATTATTATTATTATTAACACGTTATCAACTGCCAGGAGTATGCAATTTTTCTACCCAGAAAACTTCCCTAACATATATTGGCATAGCATGGTTGATTAAGTCATGAATAAAATTTGCATTATACAGATTATAAATTATTATACAAAAGTCTTCAAAAATTATCAAAATGTGTTCATGAAAAATATGTTTTTATGAGTATAGAACAACTTATGTTTCATAAAAATCATGAACCCAAGCTATTTTATTTTCATGCTTAGCTCCTCATTTAGCATCTACTTTCTAGTTTTATGGGCTTCCCTCATAGCTCAGTTGGTAAAGAATCTGCCTGCAATGCAGGAGACTCCAGTTTGAACCCTGGATTGGGAAGATCCCCTAGAGAAGGGAAGGGCTACCCATTCGAGTCTTCTGGCCTGGAGAATTCCATAGACTCTGTAATCCATGGGCTTGCAAAGAGTTAGACATGACTGAGCGACTTTCACTTTCACATTCTTTTAGTTTTATATTGAAATTGTGATTTGTGTTATAATCTGTTTTGATGGTTTCCAAAATCATTGAATTTGATCTGGTTTTGTGTACTCTTCAAGGTTACTCAGTGACATATATGTTGCTTTCTTTTTTATCCATCTGTATCAGTCAATTTATTACTTTTAGCTTGCAAGAATGTACAAATGTATTTTTCTTCACTGTTTAAACTCCCAGAAGAAATATAACTCTTTTATGATGAGGCTGAAACTCCCTAGTCCCAAATCTCTGCTGCCCCATTGAGACAGCTTAAGCTCTTCTTGGTCACCTCAAGGCGTCTTTGGCAAAAGCACAGACAGGAGCTCAAACACTCAGGAACACAAAGCAGACCGTGAAATAGTGGGTAATGATGAGATGATGGGAACCGCTGTGTTAGCCCAGCAAACTTTCTCAACTTGTCTCATTTAGTTGCCTCCAGTAAGAAGGGATGGGATGCAGTGGGGTCGAGAGCTGGTGCAGAAATTTGGGCAATGTCCAATGTCCAATGGTTGCCACACTGCCTTATGGCAAGATGCAGCTCATGCTTCCACGGTCCTTTCCCTCTCTTTGTTTTCAATACTATCTTTTATTCTTCTTTGTTTCCCATTACTCCTGTTTCCCCCTACCCCCTACACCTTTATCCTGCCAAACTTCTCAGTTCAGTCGCTCAGTCCTGTCCGACTCTTTGCGACCCCATGAATCACAGCACCGCAGGCCTCCCTGTCCATCACCAACTCCTGGAGTTTACCCAAAATCATGTCTATTGAGTCGGTGATGCCATCCAACCATCTCATCCTCTGTCGTCCGCTTCTCCTCCTGCCCTCAATCTTTCCCAACATCAGGGTCTTTTCAAATGAGTCAGCTCTTTGCATCAGGTGGCCAAAATATTGGAGTTTCAGCTTTACCACCAGTCCTTCCAATGAATACCCAGGAGTAATTTCCTTTAGGATGGACTGGTGGTCAGGGCCGATAAGGAATATATATGTATTAACTTATTAATCTTCACTATGGCCCTATGGAACAGGTGTTATCGATTTTCCATTATACTGATGAAAACAAGAGATTAGAGGAACTCCCCAAATTCATGTATCTGGAAATTTCGCTTTCTTGATTATCATGTGTGTGTATGCTCAGTCATGTCTGACTGTTTGTGACCCCAGGGATGGTAGCCAGCCAGTCTTCTCTATCCATGAAATTTTCCAGGCAGGAATACTGGAGTGGGTTGCCATTTCCTCCTTCAGGGCATCTTCCCGACCCAGGGATCAATCCCGTGTCTCCTGTGTCTCCTGCATTGGCAGGTGGATTCTTTCCCTGTTACTTATACGCTGCTTAACAAGCCAGATATTGTAGGGCACCCTGTCAGCTCCTTCCCCGTGTATGCACAAGGCTGTCTGTGTCTGGTGGCACTTACAGAAACCCAACAAATTCCAGTGTAACTAGTTCACTCAAAGTGGTCGGTCCTTTCCTGCAGTGCAGTTGTTGGTTTTCCAGTCTGTCTCTGGATTCTTAGACCACGTCTATCTTCCGAAGCAACGTGATGAGCTGTTACAGACAAATAAGAAGTCAAGTCTGCTGAATCTGAATTCACCCATGTGACGTGGCTGTTTTGGTTTTAGCCTTAGGGTGCCTATGTCCTAAAGCTGCCCTGTGCTTTATAAGCTAGTGTGGGCAGACTGTTGCTCCTAAAATGAGGAATAATTCCTGCCTATTAGCAAGTGAGTTTACTCCAGGAAACCATTGAAAGTCAGTACAAATCAGAAGAGTTTCGGCAGGCGTCTAAATTAACCTGCAGGAGTCTCTGAGAGCTGTGAGCAGCATTACTGCCAAGCACAACAAGATCAGCCCAGTCATGATTTTGACTCCGCTTCTAAGGTGGGAATGATTTTTGAAAGAGAGCTTGCCTGTTGGTTTATGTTGTGGAAAAGAAAAAAATATTAAGAATATGTGACTAATCAAGGGCTAGAAGACTTGAAAACAGAAGTTTTCTGATTAGTAATGCAAAGCTGGTATCATGTCTTTTTGTATTTGTCAAAGTGGGGAACATAAAATCCTGATCACCTATTCAGCTAGCTAAAAAGGTTTCCATGACAGCCGTGGGAGCAGGGAACATTTGGTGCTCTTGTCTTCAAAATAACCTTTCCTTATAGGCGAGAGATTGTCAAAAGCACTAACTGCTTCACCTTTCCGGTCCAAGGTAACTACCTGACCATCACATTGGTCTCTTCCTACGCTGGAAAACTTCAAATGTTCTGTTTGCCCTATAGCACAGGGATAAAAATTCAGATAAGTGGCCCAGGATAAGCAGTGTTTAATCTCAGTGGGTTATAGCCTTTTATAATGCACTGATTAGCGTTTCTGGGGGGAAGTGAACTTACTTCTGTGCAAGGTTTTATAGATATAAAGGTTGTTCCTTCTCTCCTTTTAAAGTCAATCAAGTTGAAAATAGAAAATATAGTTATCTTTTATAAAAACTTTTTCCTGAAAAACCAGCAATACATGCTCATGATAGATAATATAAGAAATACAGGAAAAAGCTCAGGAAAAAATAAAGCACCTATTCTCTCACAACCTAGAGAGCCTAACCATTGCTAATTGTTTTTTACATATTTTCTTTTAGTGTTTGTATTATATCTCATCTCTATTTTGTTTGTTCACTGTTTTAACTGAACTGTTCTTTAAATTAGACCTGCAAAGATAACAGAGGGTTTATTGCAAAAACAAAAAGAAGCACATAATAGACGGTCACTTGGACGGCAGTGCCTCTAAGACTGACTTCTTAAAAAACCAAACCAATAGTGTTGTGAATACTCAGATGTAAATAGCATATCTTATCTGAGCAATGGCATTCATATTTCTCTAGAAACAGGTCCTAATGGTCCCTTGGCTCTTATCCAGCATGGACTATCGCTCTCTGGTTTATTCCATCCTTGTCCAGATCACATGTTTAGTGTCGGATAAAACAAATGGCACGAGCTCCAGACGACTCACGGACCATCTGAGACTTCCTTACGCAGACGGGAGACGCCAAGGCCCCTTCCCAGTGTATCTTACCTATTCAGCTAGCTATATCCCTCTCCCCCGTGAGGTTTATGATCGGTTGCATTTCAGGAGGGGAGCTGAAGAAGTGGTTCACTCAAGGTGCCGGCAACAAGGGAGTGGGGAGAGCATAACAGAGGGAATAAAGTGAACATTTAATAAGTAAAACCTACTAAAGTTTCAGTCAGTTCAGTTGCTCAGCCATGTCTGACTCTTTGTGACCCCATGGACTGCGGTCCACCAGGCTTCCCTGTCCATCACCAACTCCCGGAACCTACTCAGACTCATGTCCATCGCATCTGTGATGCCATCCAACCATCTCATCCTCTGTCGTCCTCTTCTCCTCCTGCCTTCAATCTTTCCCCACATCAGGGTCTTTTCCAATGAGTCAGTTATTTGTATCAGGTGGCCAAAGTACTGGAGTTTCAGCTTTAGCATCAGTCCTTCCAATGAATATTCAGGATAGGTTTCCTTTAGGATTGACTGGTTTGACCTCCTTGCAGACCATGGGACTTTGAAGAGTCTGCTCCAACCTCACAGTTCAAAAGTATCAATTCTTCAGCAATCAGCTTTCTTTATGGTCCAACTCTCACTCCATACATGACCACTGGAAAAACCACCGCTTTGGCTAGGTGGACCATTGTCAGCAAAGTAATGTCTGTGCTTTTTAATATGCTGTCTAGCTTTGTCATAGATTTTTCTTCCAAGGAGCAAGCATCTTTTAATTTCACGATTACAGTCACCATCTGCAATGATTTTGGAACCCAAGAAAATAAATTCAGTCACTGTTTCCATTGTTTCTCCATCTATTTGCCATGAAGTGATAGGACCAGATGCCATGATCTTCATTTTTTGAATGGTGAGTTTTAATCCAGCTTTTTCACTATCCCCTCTCTCTTTCATCAAGAGGCTCTTGAGTTCCTCTTCACTTCCTGACATAAGGGTGCTATCATCTGGGTATCTAAGGTTATTGATATTTCTCCCTGGAATCTTGATTCCAGCTTGTGCTTTATCCAGTCTGACATTTTGCATGATGTACTCTGCATATAAGTTAAATCAGCAGGGTGACAATATACAGCCTTGACATACTTCTTTCCCAATTTTGAACCAGTCCATTTTGCCATGTCCAGTCTAACTGTTATTTCTGGACCTGCATACGTATTTCTCAGGAGGCAGGTAAGGTGGTCGGGTATTCCCATCTCTTTCAGAATTTTCCACAGTTTGTTGTGAACCACACAGTCAAAGGCTTGGCATAGTCAATAAAGCAGAAATAGAAGTTTTTCGTGGAACTTTCTTGCTTTTTCTATAATCCAAAGGATGTTGACAATTTGATCTCTGGTTCCTCTGTCTTTTCTAAATCCAGCTTGAACACCTGGAAGCTCACAGTTGACATGCTGTCAAAGCCTGACTTGGAGAATTTTGAACACTACTTTGCTAGATTGTGAGATGACTACAATTTTGCAGTAGTTTGTTTCTGTCCTTTATTGAGCCCATCTTTGTATGAAATGTTCCCTTGGCATCTCTAATTTTCTTGAAGAGATCTCTCTCTGGTCTTTCCCACTCTATTGTTTCCCTCTGTTTCTCTGCACTGATCTCTTAGGAAGGCTTTCTCATCTCTCCTGCTATTCTTTGGAACTCTGCATTCAGATGGGCGTATCTTTCCTTCTCTCTTTTACCTTTCACTTCTCTTTTCTCAGCTATTTGTAAGGCCTCCTCAGACGACCATTTTGCCTTTTTGCGTTTCTTCTTCTTGGGGATGATTTTGATCACCGCCTCCTGTACAATGTCACAAACCTCCGTCCATAGTTCTTCAGACACTCTGTCTATCAGATCTAATCCCTTGAATCTATTTGTCACTTCCACAGTATAATCATAAGAGATTTGATTTAGGTCATACCTGAATGGTCTAGTGGTTTTCCCTGAAGCTTAGCCTGCTTTATATTATCACAATGATTCAGCAATTCTAAATATCAGGAATAAAATACTTCTCCCAAAATATGTTTTGTTGGCCTAATTTCTAAAGAATTAGTGAAGACAAGGGTGGATTTTGCTTATATAATATATACTTAAGCTTCAGATTAGCACATTTTAGTTCTTACACTTTAATTAACTTTGTGATCTACATGGGAGTTAATTCAAAGGATTCCCTGTGTGGTCCACGACAGAGAATTAGCTACTATGCTCCTCTCCTCTCAAAAATAAGTTTTATACTGTTCATAATCATTCAAGCTCACTTGGAAGGAAGTAAATGCATTCGTTTTACACCTTGTTTACTCCTGCATTCAGTCAATAGCTTTAAAATTAAAAGTGGTAGCATAATGACTATAAAAATAAAGTAACATAACTTAAGTTACTGCCAGTCTGCCATTCTATGTGCAAATCATCCTCTGAAACAAGGAATTCAACCTCCTGGAAGCATTTCTCCATATACTTTGCCCACTTCCTTCCAAAAAACTAAAACTTTAAAATTATTAATTTATTACTTTTTCTTCTTTGTACTATAATATTCATTTTAAATTATATTTTACTCTGCTTTCTACATTGGGGTGTAATCATATAAGTGTCAATATTAGAAGAATTTTACTATTCATATTTCTGGCCATTGTTACTGTTTGCTACACTTTATGATTATTACTGAAAATAATTTTGTCCTATAGAGGAGGAAAGGTATTTAAAATGATTCACTGCAGATGTCAAGATATTCCATTGTCTATCATATTTTAAGCATTTAATATTAGGTTTTCATTATAAACACTATTTTATTATAATAATATTCCTTAATCCAGAGATGGCAAAACTTATTTATTAATAATAACTAATTTATTATTGGACAGTTAGCTTGTCCAGGTTTCACTTTTATAAATAGTGCTATATTGAATATCTCTGAACACATTTTATTTCTACCTTCTGCCTTTGCTTCAGTCTAATTTTATGGACTGCTTGTAGACAGTAAACAGAGCCAAAAACCAGGACAAGAGGCCCACAATCGATTATCCTCAAACTAGATGATATGACTCATCCCTGCAGTGAACTCCAGCTTATTCAATAGTTAATTATCCACAAGCTTAGTATCCATAATTCATACGACCTACCTACAGCATCCTAGAAAACAGCAAAAATATAAAAATCAAAAAATCTGATGGTGTATTGTCTCTAAAAAGCCTTAAGAATCTCCCTTTTTTCGTTTACACATCTATTATTTATGTGCCGTATTCTTGAGCATTTCCATCTATCATATTATGCAGAGACTCTGCCAAATAAAATCCTCCCAGGCAGCTCCTAGTCATCTAGGGCATCCTAATCTGCTCTATTTATTCATGTTTTGATGCACATGCTAAATAAGAAATTGGCAAGATGATGCAAGAAGCTATGGATACTTGGCTTTGTTCTTACGCTCAGAGTCAGGAAGCATTTCTCTGGGTGGTTTATTCCCTACCAAACTTATGTGAAGAATATAAGGAGAATCTGGTTTACACCCACACCAAAGAAGCAGCCATGCCCTAAAACCACTGTTCAGTGCCTTCAGGAGAGGACTGTTCTGTGAGAGACGTGGCCAAGTCATGGGTAAGTTTGGCTGTAGTGCGGGATTGCCTGAGTTTGTATCCTATTGGCTGGTTGAGTGACCCTGGGCTGGTCAGGGGCTGTACTAAGCTCTGGGATAAAAGAGCAGACAAGTTATACTCCCTGCCTGATGGAAACTTACAGTTTGGAGAGAGAGTCAGACAATTAAAAAGATCACTATATAAGAGATTGCAGTCATTTCATCCCTCTGGACTCAGGATATCTGCCGTTATTATTACATTGAGATTGACATTACCATCCACAGATGATTAAATCTCATTGAAAGCAGACCATAGATTCACAAACACTGAAGATGGCTCTTCTCTCTCCTTCTCTCCACATACATGCTGTGCTTAGTCGCTCAGATTCTTTGCAGCCCCGTGGATTGCAGCCTGCCAGGCTCCTCTGTCCATGAGAATTCTCCAGGCAAGAATACCGGAGTGGGTTACCATGCCTTCCTCCAGGTGATCTTCCCAACCCAGGGATTGAACCCAGGTCTCCCGCACTGCAGGCAGATTCTTTACCATCTGAACCACCAAGGAACCCCCAAAATGCTGTAGCTTATCCCTTCTCCAGGGGATCTTCATGACCCAGGAATTGAATCAGGGTTTACTGCCTGACAGATTGATTCTTTACCAGCTGGGCTATTAGGAAAGCCCAAACTGGAGTAGGTAGCCATTTCCTTCTCCAGGGGATCTTCCCAACCCAGGGATTGAACTCAGGTGTCCTGCATTTCAGGCAGATTCTTTACTGTCTGAACTACCAGGGAAGCCCTGAAGCTCTATGTGTGTGTGTATATATATATATATATATATATATATATATATATATATATATATTTGTACATATATGCTTGTGTGTGTACATACATACATATTGAAGACAATCTCTCTACATATGCACATACACATGTGCACATTTATATACATATACACTTTTATATGCATACGAGTATTTACATACATACAAAAATATATTTTTTTTCTTCAGGAAAAATGGATGGATGCTCCTACCATCCCCCCTTTACTATGCGACCTTCTTATTCATTATTTTTTTCCTTCTTGCTCAACCAAGAAAACCTGACTCAAATCCAAATTCGGCCTCTTGACAATTTTCTGACTTCTGCTAAATTTACATGACTTTACAAAGCCTCAGTTTCTCCATCTATAAAATGAAGATTAAAGCAACATCATCTCATAAGGATTTAATGAAGATTATAAGCAATAATATATATAAAATGTTAAGCATAATGCCAGGCACATAGTTAAGAATTCAGCTGATGTTAGCTGCCTTTACAATTAGTGTGTAAATTACCTTAGTGTAAGATCATCCGTAGACTTGGGCTCATTATTATTACCCTCCCTCTGGGAACTTACACTTACTGGAAAATTGTTATTGAGCATTTAGAGGGAATATAAAATGATCTATGCATGGAGGACATTATCCTCAATGACTGTTTATGACTTATTAGATGCCGCAGACTGGTTCCAATCACCGCACATTGCTGAGACGAGAAGTTTGTTTCTCCATGCAACTCCATCACCCCGTGAGCGTCACATGATGCCAGTGCCCAATTCCAGCATGTGGAGATTTTCACCCACTCAAGTTAGCCAAATGGAGGGGTGAACACATCTTAGGAACACAGGCAGGCATCGCTCCAACAGGACATTAAGACAGAACACTGGCTGCCCTCTCTCTGGGATTCTCACCAGTAGGAGATGAGAAGAGGAGCTGAAAGCCTGGGTCTTGTCCGCGTCCACTCGCAAGGCCGTGGAGACTCATCGCCAGTGCTGCTGGCTAACTGTACCCACTACACAGAGTTTGGCGATCGACCAAATGGCTACCCTCATTCAGCCAAAGAAGACTGCTTTTTCAGTCTGAGGTAGAAGGTCAAAAGCTGGATTATCGTTTTCGAATAAGTTGTCAAGTCGTTTTCATGTTGTACTTGAAATAAAGTCTTGAAAAGTCCAAGAGCTAGAATTTATGCTACTTTGTTCTCTGGATCTATTTTGACAACTTCCTTTAAAACCAATGAATGGTTGACATCCAGCTACCTGGCCAGAGGTGAGGAAGGACTGGGGTACAGGTCAGTGAAGCGTGAAGAGAAGAAACCTCAGAGGGTGCGCCTGGCGCACTTATTTGCTCTTCACATCCAGCTACCTTTGGAAGAAGCAATCACTCCAGAGTGGTCGAGCCCCTTGCACCCTTAGTCCTGCTGCAAATGCAATACCTAAATGTCACAGCTTTGCCGGGGCAGGGAGGACACAGGGGGAGGTCAGGAGAGCTGACCTCTGTAGTGGCTAGGACCATGCACTTTCAAACCAAAGAGGTCTGGGTCCGGACCCTCCTTCAGCTGCTTACAGACTAAGCGACCTTGGGCAAATTACTCAACGTCTTGAGCCATGGCTGCCTCCGTTGATAGAGTGGTGACAGTTCTGACTTCACACGGTTATTCTGGGAACTAAACAGTAATAAAACCTTGGCATAGGGAAGCCATCAGCAGGTGCTAGCTTCTGCTGCTCTTAAGGGAGGTGGAGAGAGGTTAAGTCAAGAAAACTTTACAGCATCTGGGCTCGGCCGTGTTGACTCTGTGTCATTAAGTTTCTGAGGTTAGAAAACCACTGGGTGCCTTGTCTAATGTCAGCAACTCATTTTTGTTGTGCAAAATTCACATTCGCAGACCTCCCAGAAACCTTTACAGAATGAAGCACATAAAAGATTCACGCGCATTCGGCAGTTACCTCCCCGATAACACTTCTCAGGGGACTGATTAAGGAATTTAATTTAAACCAACAGAACCAGTGGTATTTCTGCTGATCCCTGTGTAACTGTCTTAGTGAACATAAATATACATGGACGGGCTTTGGGAGTCTGTGATTCTTACAATTATCTAGTTCAAAGGAAAGCCAACTGATTACCATATGCATGAAACGCAGAAACAGAAAGTTCTGTTCTATGTCAGCGCTAGGGAAAAAGGTGGTTCTGAAATATGAATGTCTTGCTACTTTTATTTGATGTGTTTCCAGAGCTTGTAAAAGAAAATAATCACCAAAATATGACACATGGAAGCAAATTCAGAGAGTAGCTTTCTTCTCAAGTTGCTGTGTTCAAACTTTGACCAAAAGTAATGCTAGCTAACGTAACCCTTGCAACAGTATATGCATCCAAGGGATTAAATGCCAAATAAACGATCCTTTTTTTATATTTGGTTATCATGATATATTTCAAAATTATGTCTAGCATCATATTGAAAATAGTTTTTCAATAATATCTTTCACAGAAGCATAATACATAAAATTTTTAAACAGCTGAAACTCTCTTGTTCAACTGTAGGTTAAAGGCCTGAAATTCTGGTCTTGTAGCCTCCCCGTAAGTTCTCAGCAGTTTCCCCTGAAATGACCCTGTGTGATCCAAAGACTCGAAAGGACGTAGTTTGAAAACAACGTGAGTGATGCATTACTTTATTACACACCTTCACACAGTTTTAAACTCTCAAAAGCCCTATGATCTTAACACCTTCATTTTACAGATCAGGAAGCCAGATTCATAAAGGAAATATTGTTCAAAATCACTCAGTTTATGAGTTTCAGCATTTAGACTCAAAGCCAAATTTTCATGGTCAAAAGCATGTTTGCCGCTGGATAGCTCTATGTTCTATGGGGTGTCCTGCACACCACAGAATACCAAACAGCACCTTTGGCCTCTATTCACTGGAAATCAATAGTCTACTCTTCCTGAAATGACAATCAAATATGTCTCCAGACATCACCAAAGGTCTCAGACACTGGGATGAGGAGACAAAATGGTCCCATTGGAGAACTAATGCTCCTAATCTAGTGTTCATGGACCCTGGACGAGCCCATGGATAGGACTCTAGGGGTCCTTGAACTGGGTGGGAAATTTGAATTTTATTTTCACCAAACTTTATTAGAAATTTAATATTTCTTTCCATAATATATGTAAGTAACAGACCTTAATTTTGAATTATCAAATATAGAATTATCAGTATATGTGGGTTTTAACCAGATAAAAAGCACTAATACACCAGATTTTCTAACTACCTTTAGTACAGGTAATTCAAAATATCATTGAAAATTGGGGTAAATGTCATGACATACTCAGTGGAACAAAGCAGTTTTCAAAGTATATTTTAAAAGCATTTTGTTAGCAGTTATACAACAGAGTGTTAATAGTTTTCTCTGAAAGATGAGATTACAGATAAAATTTCCAACTTCAAGAATTTTGTATTGCTTGAGTTTTAAAACAAGAATGTATTAAGTATGAAAAATCAGTAAATTGTTTCTATTTTTTAAAAAAGAAAATTAGGCTTAATGGCTCTACTTCAAAATTATGCTGGATATTTGACCCTCTGTCTGATCTTATTTAAAATATTACCAAAGAAGTACATATATTACTATATTTCTTAAACTTTGCTAATTATATTTTACAATGATTGTTTGGTAATTCTTTCCTTGCATTTTTGCACCTATATCTTTTCTGAGAAGGTGTCCACAGGTTTAACTTGACCATGAATAAAGTCCACGAACAGAGTTTACCAAGTCCTACTCCAAAGCTTCTGCACTTTACCGCTTATATTTGGGAAGACGTGTGGCAAAGTTGTATAGTGGCTCAGAGCACAGGCTCTGCTCTTCCTACACTCAAATCACCTTAACCAGATTAAGCAACTCTCTAAACCTCAGTTTCTTCATCTGCAAAATGAGATTAATATTAGTATGTGCCTTATACCAGCTTTCATAAGGTTAAGTGTTTAGTAACACTGCCTGGCACATAGTTGACACTTAACAACTGCAAGTTATTATCATTACTGCTTTAGTATCTTACAGCATGGCCTGTTCAGAAATAATTGTCTAGTAAGTATTTTGCCAGAGGCAGGGGCATTGACAAAGCACAGAAATCTCTGAAACATATGTCAGGGAATATAAAATACTTAGTCTCTCTCTTGGCCAGTGGTGCTTAGCGTTTTTCATTTATAGGAGATATATAAGAAATTCATTTTCTTTAAGAAGGATTTGAAAGTGCTCAAAATTTCACTTGTTCCTGGACACTGTGAGGATGGAAACAGCACTGTTTCACAGTGTAGGGCTTGAAGGGTAAGAACACAGCAGGAACAATGAAGACAGAAGTCAGCTGGGAATTGCTGGACCGGGTGGAGCTTCAGTCCCCACGTTTCTGCCTTTTGCCTGCCCCTCAGTGCCAATCACCAACAAACCCCCACTGATCACACTTTTCCATCCCTGCTCGATTCACACTTGAAAGAATTTATTTTCCCATGTGATGCCAATTCATGATAAACGCTCACAAAGCCATGACAATTTCAATTGCCAGACCATCTGGCTACTGGATATTTTACCGTGGTTTTTAGAGCCAAGAGCTTTACCAGTTTCCCTGTTTCTAAGGAAACAGAAGCTATGGTAACAATTCATGATTTAGATGAACTGTCTCACTGTTCATTAAAGGCAGCCTCTGGGGGTCAGCAAGCACAAGCTGTAGGTGTGTTCCTGCAGCCAGAGTACTAGGTACTATATTGCTTGTTTTCATTGTTCTTATTTGCATCTTCTTTTCTGAATCACTTGCAGAACTAAGCTGAAGTGTAATCTGAGCATAGAAAAGTCCGTATTCTACCCACTTTTTCTGGGCTCTTTGGTTGGGTGGATGAATAGATGGATGTAAGGATGGATGGATGGTTCAATCATTCATTCAACCAGTCAACAAATACTGAGCATTTGAGTATCAGGCCACTTCTGTGCTTAAACATTTCAGGGTGAAAAGTCCAAGTTTCTTAGTTTAGTAATAAATAAACAACAAAACAAACAAAATAAACAAACAAAACCTAATTGGGTCAAAATGCAGCCACTCATTGATGAGTCATACGAATTTAATTGGTGACGAGAAGCGTTTTTACGAATGAGAGAAACAGGCTAGGACAGGGTAGAGCCGAGTGCGTCGTCAGTATTAAGGGCACACGTTGCTTCGTGACACTTTTCTTAAATGTGTCTTGTGCATTTTATTGAGTCGGAAAGTAAAGTGCATTTCTTATTAGAGAGTTGTCATGGAAAAATTTGAGAGTCACTGACTACAAAAGCCCTTTTCCCTGCCTCCCAGTCCCATCTCTAATTGCTGCATCAAAATTCATTTTCTAATCATGCTACACTTCTCTGGTTCTCTAAAAGCACACTTTTTTTTTTTTTTCTTTCGTAAATCTCTTCAATGTCCATCTTGACAGAATATGGTTGGATTCTCAAACTGCTTCTTTTTTAAAAGTTATTTATTTGAATTTTAAAAATGTATTTTATTGAATACATTTAGTTGATTTATATACATATAGTTGATTATGTATATATTATATACATATAGTTGATTTATAATGTGTTATTGATTTCTGCTATACAACAAAGTAATTCAGTTTTACACACACACACACACATATATATATATATATATATATATATATATATACTCAATTTCATATTCTTTTCCATTGTGGTTTATCACAGGATATTGAATATAGTTCCCTGTGCTATACAGTAGGACTTTGTTGTTTTTCCACTTTAGGTATAAGAGTTTGCATCTACTCATCCCAACTCCCAATCCATCCCTCCCCCATCCCCACCTCCCTCCCCCTTAGCAAACATGAGTCTGTTCTGTATGTCTGTCAGTCTATAGAATGCTTGCACAGTGCACTTTTACTTTACGTTACAGTGAGTTCCTGCCTCACTGTCCTCTGTCCCACCTACAGCCTCCTCCAGGAAGCGCCTCTCACATACCGCCCCCCCTCCACCACCCAGCCTGGAAGTTTGTAAGATCCTCATGCATACCTTATGAGTGATGTTGGCTTGTCTTCCATCTTTTCAGCTATATGTCTCTGAGAAATCACAACTAAGTATAACTGGTTGTTGTAGCTGCAAATTTTAACTTCCAAAGGTGAGCTAAAGTGCAGACAATCTGAGAGACAGTATCCAGGTCAGTGTTGTCAACGTGTGAGCTGCTTCTTAGTGGTGGTACATGCTGCACGACTTTAGTCCGAGAGTGAATTCTAGAACATTAAAGGACAATAATATTAAATAGTATTGAAACGCTCAGGAAATCTTCCCTCTGCAAGACCTACCCATCTTTTTGATAACAAAAGGGAGAAAAATCTGCTTGATGTTTTGAAGGACAGATTTTATAAAAAGTAAAATGATGACTCTTCAACCAATATAAAGGATGCCTTCAAACTGTGTGCTAAAGACTCTTGAAAGTCCCTTGGACAGCAAGGAGATCAAACCAGTCAATCATGAGGAAGATCAACCCTGAATATTCACTGGAAGGACAGATGCTGAAGCTGAAGCTCCAGTATTCTGGTCATCTGAAGTGAACAGACGACTCATTGGAAAAGTTCCTGATGCTGGGAAGGATTGAGGGCAGAAGGAGAAAAGGGCATCAGAGGATGAAATGGCTGGATGGCATCACCAGTGAAATGAAATGAACTTGGGCAAACTTTGGGAGATGGTGAGGAACAGGGAGGCCTGTCGTGCTGAAGTCTAGGGGGTCATAAAGAGTTGGACACGACTGGGCAACTGAACACCACCCCACCACCAGTATAAAATGAATGCATGTGAAAGATTTAATTTATTGGTTAATAGGGGAACTAGTCAGATGCTACAACCGGTTCAGAGGAATGTGCAAAGGACTCCACATATATAGACAAATAAGGAGTGCTGAAATGAAATTACAAGTAGAAGCAAAATGGGTCTGTTCACTAGGCAATAATCAATTTCAATTTGCTCGACACAATCAATTTGTGTTCCTGTGAATCAGAATCATTTGCATTATCATCATTTTCTACAACATATTAAGTTGTAAAGTAACTGAAAGAACAATACGAGGCTGAGATAACACAGAAAGGTTATCTTTTTGGCCCATTTCAGTCTTTTGTAATTTTTCCCAACCTGCACAAATCTTTCATCTCCCTCCAACAATTGCTAATCTTTTTTGTAATATGTAAAAAGCAAGCCACTCTCTCTGAGCCTTTGGTATATAGCATTTACTAACTGCTGCTGGTGAAGATTGAACGCAAAAGGAGAAGGTGACAGAGGATAAGATGGTTGGATAGCATCACTGACTCAGTGGACATATATCTAAGCAACCTCCGGGAGATACGGAAGGACAGGGAAGCCTAGTGTGCTGCAGTCCATGGGGTCTCAAAGAGTTAGACATGACTTAGCAGCTGAACAACAAACGACAACTGACTAGCTGGAATTGGATAATATCGTTATTTTTATTACGATCACCTTACACTTACATTTTATTATTTAAACTAAGTTGTTTTTATTCAGTATAATGGTGTGAATTTTTGTTTAAAATGTATTAATATAATGAGTCTATTAAAAGAAAATAATGAGAAAATTACAGTACAGTCATACAAATATTAGGAGGCCATATATACACTGTTAGGACAGACATTTCAAGCCAGACTCTCTGGGATCAAGTGACTTTAATAAGTTATTTAAACTCTCCATGCCTCAGTTATTTTACCTGTGAAATGTATTTATCTGTAAAATGGACACAATAATAGTACCAACCCTGGTAGCTCAGCTATTAAGGAATCCGCCTACAATGCAGGAGACCCCAGTTCGATTCCTGGGTTGGGTAGATGCCCTGGAGAAGGGAAAGGCTACCCACTTCAGTATTCTGGCCCGGAGAATAGACTATACAGTCCACGGGGTCACAACAAGTCAGACGAAGTTGAGCAACTTTCACTTTACTTTCATAACATTATGGTAAGGATTAAATTATTTAAAGTTTAGAATAGTATCTGAATATAGCAAATACTGAATACAAATTATCACTAGTATTAATTTTATTATTATAATTGTATGGCAAAAAATGTGAAGATAGTATGCATGTGACTATAGTTTGGGAAATACTGGTATCTATAGCAACAACCCGTTTATAGGATTTTGTCTCTACCTGAGAGTGCTTCTGATGGGCATCAAACTTCTTAGAGTTTCTCTCTGCTAGTTAAGAGAGTCAGTAACCTTATGTCTCTCTAATTCCTCCAAGTATCCCAATAAAAACTCTTCAGTAATCAATCTCATTAATCTTCAAATGCATTGACCTTCCTCCCAACAATGAACTCAATTTGCTTCTTACCAAGTTTGGAATTCATTTTTCATCACTCTGATCATTCATTTACATATGTACTCAACTCCCTTATTTCTGTTCCATAATATTTGCCTAGAAAAATCTCTAACCTTGAATAAATACGATTACCCCCAAGCCTGTATGAATGAAGAAACATGACTTACAGGGAAAACCTAACAGTGATAACAAATTATAAATGTATAACCAAACTCTAAGAAGCCTTCAGCACCATCCAGCAGTCCTACTACTTTTTCTAAAATGACTCTTCATTGCTCTGAGCTACTATTTCACATCTTTTCTTCTCTCCTCAAGGATTCAATATTCACCCACTTGTAGCACTTCTTCTTGCCTATATTTCACTGATAAATGAAGTTAGGAAACAATGACCACACTTTTTCCAGCAGCAAATTTACCAAGTCTCCGGAAACATCCACACACAGACTGACGCCCTGCAGCCATGAGGGGTGAAGAGCGTCGGCTTCAGTCGTCTGAAGGCAAGGGCTCTGCGTCGCACTGGCTCCCGTCCCCTCTGTTACTCACAGTACCCCCCTTTTTCTGCTGGACCACACCTCACATGACGCAGAATGCTGTAACATATTTGCTCCCGGCACACTCCACCTCGGACCTCACCAATAGCCAGAACCGCGGGAAGAGCTGCTTCCACTTCCTCTGGACTCTGCTCACCCACAGTCCGCTCGTCAGGGTGACAGTGAAACTGCATCTTAATGTCGGGCCCTCTTCTTTCCAGGCCTCTGAGGAGCACTTATTCAAACTCTTCCTCTTAAAACATTATATTCTTGCTCTAAGGATGTCACACCCTCTAACCTTTAACTACATCTTAATAACTGACTGACCACTTCTCGGTATCCTTGCTGATTCTGTGTCCTCTGCCAGATCTGTGAGTACTGAATTCCCCTCAGTGCTAAACATTGTTCTCAATCTACAACCAGTTCCATTCATGACTTGAGATATCATCTATATGCTGATTTTCCCCAAATTTCTCTCTCTAACCCTCACCTTTCTCCGAGACCAAGATTTGATGATTCACCAGTTTATCTCAAATCTCCTCAAATCAATATGTACAAAATCATCATCATCATGATCATCATCTCTGATTGATAAAGATACAGATTAGATTCATGTATCAAAGAAACTCAAAAATATACGGCCTTAATCAAGAGAAAGTTTATTCTTCTCTCACATAAAAGTCCAGCTAAGTGATAATGTCAAACAAAGTGTAAACAAAGTTATGAGTGTTTGGGAATAAGGGGTTTATTAAAGGAACAAGACCTCATTCATTTCAGAGATGGAGAAGGCAATGGCAGTTCACTCCAGCACTCTTGCCTGGAGAATCCCAGGGACGGGGAGCCTGGTGGGCTGCCGTCTGTGGGGTCGCACAGAGTCGGACACGACTGAAGCGACTCAGCAGCAGCGGCATTTCAGAGAGATAGTGTGGAAGTTAGATTCTAGATGGGAATGCCAGAGCATCACAGAAGTCTCTAGCAGGGTCTCCTGAAGCACTGCTTGAGTTGCAAGTTGAAGATCACTGGGGAGTCTGGGAAGCCAGATACTTTCAGAAGCCAGTGTGGGACAGTGAAGAGGAGCTGGTGGAGATGAGACTGAAATATGTGACTTGTGCCAAAATATTACTTCTCTAGCTCCACACACAATATTTAGTGGTGGGCCTGTGGCCACTATTGGTAAATACGGCCATTAGTCAGGAAGAATAGCCAAATGCAGGGCAGAGCAGAGCAAGTAGAAAGTCAGATCTACCCCTACTTAGAGAACAGATGTGTACAGGGTGAGCAGTGGGCCTAGGAGGACACTGAGGACCAGGTCTTCATTTGAGGAACAGAAAAAACAGTGAGAAAAAAAAAAAAAAGAAAAAACAGTGAGTTCACTGAAAAAAAAAAAAAAAGAAATGGGAAAGTCAGAAAGATGGGAGGAAAACAAGAAGAAAGTGGTAGAATATAAACCAAGAGAACTGAGCGTTTTGTGAAGCAATGAGTCATCAAGCAAGTCCAGTCCTTCAGAGAGGTTCAGAAGGTAAGAACTGGAAAGTGGCCTTGGATTTGGCAGTAAAACAGTCAGTGGTGACCTCTAAGTGCAGAAGGCCAAGGGCAGTGCTTGAGTTGTGTGTTAGGAGAGCTACTTCTTCCAGCTGTGAAGAGTCTTCCAAGCAGGGTAGGAAAGAGAGAAGGCAGTGGTTCGGACGAGAGGCATGGCCAGGAGAATAGTTTTGTCATCATTATTTGCAGGTGTTTGCTTGTGTGTCTATTTGCTTGTATTGCAAAGCCTGGAATATGTTTATAGGACATAATGAAGGAACTATTTCAGAAAAGGTCAAGTAGAAATCTGAAAGACAGGATAAATAATTGACTGATTAAAGCCATGGCATTGGTGAGAGGGGTAAGAATTCTGGAAACAATTGAGGGTTTCACCTCAAGCAAAAAACTAAAAGTGAGTATGCAAGCATTGTAGGGGAAGGGAAGAGGATCCCTTTTCTGGTCGAGATTATCTGATAGGCAACATCCAATATGTAGTGGCTATATACAGGGAATTTTAGAATTAAGAAGACATGCAATAGCCGCTTGAATTCAGCAGGAGGGAGCTCGCCGAACGTAACTGAAAAGAGCACAGAATGGATTCGCGGTCTGACCGAGGTTGACAAAACTCGTGGAACTGTGCGGAATAATTGTGCCACACTGCCCTTCAGCATTTGGCCAAAGTGTACAGATGGGTCTTCATTCCAAGACTCGTGTTCTTCTCCTGGTGGGCTCAGTCAGTTAGGATGGATTCTTCTTGCAAGAAATAGAAAATTGAACTAGGTTTTTAAAAAAGGGAGTCTGTTTTTCTCACACAATAAATCCTAAAGGTAAATGGCTATGGACACTGGGTTAGTAACTCAGTGAAGGTCCTATGACTGTTCTCTATAATTCTTTCTCCTTTTTGACCACATTTGCATTTGATCGAGAAGGAAAAGAGTGAAGGTGCCAACTTATCAGTGCCTTTTGTTAGGGAGGCAAAGCTTTCCTAGAATCCTGGGCCTGCTGCATCTCACTGACTCTTAGAGGAACTAGGGTACCTCCAGTGAGTCAGGCAGAGGCTGGCAACAGGCTGGCTGTATGCCACCAAGCAGTGTCTACTCTAGGATTCAGAGAAGCTGAGTTTTGATGGAAAGAGCCATTCAAATGATAAGTCATAAGATCTGGATAAAGAGAAAGGTGGAAAGTACCTTAACCAAGTGATCTCACTTAGCATCAAAAATAATAATATAAATTTATATTAAGTGACTTTTAGTTTGAAGCAATGGGAAGTACATATCTCAAGCTATTTTCTTACTAAGACTGTGAAAGCTGTATGTAATTTTGCAAAACAATGAAATCAATCCAGATTGTGAGACATTCTATAAAAAAGCTGACCTGAACTCTTCAACTATTGCAGTGTCCAGAAAGGAAAAAAAAGGGGGGGGGGGGGCCGAAGTCTTAAACTAAACTAAAAAGACTAAATTGTTATGGCAATAAAATACAATATCTGATCCTTGATTCAATTCTGAGCTGTTCAAAAAAGACACAGTTATAAACGCTGTGGAGCAACTGGACAATTTTTAGTATAGATGAAACATATTCAAAGTTAAATTAAAAAAAAACAATAAAAACAAAGTTAAATTTCTTGGATGTAATAATGGTTGTATTATTTTGTTATAGTGTTATAGTGTTAAATATATTTATTCTTAAAGGATTCATGCTACTGCATTTAGGAGTAAACCATCATGAACACTGCAATTACTTTCAAACTGTCCACAGAAATACTGTATATATTGTATGCTTTTACACGTGCACACACACACACACACACACACACACACACACACAGGCATAGGAACAATGAGCAAATGTGATAAAATGTTAACAATTGTTGAATCTCAGGGAAGAGACCAGGTGTTTGTTGTACTGTTTTTTTAACTTTCATATAGCTTTTTAATTTCTGTAAAGAAAGCGAGAGATAAAAGAGAAGAAAAGAGCATTTTGGAATTTCCAATTTATTATATGGAGTGCTACTTGAATTATTCTTGTTGTGAGCATGAGTGTGAGTGGTTTAAAGTAGAAGTGTCACGAACACTTATATGAAACATACTCAGGCCATACGTCTTGGGTTCAAATCCCAGTTTGGCAATTTATGCTGGGAAAACTGGACAGCTACATGTAAAAGAATGTGATTAGAACATTTCCTTACATCATATATAAAAAGAAACTCAAAGTGGATTAAAGACCTAAATGTAAGACCTGAAACCATAAAGCTCCTAGAAGAAAAGAACAGTTTTTGACATAAATTGTATATTTTTTGGATTTGTTTCCTAAGGCAAAAGAAATAAAAATGAAAATAAACAAATGGTACCTAATTAAACTTAAAAACTTTTGTACAGCATAGGAAACCAGGAACAAAGAAGACAGCTAATTGAATGGGAGAAAACATTTGCAAATAATATGACCAATAATGGTTAATATTCAAACTATATAAACAGTTGAAAACAAAACCAAAAAAAAAAAACAAACTGATTTTAGAAAAGAGCAGAGAACCTGAATAGACATTTTTCCAAAGAAGATATACTGATGGCTAACGGGCATATAAAAGTATGCTCAACATCTCTAATTGTTAGAGAAATGCAAATTGAAACCACAGTGAGATATAACCTCACATCTGTCTGAAAGGGTATCATCAGAAAGAAAACAAATACCAAATGGTGAGGATGTGCAGAAAAGGAAACCCTTGAACACAGCTGGTGGGAATGCAGATCAGTGCAGCCTCTGTGAAAACCACGTGGAGGCTCCTCAGAAACTAAAGGTAGGACGACTGTATGGTCTAGCAACTCCACTTCCGGGATACGTTTTAAAAACCCCGAAACACTAATTTGAAGATATGTGTACCCCAATATTCGTAGAAGCACTATTTACATTTGCCAAGATACGGAAGCAACCTAACCTAATCTCAACAAGATGTCGGTCTGTCAAAGTTGGGACGTGTGTGTGTGTGCAGTGGAGTATAATTCAGAGAAAATGAAATTCTGCCATTTGCAGCACAGACATATTAGAGAGTATTATGCTTAGAAATAAGTCAGACAAAGAAAGGCAAATACTATAGGTTATCACTTTTATGTAGGATCTGAAAAATAAAACAAATGACTGTATATAATAAAACAAACAGATGCGCAGATATAGAAAAGTAACCATTGGATACCAAAGGGGAGAGAGTAGATGGGGCAGGGGCAAGATAGGGTATGGGATTAATAGATACAAACTACTATGTATAAAATAAATAAACAACTAGCATACACCATAAAGCACAGGGAAATATAGTCATTATTTTGCAATAATGGAGCATAGTCTATAAAAATTACTGAATCACTATGTTGTCTACCTGAAACTGATCTTCCAAGTCAATTATACTTCAATATAAAAAAAAAAAAAAACGGTGTCAGATTTATAAGGCAGTAAATTATCCATAACTGTTGCCAAATTTCTTTTTAAAAGGTCCCAACTGTGAGGTCAGAGGATAAGAAGTGACCTTATGGCACCTTGTGACAGGCTACATTATAACTTTCACAAAGACATCCAAGTCCTAATCTCCATGACTTATAAATCTAGGAATATATCACCTTCCATGACAAAGATTTTATAAATGGGGTACAGTTAATTTTGGAGAAAGAAATGGCAACCCATTACAGTAGTCTTGCCTGGGAAAACCCATGGACAGAGGAGCCTAGCAGGCTACAGTCTCCGGGGTCGCCTAGAGTCAGACACGACTTAGTGATGAAACAACAGTGACTGCATTTAGTTCAATATTCAACCTGCGGAATCCATGATGATGATGTGTTTGTCACCCAGTCGTGTCCGACTCTCAGGACCCCGTGGACTGTAGCCTGCCAGGCTCCTCTGTCTGTGGAATTCTCTAGGCCAGAATACTGGAGTGGGTGGCCATTCCTTTCTCCGGGGGATTGTCCCAACCCAGGGATCGAAGCCAGGCCTCCTGCATTGAAGGCAGGTTCTTTACTGTCTGAGACACCAGGAAAGTCTCAAAATTCATACCAGTCCTCAACAGCCTACTGTTTAGGCAAGAATATCTATAATTTTTATTTCATTTCTTCCAAGCAGGAACTTATTTTGCCCTTTTGTCTGTATAGTTTTTGTTTCATATAATTTTTGATGACTCATATTAATTTTCTTGTACCATTAGTGTTGCTTTTTTCTAAGAAATTCTAAAGACCAGAGCTAAAGTGGTTTTCCAACTATTTTCTTTTGTTGAGGGCTTACAGCCTGAGTCAAAGAGCAACTGTACTTGGTATTCCCTCTTGTTTCCTGTCAGTTCTTTGAATCTAAATCTCATGAAGATTGGATTGTGAAAGCACAAAATAAACAGTCTTATAATTAAACATAGATTTTCTTACAGCAGACTGCTCCCAAAGGCTACATAAAACTTTTATAATGAAGGAAAGAGTTAATTGGCTTCAAAAATACTTAACCAAACTGTATGAAACAATGGCAATTTGCAAGATGTGTCATATGGTAACATTTTAGAATGGACAACAGAATTTGGATGTTGGCAAAGAAGGATTCCTGCTATCAGCATGTGTAAGTAGGTCTCCCTCTTACTAAAAATATCCTGTAAATTTTCTGACACAATGTAAGAGTAGCTGCAAAGAGGTTTTGTTCTTGGCACTAAAATAAAAGCAGCCTAGGCTGTTTCTTTCTAACTGAGATTGTAAGGTCTTCCCTCATAGCTCAGCTGGTAAAGAATCCGCCTGCAATGCAGAAGGCCCCAGTTCAATTCCTGGGTCAGGAAGATCCCCTGGAGAAGGGATAGGTTACCCACTCCAGGATTCCTGGGCTTCCCTTGTGGCTCAGCTGGTGAAGAATCTGCCTGCAATGCGGGAGACCTGGGTTCCATCCCTGGGGTGGGAAGATCCTCTGGAGAAGGAAAAGACTACCCACTCCAGTATTCAGTCCATGGGGTTGCAAAGAGTCTGACAGGACTGAGCGACCTTCACTTTCAGGGAAATAAACGATGTACAGTAAAGCCTGGCACTCTCCCCAGCATAAGAGCTGGGGCTTACTGGTGTGCGGTGCTCACTGCCATCAAAGACCCTTGACTTATACAAGAGACAAATGGCCCCCAGTTCTTAGAAAGATAAAAGCTTGTTTTTCTCCAGATCACATTCTCGTAAGAGTCTCATGTTTACTATGCATAGCTTTCTCACAAGATTTTAACTGAAGTTCTAGCTCTTATTTTACAGATTTTTTTACTGCCTCGGAGCTCGCTAAGATGGCTTTAAAAATCAATGGTTACATTTCCTTATACATCATATGAAGGATTATTTCACAATGTATTTATAAGCATCTTGTTATTTTTACTTTTCTCTTTCAGTTTATATAAACCTTTTAATAGCTGGCCACCAAAAAACATTACTTTCTTAGACCTCTTCACCTTCTCTTCACTTCCACTGCCAGCACCAACTGTGGAAGGCTGTTTTCACAGGGATTAAGGGCTGGACTCTAGCATCAGACTAAGTCCAAATCCCTACTCTTGCATTTCCTGATTCTGTGATCTTGGCCAGTTCACTAGATCTTTTCCATCTTCAGGTTCTTCAGCTGGTTGTGAGGATTAATAAGATATACAACATCTTAATACACCTGGTACATAGTTAAAAGTGTTCAGTGTTTTTGGAGATCCATCTTTTACCTACCCATCCCCAAAATAGTTTTGCTTTACTTCAGTGAAAATAGTGCTTTGCATTCAGATTCCATTGCTAGGAGAAAGAAGAAGTCAACTAGTCAGAGTCACTGCTTAATTTACAACACACATGATTTAAATTTGGGCTACATTAGAAATTAACAACTGGAATAAACCCTTGTTATTTCTGGGGAAAGTGAAGTCGCTTAGTCACGTCCAACTCTTTGCAACGCCATGGACTGTAGCCTACCACACTCCTCCGTCCATGGGATTCTCCAGGCAATCCTGGAGTGGGCTGCCATTTCCTTCTCCAGGGGATCTTCCCGACCCCGGGATCCAGTCCAGGTCTCCTGCATTGTAAGCGAGACACTTTACCATCTGAGCCACCAGGGCAGTCTTTCTGGGGGAAAAAAGTCAAATTCCGAAGAAAACATAGACAGAAAACCATGATGCAACAAATAAGAGCGTTATTTACAGAAAGAAATAGAAAGATGAAAGTCTTGATCATCAATTGACAACTACAATTCCCCCAAATTTGCCACCCAATAACACTTGTTTTGGCCCCACATGTGCCCTATTCAAGAAATACAAATGAAACTCATGCTGGTCAAGGAGCTAATTGCCATGACACAGTTGTAGCAAGACACAAACCCGGAGATATATATTTTATATATCTCTCTCTATGTCATTGGCCCAGAGTACCTTCTGAGCCTACCTTGCCTGTACCTCAACTCTGCTCCTCATAGTCACACCACGAGTGGGGAAATCTGAGATGGCAAAGAGAGAGGGCATACATGAACATTGCATGTTCCGCAGCTCAGATAGTGAAATTCTTACACTTACTTACACCCTAAGTGTAGGCTGCCGCATTTCTTTTCCTGTGATTTTCACTTTTATTTTAAATAGACTTAATATGCCATGAAACTTATGTATTTTAATTTAGCTATTCTATGACCTCTGGGAAGTTTTCTTATTAGCAAATATCAAGATAATCCCTCACATGATATCTGATCACAAAACATTCTTTCATATGCTTTTGTGAATGTTTTATTCTCAACACTAAAATGCTTCTCCCCTACATCTTTTTGTGAATTAACATCACGTGCTTTAAAACCTAGATCTTACTGGCCTTACATTTAAAGTCTTTCCAGCTCTGATTTTTGTTTCAGCACTGTACTCTGTGCAGACATCCTCTAAAAGGATTCTGAGTGAGTCTCATTTCCTAGTAGTTCACATCATGTATAATTCCCTTCCCTTGAGTATGGCCCTACCAAGTAACTCCTGTCAAAGATGGAACAGAGCAAAAGTGCTAAGATGCAGGTTTCAAAGTAGCATTCAAAAAGACTTGCTATTTCCCAGCTGGCCCTTCTTGCTATGTCTCCCTCGCTCTAAGGGAACCAGTGGAGAGTCGCCTCATGGAAATGTCTTTTTGACAAAGAACTTGGAGAGTCACCTCATGGAAATGTCTTTTTGACAAAGAACTGAGGGAGCACTCTATGAACAGTCAGCAAGGAACCAAAGCCCTGGATCCAGGTGTATGTGAGGAAACTGAGTCCTACCTGCCAGAATTTGAGTGAGCTTAGGAGTAGCTCCTCCTCCAACTGAGTTTTCAGAGAAGACCAAAGTCCCAGCCAGCACCTTTATTGCAAGCTTGTGAAAGGCCTAGAAGCAGACATTAAGCAAAGATTTCTGGCCCACAAAATCTATGAGATAGCAAATGTTTGTTGTTTTAAGGAACTAAGTTTTGGGGTTATTTACTATACAGCAAGAAATAGCTAATATATTCCCTATGCAGCAGACCTGGGTATGGCATAAGCCCTTTTGGAGGAGGTCTCCATAAACTCCACCATAGAGCCACCAGAACTTACACCAGACAGAGGAAACAGACTCTTGGAGGGCACAAACAGAACCTTGTGCACCAGGACCCGGGAGGAAGGAGCAGTGACCCCACAAGAGACTGACCCAGGCTTGCCCGTGGGTGTCTGGGAGTCTCTGGCAGAAGCGTGGGTCGGCGGTGGCCGGCTGCAGGGCTGGGGCACTCAGTGTTGCAGTGCCTTCAGGGGACCTTGTAAAGAAAGTTGCCATTATCTTCATCACCTCCACCATTGGCCTCAAGTAAATAACAGGCAGGGAACACAGCCCCACCCATCAACAGAAAATTGGGTTAAAGATTTACTAAATATGGCCCCGCCCATCAGAACAAGACCCAGTTTCCCCCTCAGTCAAGTCTCTCCCATCAGGAAGCTTCCATAGCCTCTTATCCTTCTCCATCAGAGGGCAGACAGAGTGAAAACCAGTCACAGAAAACCAACCATCGTGTTTAGTCACCTTTTGGGGAGGGGAGCTCTCTTGGGGCAGTGGGCTCTGAGTGTTCTCTTCTCGGGTGTGTTTTGGGGCTGGGATCAGGGCAGTATTCCTGGAAGTTCCAGTCATTCACCAGCATTTGCAAATGTCCATTGAGAGCTGGTGGTAGCCACCTTCTCTCAGCAACAAGTTTGTGTTCTCTCCTTTTTCTCTCTTTGCCTCACTCCCTCCAGTTGGGTCTTGAGCTGAGGCTTGGCATTTTTTAGCCCTTAGGCATTTGCATGCCATTTAATAAATAAAAGAAACAGCTTGGGCAGTGGCAAGAACATGACATCTTGCTGTGATTTTCTTTCTTTCTTTCTATCTTTGAGACTTGAAAAACACCCTTAACCTTGAGGATTCTTCTTTGAAAGGTGGTGCATGCAGATTGAGAAGTGGTGTTGGCAGCAAGCTTGGCTTTCTTTGATTTGGTTAAAGTGGTGCTTCTTACCTAGGCTCAGAGGAAGTGTTTGGGGGACCCCAGCCTCATCCTCTTAGACAAGTCTCCTGGTCCCTTTGTTTTACTCTTTTGCCTTCCTTTTCCTCCTCTCTCTTTCCCTGGCCTTGTTTTATTTTTTTCTGTTCATTCAGCTTGCTTGCTGGCCTGCCTGCCTATCTGCCTATGTGATGATGAATTCTCTGCATGGCTACAATGATCCCACTGTTAGCTGGCAAGGTCAGGCTTAGCTCCTTGGCTGCAGAAGACCAAGAATCTGCTTCCCAAGCCTAGTGATGTCCTTCCTGGGTTGGACTGCCCTCAAACTTACGTGAAGGTATAGCAGAAGGCCTGCCCATCTGGCATGAAATCAGGAAGGCTTCTGGCAACTTCCACATCTGTCCACTCTTTGGAGGTGGTTTCTCTTGTTGCTTTTTCTAGATCTGGTTTCATTTCTCTGTACCCGGGGCTTCCTTTTTCTGAGGATGTCCTAGCATTGACCTTTTTGGCTATCCAGGGTTGAAGGGTTAGGGGATAGACATGGGGGAAGGAGGAATGGGAAGAAAATGGCGAGAATTTGGCTAAAACATGGGAAAGGAGAGCCCTGCTCACTGATCACTTTTCCAGTCCAGCCTGACTCATTGGGGCCGAGGTGCTACCGCTGGCCTCTGGGGATAAGCATGAGGCTGTTGCTGCTGGGAACTTAGGCTGAAATTAATGTTGAAAAAGAAGGTCACTAAAAGTGTGAAACCTCCCTGAAAAGCTCCTGGTTCCCATCTACTCAGCAGCTCCTCTATAGCCTCCTCTTTGGCTAAGCAGTGATGTTTTTGGATAGTTTTCTTTTTCTTGTCCAGAATTCTGTAAATGAGGCCGGCAAGATGGGCAGCCAAGGGGACAGAATTATTTCTCAGCTGACCCATAGAATATCTGCACGGCTAGTGGGACAGTGTTTTAGACTTGGCATTATGTGTAACAAAGAAAGGTGAATGGTCCTTCCCCCTTCAGGGTAGAAAGTCATCTCAAACTGACTAAGATACAGTTTTGGAAACGACATCAGGGGGAAGTTATTTTTATTTATATTTGCTGGGCCATGGCCAATCCTGGATGGTAGCTGGGATGCCTTCCTTCTTAAAGTCTGATCATGGCAGGGTTATGCAGGGCGCTCTTTCCTCTTTGGCCTTCTAAGCCGATCAGGGAGAAGGGATTCTCTGGTTTTCTCTTCTCTCCCATTTATTAGGACTTGCCTTCTCCCTGGGCAGGGAGAGAGGCTAGGTTGGTGCTCTCCCCTTACTCTACTCCTACTGACTTAGAACCTCTGGCTGCTGTCCGGGAGCCCAGGAAAGGTGGTGGAGGCAATGGGCTCAAAACAACAACAGCAACAAAACAGAGAAAGGTGAGGAAAGGCAGATTTCCTTCTCTAAAAAGGAAAACAGGAAACCCTCCAAGGATTGTGCAAATAAAGACAATGTGTCAAATGCACTGACTCCCCTGGTGTAGTAGCAATAAGGAAAAATGGAATGACTTTCCTGTGCACACAGTCCAGCCTGATTGGTGTATGATGTTGCACTTAGCAGCCATCTGGTGGGCATGTGTGAATACTCTGGGTTTCACTTTGGTTTCTGAACTTTGTATCCCTCTCAAGTCCAGCATGGATGGGGAAACGTCCCTGGAGCCCCACAGCTGGGCACTTGTCTTTGTGTCCCGTTTTGAGCTGTACCTTGTTCGGTCCATTGTAAAATCATCCCAGCAGCTGTAATGTACAGTTTCTTCTGAAGCAAGCAACAGCAGCAGCACAATTCTGTGTTTTATAAAGACAACAGTAGCTTCTATTTCTAAAGTGCGGTCTCTTTCTCTCTTTTTTTTCCTTAGCAAAGCAAACCGTTGTGATTAATTGTATCTCTGATAGATTTTACATTAGAATAATAGATTGTGAGAAGAGCAGAATCATCACTTTCTAAAGGAGTAAAGTGGGTAAAACAAATTCCAGAGTGTTGAAACTGCCGATTATATGTAATCATTTCACAAGGTTTCCATTTATTCTTCATTCAGCAAACATGTAAAGCACTGAGTCTAGCAGTTTTGTTGGGGAGTAAGCAGGCACAATTTAAAAATGAGGAAAACAGTGTTTCTCTCCTTACAGAGCTTAAAAAGTTTGGCTGGGGATATGAGTAGCCAAATGGTTCTTTGGTATACCATTTAGACAGATTATGAGGACTGCAAAGAAGGCTATAAGGCTGTAGCAATGAAGACAGAAAGGAAACAGCAAACAGGAGAGACACTCAGGAGGTAAAATTAATAGGACCCAATGAATGATGGAATGGGAAGAAGGAAGTAGAGGCTAGTATCCATTTTGCCTAAGCAAGTGAGTATGCTGGGACATTCCTCTAAGCCAGGATCGGGGGAAAGGGAGACTGGAGAAGGCAGGTGGTGAATTTTGTGAAGAAAGACCATTAGCCTTTTATAGACTGAGTTTTGAGGTTCCCAGGTTTCCAGTAAACATTTATATTTTGGTGCTCAGGGAAGACTCCAAAACTGCAGTTACGGATATGAGATTCATAATCATAGAGATGGTAGTTAAAGCCATAGGAATGCACAGGACGGCTTAGGAGAGAGTAGGGCAAGAGAAACCTAGTATACGTCTCTGGGAAACGAGAGATTAGGAAATAGAACCTAAGATGACTGTCAGATCACTCAGAGAATAGTGAAGAGAGTGGAGTAGGATTCAACACCGACATGATTAACAGCAGGAAAACTGCTGCGGTGAGGGGGAGGGTATTCTTATTTTGCCATCCTTCACTCCATCTTCTCTGCGATCTTGTAGCTAGATGGTCATTCTCCAGTTTTTCTTGAAAATGAGCATTGGAAAACCTAACTTAAATCAGGCTAAGACTGAGACCCCCAAGTTGTTCACAACCACCACCACCACTACCTCCACCTCCAGCTTCCTCCTATCCGCAGGAGATACTTGTAAAACAATAAAATAAACAAACCTAATTTTGTTCCTAAAAAAATGAAAAGAAAACTAACCAATCTGTTCACATGGACCACAGCCTCATCAAACTCAGTGAAACTATGAGCCATGCTGTGCAGGGCCAGATGGACAGATGGAGAGTTCTGACAAAATGTAGTCCACTGGAGAAGGGAAGGGCAAACCACTTCAGCTTCCTTGCCTTGAGAACCCCATGAACAGTATGAAAAGGCAAGAAGATAGGACCCTGAAAGATGAACTCCCCAGGTCAGTAGGTGCCCAACATGCTACTGGGGATCTGTGGAGAAATAACTCCAGAAAGAATGAAGAGACAGAGTCAAAGCAAAAACAACACCCAGTTGGGGATGTGACTGGTGATGGAAGTAAAGTCTGATGCTGTAAAGAACAATATTACATAGGAACCTGGAATGTTAGGTCCATGAATCAAGGCAAATTGGAGTGGGCAAGAGTGAGCAGTGAACCAAAATGGATTGCAATGGCTAAATTTAACTCAGATGACCATTAGATCTACTACTGTGGGCAAGAATCCCTTAGAAGAAATGGAGTAGCCATCATAGTCAACAAAATAGTCTGAAATGCAGTACTTGGTTGCAATCTCAAAAATGACAGAATGATCTCTGTTCATTTCCAAGGCAAACCACTCAATACCACAGGAATCCAAGTCTATGCCCTGACCAGTAATGCTGAAGAGGCTGATGTTGAATGATTCTATGAAGACCTACAAGACCTTATAGAACTAACACTCAAAAAAGATGCCCTTTTCATTATAGCAGACTGGAATGCAAAAGTAGGAAGTCAAGAAATACCTGGAGTAACAAGCAAATTTTGCCTTGGAGTACAGAATGAAGCAGGGCAGAGGCTAACAGAGTCTTGCCAAGAGAACGCACTGGCCACAGCAAACACCCTCTTCCAACAACACGAGAAGGCTCTACACATGGACATCACCAGATGGTCAATACAGAAATCAGATTGATTATATTCTTTGCAGCCAAAGGTGGAAAAGCTCTATAAAGTCAGCAAAAATAAGACCAGGAGCTAACTGTGGCTCAGATCATGAGCTCTTTATTGCCAATTCAGACTTAAATTAACAAAAGTGTGGAAAACCACTAGACCATTCAGATATGACCTAAATCAAATCCCTTAGATTATACAGTGGAGGTAACAAATAGATTCAAGGGATTAGATCTTATAGACAAAGTGCCTGAAGAACTATGTACAGAGGTTTGTGACATTATACAGGAGGCTGTAATCAAAACTATGCCCAATAAAAAGTATTTCAAAAAAATAAAATGGTTGTCTGAGGAAGCCTTAAAAATAGCTGAGAAAAGAAGAGAATTGAAAGGCAAAGGAAGAAAGGAAAGATATACCAATTTGAATGCAGAATTCCAAAGAATAGCAGGGAGAGATAAGAAAGCCTTCCTCAGCGATCAATGCAAACAATGGAATAGAGGAAAACAATGGAATGGGAAAGACTAGAGATCTCATCAAGAAAATTAGAGATACCAAGGAAACATTTCATGCCAAGATGGGCTCAATAAAGGATAGAAATGGCATGGACCTAATAGAAACAGAAAATATTAATATGAGGTGGCAAGAATACACAGAACTATACAAAAAAGATCTTCACAACCCAGTCACAATGGTGTGATCACTCACCTAGAGCCAGACATCCTGGAGTGTGAAGTCAAGTGGGCCTTAGGAAGCATCACTACGAACAAAGCTGGTGGAGGTGATGGAATTCCAGTTGAGCTATTTTAAATCCTGAAAGATGATGCTGTGAAAGTGCCACACTCAATATGCCAGCAAATTTGGAAAACTCAGCAGTGGCCACAGGACTGGAAAAGGTCAGTTTCAATCCCAAGGAAAGGCAATGCCAAAGAATGCTCAAACTACCGCACAATTGCACTCATTTCACATGCTAGCGAAGTAATGCTCAAATTTCTCCAAGACAGGCTTCAACAGTACGTGAACTGTGAACTTTCAGATGTTCAAGCTGGATTTAGAAAAGGCAGAGGAACCAGAGATCAAATTGCCAACATCTGCTGGATCATCCAAAAAGGAAGAGAGTTCCAGAAAAAAAACATCTACAGTTGTTTTATTGACTATGCCAAAGCTTTTGACTGTGTGGATCACCACCAGCTGTTGATAATTCTTAAAGTGATAGGAATACCAGACCACCTGACCTGCCTCATGAGAAATCTATGTGCAGGTCAGGAAGCAACAGTTATAATTGGACATGGACCAACAGACTTATTTCAAATTGGGAAAGGAGTATATCAACCCTGTATAATGTCACCCTGGTTATTTAATGTATATGCAGAGTACATCATGAGATACGCTGGGCTGGATGAAACACAAGCTGGAATCAAGATTGCTGGGAGAAATATCAGTAACCTCAGATATGCAGATGACACCACCCTTGTGGCAGAAAGCAAAGAAGAACTAAAGAGTCTCTTGATGAAAGTCAAAGAAGAGAGTGAGAAGTTGGCTTAAAACTCAACATTTAGAAAACTAAGGTCATGACATCTGGTCCCATCACTTCATGGCAAATAGAGGGAAAAGCAATGGAAACAATGACAGACTTTATTTTCTTGGGCTCTAAAATCGCTTCAGATGGTGACTGCAGCCACGAAATTAAAAGACACTTGCTCCTTGGAAGAAAACCTATGACGAAGCCAGACAGCTTTCTAAAAGCAGAGACATTACTTTGCCAACAAAGGTCCATCTAGTCAAAGCTATGGTTTTTCCAGTTGTCATGTATGGATGTGAGAGTTGGCCATAAAGAAAGCTGAGGGCTAAAGAACTGATGCTTTTGAACTGTGTTGTTGGAGAAGATTCTTGAGAGTCCCTTGGACAGCAATGAGATCCAACCAGTACATCATGAGAGTACATCACGGAAAGGAAATCAGTCCTGAATATTCATTGGAAGGACTGATGCTAAAGCTGAAACTCCAATAATTTGGCCACCTGATGCAAAGAACTGACTCATTTGAAAAGACCCTGATGCTCGGAAAGACTGCAGTCAGGAGGAGAAGGGGACGACAGAGGATCAGAGGGTTGGATGGTATAACCGACTCAATGGACATGAGTTTGAGTAAACTCCGGGAGTTGGTGATGGACAGGGCGGTCTGATGTGCTGCAGTCCATGGGGTCACGAAGGGTCAGACACAACTGAGCGACTGAACTGAACTGATACACATATCCACTATAATACTAATCACAGAGCACTGATGTTATATGGCTGTACAACCTATGGTATTATTTGTACCCCAAAGCTAAGCTTTCCATCTTTGTGATATTTTCCTAGGGTTTAGCAGTTCCTGGAATGTATTAGGCCCATGACTGAGATGTTTATGATGTGGAAGTGCTTTGTGGTAAATAATTTAATCGTAACAACAATAACAAGTATTTATTGAGTCCTTCTAGAAGGGGAAATGACAACCCACTCCAGTACTCTTGTTTGGATAATCCCATGGACAGAGCAGCCTGGAAGACTACAGTCCATGGGGTCTCAGAGTCAGACCTGACTGAGCGACTGAACATGCACACATATTCATCCTTGCCTTTCAACGCAATTCATTAAATATTTTTGCAAGTATTATTTATCTGATCCTAATATTAAACCAGCTTAAAAAGAAAGAAACGGAGTCACAGAAAAGTTAGGTAACTTGTAACTTGCCCAGCATCAAAAGCAAAAGGAGCCTAGCTGTAAAAACTGGCAAGCTACCTGGAGTTCACATTCTCAACCACAAAGACTACACAGATATCTTATGTTTCTAATATTATATATCCTTTGTGTACATCTTACATGTTTTTATTCCACACACATTCACCAACACAATGCCTTGCATTCAGTCGTGTCCGACTCTGTGCGACCCTGTGGACGTTAGCCCGCCAGGCTCCTCTGTCCATGGGGATTCTCCAGGCAAGAATCCTGCAGTGGGTTGCCGTGCCCTCCTCCAGGGGATCTTCCCGACCCTGGATGAACCTGCGCCTCTTACATCTCCTGCACTGGCAGGTGTGTCCTTTACCACTAGCACTGCCTGTGAAGTCCCAGTATCTTCCATAGAAAGGATCAATACAATGAGTGAGTGAAGAAATCAATACCAGAAATTTTCTGTTCTGGCTACGTGTTTATCTTCTGAGCCAAGAAGACAAGCACATCAGCCACAGAGGAATTCTCTGACTGTTCCCTGAGGATCCATCATCATCTGTGATGATGTGAAATAGAGACCAGTGGTCCACAGAAACCCTTTCAATTCCCCATTCTCTCTGAATGGAAAACTAGAGAAATGCTACATTTTTTCACTAGCCTTTATTTCTGTTCATTTTCCATCCTGAGACCATTGCTTTAAATGAACTCATTCAGGGGGGGAAAAAATGCATTATCTCTGAAAAAAAGATGCAAGTGCCATGTAGAAATTTCATTGCATCATAGTTATAAGTCAAATCTGAAGTGGTGGAAATGACAAATCAAAAACTTTTGCTGTTATTGTTCTGGATGGGGACAGTTTCTCATAGACTGTAACAGACCAGATGATGTGTGCAACCTACGCATTCTGTTCTCAACCTTCATTCTGGCTGCTGCTGCTAAGTCACTTCAGTCGTGTCCGACTCTGTGCGACCCCATATACGGCAGCCCACCAGGCTGCCCCATCCCTGGGATTCTCCAGGCAAGAACTCTGGAGTGGGTTGCCATTTCCTTCTCCAATGCGTGAAAGTGAAAAGTGAAAGTGAAGTCGCTCAGTCGTGTCCGACTCTTGGCGACCCCATGGACTGCAGCCCACCAGGCTCCTCCGTCCATGGGATTTTCCAGGCAAGAGTACCAGAGTGGGGCACCATTGCCTTCTCCTTCATTCTGGTACTCTGGGAAATTAAACTCCACCACAAGGAATTCATTTTCTGTTGCTCTTTTATCTGTGACCACTATGGTAAATTGACTACTGCCTAAAATAGTATATGCCTTATTTTTACTAGTTTAGTTTACCAACTAGTAGATGCAACTGTCAAAATTACGGAGAAATACTCAGTGAGTGATGGAAGCCTGGCCGTGTCATATGACAGCTTACTGGCCTCACTGCTTCTCTGAGTGGGCTAGGTCGCTGAGTTAGAGCACAAAAAGAGACAGAGTACCTGAAAACCTGACTACCAGCGCTTTAATTCTCTTTGTTTTGAGATTTTTTTTAAAGATATCCAATTTAAACTATGCTACAGCTTTGCGTTACCCAGAAACAGAAATGAGACAGCAATGAATCCTGGGAGCCTTCAAGGAATGAGCCTTCAGGGAACGGGACTCAGTTGTGCTGAGATTAGGATGATCTGCCTGGGAGGTATCTGGCCTCCAAATGCCACGGGAAATGCAGGAAGACTGTCATCTCTACTTGACAGTTTTGTCTAGGAGAACATATCCATAGCATGTGCAGAATCAGAATGAGACCTTACTATCTAGAAGAGGTTTGATTAAAATTAACGAAGGAAGATCGTGGAAAAGTAACTACTTGTAAATAATACTTGAAAGTATGACTGAAAATACTAAACTTTTGTTATTTAATATCTTCAGGCAAAGCACCATCAGGACTCTGGTAAAAGTAGGAAAACTAGAGAGAGCTATGTGGTAAGAGTTTCAAGTAGTGTTTCTCCTGAGGTTGATATATATTATTGAAAGTGAGGGCACTGACAAATTTCCAGGGTCTTACCGTAAAGCCTGCACTTTCTGAAATATTTATAGTAATAACATTTTATCTGTAAAAATTTAATTGGGGGCAGAATTAGAATATCCTGTTACTTGAGAACTCTTCACATGTGATTCTTACAAAATTACTCAGTGCTTTTTTTCAGAGGCCCTCTGGAGAAGCAAGATAGTTTTGCATGTAAAAGATTAGATACAGGCAGAGAGGATATAGATATAGACTAGTTTACATTATATAAAAAGCATTAAAACAGTTAGTCAAGTAAGCAAACCTATCAAGATCAGTCAGACTGCTAAAACTGTATTACATTTCACAGCTTATTTTCAGACTCAGGTATTATGAATAAAAGCAAATGAAAATCACTTTTTGAGTTTTCATGCCCTTTCATTTTCTAGAGTATACATAGAATTCACTTTAGTATGGTGCTTCTTTTTTTGTTTGTTTTTTTCTCTTTCTTTTTTATTTTTTTGAATTATGGAAAGTAACATAACAGATAATTATCAAGAGACTTGGAAATTACAGAACAAAATTATATTTAGTTCTACTTTATATGACAGCTATTTTTTAAGTAGATTAAGAGCTTATAGTTGCAGTTTTAATATCAAACTCTAAACAATTAATAGAATGAATGTACAGAAAAATAGAATATAGTAGACCCTAAAAGCACTATGAACCAATTCAACATAATTAAGATTTATACAATTTTCACACAATAGTAGGATCCAAATTCTATTCAAGTTCCCATAGACTATAATCCAGAAGACACTGGAACATATCTGGGAACGTAAAATAAATTGCATAAATTTCATGGTCTAAAAGTATTGCTGGAGAAGGAAATGTCAACCCACTCCAGTGTTCTTGCCTGGAAAATCCCATGGACAGAGGAGTCTGGTGGTTTACAGTTCATGGGGTCACAAAGAGTCAGACAGGACTGAATGACTGAGCACATGAAAGTACTGAAACATACAGATCCTGTTCTCACTGTGGAATTTTGTTAGAAATCAATATCAAAAGATATTTAAAAATAACCCACATATTTTCAAGTGCTGTGTGACATTTACCGAGAGATCTTTGACTTAACCATTGAAAGCCTCAATAAAGTCAAAAGAATGAAAAAACACAGAGAGTGATTTCAGAGAAGAAAGCATTTAAATGAGAAATTGATAACAAAGATACTTTAAAAACTGCATGTATTTGGAAATTAGATGTCCATTTTAAAATGATAGGTGTATCTAAGAAGCCACAGCAAGGAACATTAGAAAATATTTGTAACAGAATAAAAATGAAAATAATTTTTATGAGCATTTGTTGTAGCTGAAGATGCTCAATGCAACTAAATACAATGTGGAATCTTGACTAAGGTATGAAAACAAATAATGGACCCTAGCATATCACTTTGTGAAATTTGAACAAAATTAGTAGAGTGCTTCTTTATCAAGAGGTCTATACAGTCAGAACTATTCTCATAATAACACTAAAATTTTAACATGCAATGCATTCATCATTGCTCATGAATCAGTAAATGCACATTATAATTTTTCTTAGTTTTAATTTCAACTATAGTAAATATTGATGAGATTTAAGAGTGTAAATGGATCAGGAGACCAAAAAATTTGAGTACCATGGCTTTAGGATAAAACTTATTTTTTCTTGAATAAGACACACATATACATGTGGATTTCTGGAGACCAAAAAATTTGAGTACCATGGCTTTAGGATAAAACTTATTTTTTCTTGAGTAAGACACACATATACATGTGGATTTCTTTGTCACTATTATTCCTAGAATAGTCTCAGCAATCCTTATAAATTATAACTTTTAACTCAAGGAAATGAGGTTGTATTTCACAAGGAAAAGTAGGGAGCGGAAAGTTGACAGCTGTGTGTAATTTAAAATGACTACAGCAGAGTAGAGAGCTCATAAACACACGTAATACAACTTTTACAAACATTTACATTCTCTTTAACACCGAAGAATGGATGCTTTTGAACTGTGGTGTTGGAGAAGACTCTTGAGAGTCCCTTGCACTGCAAGGAGATCCATCCAGTCCATCCTGAAGATCAGTCCTGGGTGTTCATTGGAAGGACTGGTGGTGAAGCTGAAACTCCAATACTTTGGCCACCTGATGCAAAGAGCTGACTCATTTGAAAACATCCTGATGCTGGGAAAGATTGAGGGCAGGAGGAGAAGGGGACCACAGAGGATGAGATGGTTGGATGGCATCACCGACTCAATGGACATAAGTTTGAATAAACTCTGGGAGCTGGCAGTGGACAAGGAGGCCTGGCGTGCTGTAATTCATGGGGTCGCAAAGTGTTGGACACGACTGAGCGACCGAACTGAACTGAACATATTTTTAAAGTGGCAAAAATGAGCACATTTATTAACATCCCTAAATCTATAGCCACTCCACTGCACAAAACAGTAAGAAGCAGAGGTGTGCCCTGTGCTGTGCTGTGCTAAGTCGCTTCAGTCGTGTCAGACTCTCGGCAACACTAGGGACTATAGTTCACCAGGCTCCTCTGTCCATGGGATTCTCCAGGCAAAATATTGGAGTGGGTAGCCATTTCCTTTTCCAGGGAAACTTCCCAGCCCAGGGATCAAGCCAGCGTCTCCTGTGTCTCCTGCATTGCAGCATTCTTTACCACTGAGCCACCAGGGAAGCCCTAAGCAAAGGTATATAAATTTTAAATTATGCTTAGTAACCAATGTTTAAGTATTTACTTAGAAATTATATGGGTATTCAATGATTACTCATTAATTAGCTCAATTTAATATCAATCCAAGGTTTTAAGCTAGAGATCATGAAAATTATCTCCAAGCTGACATATTACAGAACATAATGACTGTTGAAGAAAAGTTTGTCAGAATAATGATACAATTTATTTGAACACAAATTGCCATTTTTATAATCACATTTAAGATGTACTGTGTAGTGTTAATGTCAGCATATTTGATCTGGATAAAATGTACACTTGTGTTATATTTAATACTGATAAATTGAAAAAGACATGGCTGTTTTATATTAAACCAAAATTATTAAACTAGGTCTATTTATCAAAGGTTTATCTTAGGTAGGTGAACTTGCATCTTTATTATTTTTCTGAGTTAGCTTATATAAGAAAATATTTATTTAAGTCTAGAACATTTCAAATATTTGAAATATAGTTTTCCTTTCTTCTGGGAATTTAGGAGCATTTGATTTTTATTAACACTTATTTATCTAAACAAATAAATTAGAGCATATCATATCAAGAGTTTGTACCCTAATTTATTAATACTCTCATGCAATGAGTGATAAAGCCCTTTCTGAATTATAGGCACAAAGACAGAGTGTTTATAAATTCAGATCTACACATTTGCCACAGGTTGAGAACAAATATAGAAACACAAAAAGTCAATGTCCAGATATTAAACAGCTGCTTTCCATTCCACTGGACACAATACTCTTAATTGACTGGAGTGCAAAATGGACAAATAGATAAAACAAACTAAAAAGACTAACAAACCAGACTCTCTGTCGTCTCTTATCCAACAGAGTATAGAACTCTATTATTCATTAGCCTATTTACAGAAATCATTGAATGGTCAGACCATGAAATCAAATCATCAATCATTGCTGTCACCAGTGGGGAATAACTTACTGGCTGTAAATAAGCAAGAAACAAAAACAAAATAAAAACATCGGGGCAGGGGGAGAGTAAAGAATCAGAGACGTTATCTGCTTGGGTTTCACCTTAAAATCAACCAATAGATATTGAAATTATACCCCTGGGAACAAAGAAAAGACATGCCTAAGCATAAGTGACCCATAAGAAACACTCTTCTGGCAATACATTTTCAGTTCAGTTCAGTCGCTCAGTCGTGTCCGACTCTTAGCAACCCCATGGCCTCAATATATTTTATCTGTCTCTATTTGGTAAAGTCATCGGGCATCGTGATAATCTCCAAAACTATTTAAAGGCAAACATTCAAAAAACGATAAAATCATGTAAAAATATAAAACAAACGTGGGTCAAAGATTTCAATAACTCAGTGAAACCTAGTGAGAGAACTAGTGAGATGTAACGAGTTTCAAGGAGAATCTGAAGAGCGAAAGTAAAAGTGAACTTTCTCAGTCGTGTCCAACTCTTTGCGACCGCATGGACTGTGGCCTTGCCAGGCTTCTCCGTCCATGGGAGTTTCCAGGCAAGAATACTGGAGCGGGCTGCTATTTCCTTCTCCAGGGGATTTTTTCCGCTCCAGGGATCGAACAGGGGTCTCCCGCATTGCAGGCGGACGCTTTACCCTCTGAGCCACCAAGGAAGCCCCTGGAGTAGATATACTTAAAAGGTATAAATATAGCGAAACTATATCACAACTAGATGTAAACTGGCAAAATTGGTCAGTATCCACAGGGCAATATCAATACCATTGCAATTCTATGAGTAAGAATTATTTGCATTACCATCACTTTCAAACAGTGCACAGTATTGCAAAATAGGTCTCCACGGTGAAAGGTGAGATGACTCTAACCAACAGGCAAAACTTCCGGTAATCTTTCAGATTCAAGCGTTAGTCACTCAGTCATGTCCAAGTCTTTCTGACCTGATGCACTGTAGCCCGCCAGGCTCCTCTGCCCATGGGATTCTCCAGGCAAGAATACTGGAGTGGGTAGCCTTCCCTTCGCCAGGGGATCCGCAAAACCCAGGGATTGAACCCAGGTCTCCTGCACTGCAGGCAGATTCTTTACCATATGCACCACCACGGTTCATTTCAAAATCTTTCACAATTTTCTCTACAAAAGGAGATGCAAAGTCCTTTCTGAATTATAGATACAAACACACACAGAGTGCTTATAAATTCAGATCTACACTTTTGCCACAGGTCAGCAACAAACTTAGAAACACAAAACTATGGTCATAATACATTTGCCTCCTTTGACAGAACAGGTTTCTCTTCTGAACCCCAAACAATTCCCAACATCGAGGGGTATTGTGAAGACTGAAGACACATATATGCAAGATGGCTAGTGCTGTTCTTTGCACGCTCAGATTTCTATTTGCACTATTAAGTGTGCATTAAATTTCTGCATTAAATATAGCAATTTATTTGTGGAAACTTGAAAGTGAAATTTAAGAAATTGATTCTTAAGAGGGAGCTGTTACTTATACCGTCTTCTATTTACATTTTGTTGTTCTGTCGTTAAATGCTATCCGACTCTTTGCGACCCCATGGCCTGCAGCACACCAGGCTTCCCTGCGCTTGACTATCTTCCAGCCTTCGCTCAAACTCACGTCCATTGGGTTGGTGATTCCATCCAACCATCTCATCCTCTGTCGCCCCCTTCTAGTGGGCTACAGTCTGTGGGGTCACAAAGAGCTGGACATGACTGAGTGACTAACACTTTCATTTTCTATTTATATAAGTGATATTAAAAGTTGTGAATGTTTTCAAATGCACCACTTACTATGTTACTGATAATTAATTAGAACAAAATTCGGAAATAGTAAGCCAATAAACTGCATTCAAACATTTAAAAATATATAAAATTCAAGAATTATTTACTATGAGGCATCATGTTGTCTAAACCTGTATTATTGTACATATGAAATATTCAAAATTAGGTTTTATATGTTCATTGCACAATATTTTCTTAATGAATAATAAGACTTTAAATAGAAGATTTATTGGGTGTACCATTTGAGTTTACTCAGTAGGATATGGTCTCTACTAAAATGCAGTTCTAATCTATGCAGTTTATAACAAGGATAATAAGACTGTACCAAGTGTTTATTCATTTAAATGGTCAAGGTACCAAAACAGCCTTTGTTTAGAATAACTAATTACCAAAGTTAATTGGAACACTTAGGTTTTCCATAAACCTGAAAATGGTCATAATGAATTTCATTATTCTCGAGGGTAATGTGACAGGAATTACTTTGTTTAATGTAACATAGGCAAAGCTCTATATATCATTTCCCTTATTTAAGAGAATATATTTTAACTTCAACAATCCGTATATATGCTCATATATTCTTCCTGAATAAAGTATATTTAGAGGGGTTTTGTTTTGTTAATTTTTAGTTTGTGGGGTGGTAATAGAAAAGGAAAGATAAGAAGAAATTTACATTTATTTACTCTGAATTTCTAGTGACTAAAACTTTCTGTGCTTAAGAGGGGACTAATCTAAAAATGTAGGTAATTCACGGAATTATACAATTTGCTTACACCTGCCTTAATTTAACCATACTTCAAGCAGCTTCATAACCCTAGAAATTACCTAACTGACAATAGTCTGTGGCTGTTTTTCTAGCAAATACACTCAAGATAATCTCTAGTAATAAACTGAATTAGGTGGAGGAAATGGATCTTTATCTTAAATCTATATTCCAAGCAACACTGGCATAGTTTTTTAACAAAGGCAGCACTCTGTTCTTTTTCTGTACTCTTTAGGGAAGTAATGATTTCACTGCTTCCTTAAGTTACATATTAATGTCATTAATTTACACATTAATTCTATGCTAGACACAGGGTTGGACACGGGCGAATGGCTCATTGTGAGATTGCTTCTCTTGCAGTGCTTCCATCTATGCACACACAAGAGCAAGTTATCAAACAGATAAATATACAGCTGTGGTAAGATACGCATATTTCTATATACATGTATCACTTATAAGGAATGATACATATATATAGGGAACTATATATAATTTTCAAATACCAATGTCCATCCTGTTTCAACAATTTAGGAACAAACCTACCAAGGAGGGGAAAGACATATACATGGAAAACTATAAGACACTGGTAAAGGAAATTGAAGATGATTCAAAGAAATAGAAAGACATTTCATGCTCTTGGATTGGAAGAATTAACAATGTTAGAATGGCCACTCTACCCAAACCAATCAATAGATTTAAAATAATCCCTATCAAAATACCCATGACATTTTTCACAAAATTAGAACTCATAATCCTAATATATAGAGAGAACTATGTAAGACCCAAATTGTCAAAACAATCTTGAATAAAAAGGACAAAGCTGGAGGAATAACCCTTCCAGACTTCAGACATTATTACAAAGCAATAGTAATCAAAACAGTGTGGTATTAGTATATACCATACAGATCAATGAAACAGAATAGAGAGCCCAGAAATAAATCCAGATATCTACAGTCAATTAATCCACAAAAAAGATGCAAGAATATAAAATGGAGGAAAGCTAGTCTCTTCCACAAGTGGTGCTGGGAAAGCTGGATAGGTACATGTAAATCAATGAAATTAGAAAATTACCTAACACCATATAAAAAAAAAACTCAAAATGGTTTAAAGACCTAAATATAAAACATGGCACTCCTAGAAGAAAACATAGGCAAAATATTCTCTGACATAAATCATAGCAATATATTCTTAATCTCCCAAGGTAAAAAAAAAAAAAAAAAAGCAAAAATAAACAAGTTCAACCTAATCAAATTTAAAAGTGTTGCACAGCAAAGGAAACCAGCAAAATAAGGAAATGACCTGCAGAATAGGAGAAGATATTTGCCAACTGATGGAATGGAAAACCCCTTAAATGTCCATGATGATGTAGTTTTCTGCTGAAAAATGTGCAGTCCTGACATATTAAGATTCAAAGGGAAGAAGAAAGAACCCTAAACATAGTTACAAGCATACCAAAGTCCCACAGCCATTGGGAAGGGGTGATGAAAGTATATATACCACAGTAGTCATATTAGGAATAATATTTCCCTACTAATTTCAAAATATTTTTAATGTTTACTTGTTTAAAGAGAAAAAAAAAATCTCACAAACCCTGCTCCTAATCTCATGGGGGAGCTGGAAATGTCACACAATTTATGCTACTGCCTTACTTGTATTTATTAGAGAAGGAAATGGCAACCCACTCCAGTACTCTTGCCTGGAAAATCCCATGGATGGAGGAGCCCAGTAAGCTATACTCCATGGGGTCGCGAAGAGTCGGACACAGCTGAGCAACTTCACTTCACTTCACTTTACTTGTATTTGTGTGGTGTTCTGTTTTGTTCCTCTACAAAAAGCCATTGCCCTGAGACAATGCAGTATTTTAATATTCTATCTCTCTTGAATCTTATTTCACACCTTCAATAAGATTTGGAAGTTACTTTGATTACCTTTCAGCAAATGTGTCAATTCTTTGTGCTGAGAGAAATCGTCACGCGGCAGAGCAACAGAGCAGTTTTGCAAATAAGCCAAAAAGAAATGAATAGCTGTGAAAGAAGACCCATATATTTGCTTTATCTCCTAATTCTGAGTCCTTGTTTAACTATCCTACTGTTATTGATTACCAAATCATGACATTCCATCAAAAGTAAATGTTTTCTTTGAATCTGACTTTTACTATAATTTCTAAGTCCATTTTACTTGCAATTTAAGGGTTTATTATTTTAATTGCTCACAGTTTGTCCACTACAGATATTGCTGATTATCAAGATAATGACAATAAAGATGTTATAATTTAGAAGAGGTGACCTTGTTTTTTCTGCCACCTAACACATATCTCAACTGTTACTAGGAATCATTAAGCATGGTAGAAATTTAACATATGCTTTTATACTTCACAGATACGTGAATATAGTGATATAATTTGGGGAAAATAGTCTGTTTTGAATTCAGCAATACATCTATACAAAACATAACTGAGATTATCACTGGGTCTTTGACAAGGGTCTATTAATTACTATTGCCCTGTGAGTACTTTCTGTTTTTGCTGTTCCCCTGCCCCAGGCTGCTCTGATTTATGAACAGCTTTTCATATTCACAAAGTGGCTCATGAATCACTCTGGCCCAACAGAAATGAATAAAAATGAGCCCATTTACACAACATTTGGTATATAGCTAATTACCTGAAAATGACTGCTTGGGATTGTACTGAGAAGAGTGTCATTAACATTCAGCACAGAGAGTACAAAACGGAGGGAGGAAAGAAAGCAGAATAAAAAAAAAAATAAAAATATAAGAGGAGCAACAAGGATGCTGTTGACACAGTGTGAGTAAAGTGTTGGTCGCTCAGTCCTGTCTCACCCTTTGAACGGTAGCCAGCCAGGCTCCTCTGTTCATGGGATTTCCCAGGCAAGAATGCTGGAGTGGGTTGCCATTTCTTTCTCCAGGGGATCCTCCCCACCGAGGACTCAAACCTGCGTCTCCCCCACTGCAGGCAGATTCTTTACTGTCTGAGCCGCCAGGGGAGCCTTCAAAGCATCACCAGAGAGGACCTGATGACATCACCCAAGAGAGGGGCAGTTAGTAAACAGCAGTGAGTGTAAAGGTTAAATACAGTGTAAGTTCAACTTTATTAAACAGTGTACTTAGAAAAAAGGAAATTGCTAATCAGATTGTGGCGATGAGACTGTGGGTCGTGTTTATTCTGAGTATAGTTTTCTGTGTTTTTCAGATGTCTTACTATACTGTTGCTTAATCACTCAGTGGTGTCCAACTCTCTGCCACACCATGGATTATAGCCCATCAGGCTCCTCTGTCCATGGGGTTTCCCAGGCAAAAGTACTGGAATGGGTTGCCATTTCCTTCTCCAAGAGATCCTCCTGACCAGGGACTGAACCCACATCTGTTGCTTGACAGGTGGATTCTTCACCACCGAGCCACCTGAGTCTTTTGTTTTACTATGACCCTGCATTAACCTTACAATGCACTGGTGTTAGTAGCCTTACATATTATTGTTGCTGTTCAGTCACTAAGTCATGTCTGACTCTTAGAGACACCATGGACTGCAGCACACCAGGCTCCCCGTCCTTCACTGTCTCCCAGAATTTGCTCAAACTCTTGTCCATTGAGTTGGCGATGCTTTCTAACCATCTCATCCTCTGCTGACCCCCTTCCCCTTTTGCCTTCAATCTTTCGCAGCATTAGAGTTTTTTTCAATGAGTCATCTCTTCGCATCAGGTGTCCACAGTACTGGAGCTGTAGCTTCAGCATTAGTCCTTCCAATGAATATCTTACATGTATGTATGTATGTATTTAGAAGCATACAGTTTAAAAATAATAATGGGGCTTCCCCAGTGACTCAGATAGTAAAGAATCTGCCTGCAACGCATAAGACCCAGGTTTGATCCCTGGGTCAGGAGGAGCCCCTAGAGAATGGAATGGCTACTCACTCCAATATTCTTGCCTGGAGAATTCCATGGACGGAGGAGCCTGGTTAGAGTTAACTGAGAGATTATTACACACCAAGCATTGAATTTGATTATTCATATGAGAACCCTCTTCTTCTTGCCTGTTCTATATTCACCTACATAATTCCATCTGTTTGTGGAATACGACAGACTTAAGGCATCCAAAAAGCTAACCAAACACACCAATCAAATAAGAGTAGGATTGAGCCATCTCCTTCCTGAGTGATTGTCATGCTTTTGTGATAATGTATACAGTTGTCTAAGGTGATATATTTGTATTTCTAGAAAAATGGCAGAGTTAGTAGCTTATGTCCCAATTGAGACATAAGCATATTCTCCCTAGCTTTTCATTAAATCAATAGACAAATGCTCCGTCTTCTCTCTTCTGCTACCTGCCAGTATTGAGCAACAACCAAAAATTGCGACAGCAGAAAGGTGCCGCTGGATGTTTTAACTGCTCTAGCTTCCCTGCTTACGGTGCTGCCTGATTCCTGCTAAGTCTTCTATCATTTTTATACCCATTGTTGAGTGCATAAAAGACGCCCTAAATTAGTGATAACTAAATGGATACTAAAAATATATATAAGGTCAACTCTTGTTTAATATGTTTTACTGCTTATAGGAGAAATTTTATTGAACCAATTGTTCTCTGCTTAGATTTATCTGGCCTGAATATAATAACTGGAAATATAATAAAAGTTAGCTACTGAGTCTAGAGTATCTGAAAATGAATCTCCTTTACAGACTGTGTCAACTTGGAAACATTTTCTAACCTCATCAGATATCAGTTTTCTTACCTTTGAAACTGGCATAAAATTGCATCACCATAATCAGGGTTTCACAAATAATAAATTAAATAATGCTTATGTGGTAGTCAGAATAACAGCACTCTAAAGAGCTCTAGGTCCTACTCTCAGGACCTGTAAATAATGTTTCCTTCGGTTTCAACAGGGATTTTGCAGATATTATTAATATAAGGATTTTGAAACAAGATTATCTTGGATTATCTGGGGTGAGCCCAATGTAATCACTAGAGTTCTTATACAAGGAAGACAGGCGAGTCAGTGGGTAAGGAGATGTGAGGACAAAAGCAGACATTGAAATGATGGAGGAAGATGGAGGAAGGGGACCTGAGCCAAGGATGCAAAGCAGAAGCTGGAAAAGGCAAGGAAATGGATTCTCCTGGAGAGCCCCCAGAAGGAACACAGCCCTACTGAAACCTTGCTTTTAGAACTTCAGATCTCTAGAATGTGGGAGCATAGATTTGTGCTGTTTTAAGCTACTGAATTTATGGTAACTTGTTTAAAGAGCAATAGGTAGCTAGTACAGTAAGTATGGTGCTTAGCACAGTCCTGTCATAGAAGATTCTAACATAGTATTATCTAAGATCACTCTGCCTCTTAAAATCTAAATAAAAGTGGTTTAAACACACAACCCATTACTTGTGGGAGTCCAACACCTTCCGCAGGGTTGCTGAGGCTTCCCAAAGGGCTTCCTGATTTGACCATCTCTGGCTTTAAAGTTCTGGTTTGGCTGAATTGATTTAATTTATCAAATACTGTTTCATGAATGTTATCAAGATATGGAATTCAGTCACTTTACAAGAATGAAAATAAAACATTCACATAAGACTTTACTGTGCTGGGAGGAAACATTTATTGGGGAAAACATTTATTTAGGTAAATAGAGAAAAAGTTTATTATAATAGCAATGTAAAAATCTTAAAGTTGAATACTGTCCTACAAAATGCTTTGCTACTCCATCATTTTTCTTTTCCACACCTAAATTCCTCATAAATCTCACAGCAATTTACCTCCTTTTGTTTGTTTTTCATTCATGTCTTTTTTTCCTCAGGATTTCACCTTTAAATACCAAGATATTTTCCTAAACATAATAGCTTACCAAAAGCAAAATTTGGTGCCAGTTATCAAGATAATACATATTCTTTTCACCACACAGTAAGTATTAGCTACAGGAAAAAATCTATGCACACATTGGTCATGACTTAGGCTAACCCATCCATCATCTTTCATTGGTTTCTTTGGGTGATGAATCTAACATGGACTAAGGGTACAGCCTAGAGGCTAGAGGCAGCCATGGGACATTCTCCAAACAAACTACAGCGTGATACTGATATCAATCTTATAGCACTTATGCTATCAATCTCAGCAATCTTAGGAGTATGATTAGGAAACAGAATCTTCAGGCTTTTTTCCTCTCTACGAGTTCATATCCCTTTTATATGTGCATGCTGAGTCACTTCAGTCGTGTCTGACTCTTTGCAAACCTGTGGACCGTAGCCCTCCAGGCTCCTCCGTCCATGGGCTTCTCCAGACAAGAACACTGGAGTGGGGTGCCATGCCCTCCTCCAGGGCATCTTCCCAACCCAGGGACTGAACCCGAGTCTCCAGCATCTCCTGCACTGGCAGGTGGGTTTTTACTACTAGTGCCGCCTGGGAAGCCTCCTTTTATATAGATTATGTTAAGTTGTACACGTATGCTCTGCAGAGATCACGTCTAAAACCTGGAGCTCCTCCCTATCAGATTGAAGATTATAGGAAAATCTCAACATAATTCATTCATTTACTGAAGTCTCCATTCTTATTTGCAAAAATGCACACTCCATATGTATATATGTGTACGTGCTTGTGTGTATGTGTGAGTGTGTGTGAGTGTGTGTGTGTGTGTGTGTGTGTGTGTGTGTGTGTGTGTGTAGCTAGGTTTTAAGCTACTTAAGGACCAGGACTTCCTGGATGTCTTATCAGCAATGAGAGTCATGCTGCTCTTGGACACCAAGTATACATGAACTGTGATTACAGTGACTCTTAGGGCAAATGACCATGCAGCACAGAGCTTAATACATAAATACTATAGCCACGTGGCTTCCATTTATTCCAAGTCTCATGGGGCCATGGTTTCTAACTAACAGCCTATTATGGTGTTCTGACCTAACCTTCAAAATGTCAATAAATTGGATTATAATGTAAGTCATTCTAAATGTCTTTGAAAGAAGAGAGATGAATGTTATGCCATCATGAATCTGTCCCTCTGGAAAGTCTGAGTTCAGAAAAACAATCATTTGATACTTTTGCCTTTTGCTGGTTTTACCCTATTGTACTTTCATTTGCTGATAGCCAATAGTCATATCTTCACACACTGAGAATGAATGATTGAGCGTGAACATTTTTTAAAAAATTTTTAAATGCTTCAGTTTCGAAGCCCTCAACCTATCCAGTTTTGTGATCTTTGGCACCTTTAACTCCATAGAAAAATTTTAATATCAGATTGCTTCAGCCACAGTGTTGGGAACATTTCCATGAGGATGTGTTAATTAGTTGTAGAGGTGACTTAACCACTGCTGAGCAATTGCAAACAAATGGAAACATAGAGAACAGTCATTCTTCAAGATGTTCATTGTTGCCTCACACCCAGAAGACAAGAGTGGGACAGCACTCTGCCCAACGAAATGACATCATTTTGTCGATGCTCCTGAGAATTCTTGCTGAGTAATTTTTCTCACAAAGAGCTCAGGATAGTCAACTCACTTAGCCATATGTATTACAAAATCTAGAGACACCAAGCTCTTAAATTAGCAGAGACCGACGTTCTGTGGCATAAATTTCTATGGGTCACAACATGAATTTGTGAGTACCTGCTTGCATAGGGGTCCCTGTCTGAGTTTTAGTAATTCCTCTCTTCTTAGGTGAGAGACCCTTTCTGGTCCCTGGTGACAATATTTGTTTGCGCCTAGCTTTCTTTCTTGTCCTTAACAATAATTTAGGGAGTGTTGGGACATAATCCAAGCTGAGCCAGTGGAATCCTCTTGAGAATTCAAAATTCGGAACATGTAGACTCAAAGAAGGAAGGTGTTTTACTAATGTCCATGCTCTGTACAGGAAGTCAGGAATTTTGCACAGTTAGCGCTCTGGAAGCCGTCTTGATCACCTCTCTTTCTGAACTGTGATGACTCAGTTCTCTGGTGTCTTAATAGGATTTGGGGCAGGAGAAATGAACTCACCCAGGCAATCACCGCTGAAAAGTCATCAGGTTGTAGGCAGAGTTCTGGTGTGGTATACAGATTTCCTATGTGATATCAAAAAATTTCTCATATTTATTGATATGATATGATATTGATATGATATGATATGATATGATATGATATGATAGCTGAATGGATTGATCATGACAGATAGCAATGGTCAATCCCATTATGCTTTCCAAAAGCCGGTTTTTTATTACTCACAACTGTAGTACCCATAAGCATGAGACATGTTATTCATTTTACCGACAATGCTTTGTTAGCTTTACAAATTGCTTTGTAAAACCTCCACAGCCTTACAATGTGTGAATCAGTGGTTCAGCATGTCCTGATGTTGATATGATATGGTAAACTAACCATATGATATGTCGAAAAATGAGGTCAATTAAGTTAGAAAAGCTGACAAGGGGGTTCATGCAGTGTTCTTAAGTATCCCCAAAGTTGCTTTGTTCCACACATATCTTATTTCAATTTTACTTAAATATCATATTTACTTTAAACTATAAGCATGCATATCATAATGTGTCCTATGCCACGTTTTAATGCAGTCAAGGCCATCATAATATCAGCTTCTGCTGCCAGGTTCATTTACGTGGAGCATGGGACACCAAGTAAAGTTTCCATTTTTTTGTAATTGGAGGAAAATCGCTTTACAGTATTGTGCTGGCTTCTGCACACGATACCACAAACCTTATATGCACATGTATATCTGCCCTCCCTCTTCAGCCCCCTTCCCTTCCTCCCGTCCCACCCCCTGGATCATCATCACAGAGCACCAGGCTGAACTCCTTGTGATGTGCAATAGCTTTGCACTAGCTCCCCGTTTTACACACCATACTGTATATATGTCAGTGCTACTTTCTCAGTTCATCCCACCCTCTCTCTCCTTTTAATCAGTTGCTAAGTATCTATTAGAGATCAACCACCTATGAATGTATCTAAAACATCTGCAAAGGTGTCATTGATTATAGAGGTGGTTACAAAGCAAATGCATATTTTTTTCTCCGAATTCAGGGTAGCCCATGACTGGTCATGTAAGATTTTAGAGGCAAGTGTTTCCATATTTGTAAGGATTTTCTCAAAACCACACAAATAAAATAAAAAACAGAAATAACTGACACTGAGGAAGATTGAAGGCCATAATTCTCATAATTCCTGCTTTCATGTGTGCTCACATTAAGATATATGTCAACATTTGAACTTATATAATAAATCTGCATTAACAACATATGGCTTTCACTTATTTCATTTGTATTTTATATATTGAGGTTCTCTGTAAGTTTCCATTTTGTTAAAAGTCTCCTTAGAGGAAAAATATTTGAAAGCACCATTGTAGCAGGGTTTTTCCACTGTGGCACTACTGACATTTGGAACAGATCATGGTTAATTGTCGGGGAGGTACTGTGCGCTGTGGGATGTTTAGCTGCATCCCTGGTCACACCCCTGCTGGATACCAGTATCAACACTCCACCCCAAGCCTGAAAATCAAAGCTGTCTCCAGATGTTGTCAAATGTCCCCTGTTGGTAAAAACAATTCCTGGTTGAAAATAATTGGCTAAGTCATAGGATCATAAGGATGGCCGCACTTTAGTAATTCCTAGAGGACATTCACATTTTCACAATCCTTTTTATTCATAAGCAGCAGTTAAACAAAGAATATGGTATACAGATGATGTTTTTAAGTGCTTTTAAATATTTATTGTGTTGTCTTATTGAGGATGTTTGAAATACTTAATGTTAGTTTCTCAGTTGTGTCCCACTCTTTGCAACCCCGTAAACTATATCCCCCAGGCTCCTCTGTCCATGGAATTCTCCAAGCAAGAATACTGGAATGGGTTGCCATTTCCTCCTCCAGGGGATCTTCCTGCCACAGGGATCAAACCCTTGTCTTCTGCATTGCAGCCAGATTCTCTACCATCTGAGCCACTGGGGATGCCCCCACTATGCAGACCAAAAAAAGAATTTGGTGCAATTGTACTTTCAGACAATGAAAGCTATTCATGATATATTGTGAAATGAGAAAAATCAATCAAGTCACATGATTTTGGGAGCAGAAAGCAAAGAGTAATCTAAGTGAAGTGAAGTCGCTCAGTCGTGTCCGACTCTTTGCAACCCCATGGACTGTAACCTACCAGGCTCCTTAGTCCATGGGACTTTCCAGGCAAAGATACTGGAGTGGATGCCATTTCCTTCTCCAGGGGATCTTCCCAACCCAGGGATCGAACCCAGGTCTCCTGCACTGTAGGCAGATGTTTTACCATCTGAGCTACCAGGGAAGCCCTGAAAGTAAGCTAGTAAAACCCTTTTATGTGCTAATTCTAGAATACAACCAATCTTTAAACTTTTGTAGAACATTTGAAATTCTTTAAATTAAACTTTAAAATTCCTTTTACTCTTGCCTAATACTCAAATAAATCTGATTAACTGACCAACATCTTATCTAAGAGAGGTTTAAAAAGAGATATTTACTTTTAACTTTCACAAAGAAACCCAAAGAAAAATTAGGAAGGTCTAAGGTTTATGCCTAATACTGTTTTTAGAAAGAAGGTGCCTGTTAGTTTAACACAAATCACCAAAACAATAACTTTCCTTGACAGCTTCACAAAGCATAGGTATGACACTGTTGATGAGCAGCAATGTTGCAAAATTTAAAATGCATATGCCTTTTTTTCTAACAATTCCCTTTCTAGAAATAGCAGGTCAACATACTCAAGGATTGTAGAGTATACCAGTATATTCAGAGCATCTTTATTTATAAAAGTAAATAATATTAAATAACATAAATACCCACTAGAGGGTGATAAGGAAAATAAATGATGGTATTTCCATATAACTCAATACATTGTAGTAAATTTTTCACAAATGGCTTATTATTTACTAATATAGAACCAAATCCAAAATTCGCCATCAGTGAAAACAAGCTAAGTTCAGAACAGGGTGTGCAGTAGTCTTCTAACAAAAAAATTCACCCACAAGAAGATATAGTTGGACTTCTTATATATATTTGGGAATTTTCCAATGCTGTAGCTCCTGGGCCTTAAGGTAAAAAGGAAGCTTATTATTAAATTTTAATTTTGAATTAAAAAATTATTATTACACATTATTTTGTGAAAGAGGACAAGGTAATTCGCTTTTTTAAGAAAAGTATCTTGTCAATCCCAAAGCGATATCAAATGTTTGTGTGAATGGACGAGCCATAAGATTTAAGTTCCTCTCAAACACTCAGCACAGTCCATGAAACCAGCCCGGCCATAAGAAAATGGAGGGATCATGGAAGCCCAGGTAGGACATCTCGAGTCAGGATCCCTGGGTTTGCATAAATACATAAGCCAAACTGTAGTTGGTAAGTCGGGTGTAAGCACTAGGATAGTATTTGTTTACTGGCTATATGCTATGGGCCAGGGACTCGGAGATGAATCTAACAAATCTCTCTAATAGTGGGGAGTGCGAGGCATTAAAAGTCATGAAGGACAAATTTTGTTGGTTTTGTTGCTTTTGCTGTTTTATCATTACGTTGTAGCAAGAGAGGGAGGTAGGCTTTGATGCATAACATAGATGTTCTGCTGCAGATATTGACAAAGACATTGCTAGGATGCTAGTGAATATAGGAAGGGCTGTGGGATAATTTATAGCTATGATAACGTCCATCCTTCATGGGGCACTTACTAAGTATGAAGCACTGGGTTAAGAGCTTCGTACCCGTTATCTCTTTTAATCCTCACAGCCATTCTATGCAGTAGGTTTTTTTATTGATGGGTGGACTGAGGCTCCTGGAGATATATTAACTAGCCCAACCTCACATGGCTAGTGAGCAGCAAAGAAAGACTCAAATTCAATCTGCCTGTCTTCAACATTTATCTTTTATTTACTTTTATTTTTTCAGATCATTTTACTACATTTCTTTTTTTAAATTTTTAATTGGAGGATAATTGCTTTACAATTCTTTGTTGGTTTCTGCCATACAACAACACAAATCAGTCATAACTATATATATATATATATATATATATATATACACACACACAGAGAGAGAGAGAAAGGATCTCTTGCCTCTTGAGCCCCCCTCCCACCCCATCCTCATCCCACCCCTCTAGGTTGTGACAAATCACCAGGCTGGGCTTCCTGTGTTATATAGAAACTTCTACTAACATATATATGAAATCTAGAAAAATGGTACTGATGAACCTATCCCAGGGAATGAATGGACATGCAGATTTAGAGAATGGACTTTTGGATACAGAATGGGAGGGAGAGGGTGGAACAAATTAAGAAAGTAGCATTGCCATCTTTAAAACTTTTAATCAGAGTGTTGATGTCATCTAGTAGGCATGATTCAGGGTTAGAAAGCCTGGAAATGAGAGTCAGCATCTTTACAATGTTCTTTTCTCTCTCTCACCCTGACAGGATCACAACCACAGCTGCGTGTATGATGGATCTACGAAGATATCCTCTGGATGAACAAAACTGCACCCTGGAGATTGAAAGTTGTGAGTTGACTTGGACAGGGGGACAAAAAAGAGGGATGTTTGCTTGACCTAATTAAGTGCAACCTTGTACTGAGTAATTGGCACCACGATATTTTCAGCTACACTGCCCTGCCAGCTTTTCAGAGGGTTCACAGTCTAGTGACATTTTCCTCTGTATTGGCAGTTATCTTTTTGAATCATTAAGGAAAGTCCACTCCTTTTAGCTGGACAATTTATAAATTCATGCTTTCTCCTTCTCAGAATCAAGTTTCTTCCAAGACCTTCCAATACCCAAGCTACATTAAGAGAGGGGAAATATTTAGTTTGAAATATTTAGTTTGAAAAGAGATTGTTTTTGGTTCTATAGTCTGTCTGCCTGAAGGATTGGAAATTGTTGTCTAGAAAAACACTATGGTAAAGTCTTTCTTCATGGAAGAATGAGATGATAAATGGTATTGTCCATTTCTCACCTTGTGGCTTGTAGTTAAGGTTTGTCCTCTTGGGCTGTTTTTCATTGATTAACAATTGGAATGTTTTAGTCACTAAGATTTAATCTGATTGATTATCTTTGTTTCATTGTTTCTCAGTCATCAACATGCAGACATTTGATCCCATTTGTTTTGAATACACATCGAAGGCCATTTCCTGGTTTTCAAGGGCAGAGAAAGTGCAGTAGGTAATTCAGGGCATTGTAATACCACTTAATGTAATGTAAGAATAGATAGATATTTATTTAGATCATTTAAAATGCTTTCCAAATCTAAACTTCAAAATGGTAAAGAAAAATGGGAAAATTCCAGGTGATTCTCTAGTATTATTGAATAATAACTGTATTCCCCATTGTCTGACTATTAATTACATTCATTTTCAAGTTTTACTGAATGCAAACATATAACTAGATAAAGAATGTTTATGTAGATATAGATTCAGATGTAAATATTGATCTATTACCCCTAGAATCTGGAATGAATAACATTGATCAGCTATTCTTTAATTAATATTCTAATTTTTAAATATATAAATATGTTGGCTGAAAGGTATTAATATATGAAAGTATTAATAGTGACTTTTGGTTTGAATGCCAATGACAAGCAAATTCAAACTATAGGAATGACATATAAACCCAGTCATTTGTTATTGGCTAATAATGTTTTACAAATAAGACAGAACTTTTGCTAAGCAAGTAACTTGTTAGCTCTTAGAACTGACATGGAAAGAGAAAGATGCTCATTTATATAGGTAGCCTTTTAGCCTCAGTCTCCTTCCACTGATGTGATTTTTTTACCTTTGCCTCTGCTGGACCACATTAGGATATGGCAATATGTTAAAATTCTAATATCTTATGTTTACAGCATGCACTTAAAAGAAGCAAAGAATTTTGACAAGTACTGGAATTGATTCTGTGGATAAATTGCAAGTGCTAAAGTTATCAACATTCTCTCCAAAAAAAAGTTTATTTTATAATGCATATTGAGTCTTTCTATTATTAAAAGTTTACATTTTTCTTTAGGTAGGCAATGTCCTTTATTCCTATTTAGAAAACAGATTGCTTTTAGGACCATTTATCATATCATACAACGAGCCAAATCAAAACTATAAATGAGGCAGAATTAACCATAACTTTTGTGGGGCAAGGACTGGGGAGTCCCAAACAATCAGAGTTAAAAGTTATCATAAGATATGATGTCAGGCAATAGGTAGTGACCCAGGCATATGATAATCATTGAGGCAACTCAGTAAGATGCAATCAGTTGTCTGGGTAGATGGATGAGGCATGGTAACTGGGACCTGAAAACCAGTTAATATATAGGATTGTACAGAATTACCATCATCAAAAAAAAAATCAAAACAATAAATGCTAGAGAAAATATAGATAAAAGGGAACCCTCCTACGCTGCTGGTGGGAATGTGAAGTGATACAGCCATTTGGAGAACAGTATGAAGATTCCTTAAAAAAAAACTTGGAATAATCTACCATATGAACCAGCAACCCCACTGTTGCTGGTATATACCCTGAAAAAACCATAATCAAAAAAGACATATGTACCCCCAGTGTTCATAGCAACACTATTTACAATAGCCAGGCCATACAAGCAACCTAGATGTCTCTTGACAGATGAGTGGATAAAGAAGATGAGTAGATATATGCAATGGAATTATGTACATGTATACTCAGCCATAAAGAGGATTTGAGTCAGTCTAGTGAGGTGGATGAAGCTAGAGGCTGTTATAGAGTGAAGTAAGTCAGAAAAAGACAAACAAATACAGATATTAACACATATATATGAAATCTAAAAATTTAGTATTGATGGAGCTATTTACAGGGAAGGAATGGAGATGGAGATGTAGGAAACGGACTCGGGGACGCAGTGGGGAGGGAGAAAGTGGCACCGGCGGAGAAAGTGGCATCAGCATACTTACCACTGTCAGGCGAAAAGTAGCTTGTGAGAAGCTGCCGCCCAGCACAGGGAGGCCAGCCTAGCGCTGCGTGACGGTGCGGAGGCCTGGGGTGTGGGAAGGGGCCGGAGGGAGGGAGGGTGGGCAGGTGTATATGATGATGGCTCCTTTGCATTGCTGTGTGGCAGAAAGCCGCTTCCCAGGTGGCGCTTGTGGTAAAGAACCCGCTGCCAATGCAGAGAGGAAGAGGCAGTGTGGATCCCTGGGTAGGGAGGATCCTCTGGGGGAGGCATGGTGACCCACTCCAGTATTCTCAGCTGGAGAATCCCACGGACAGAGAAGCCTGGTGGGCTACAGTCTGTACAGTCACAGAGTCGGACACGACTGAAGCGACTTAGCAGGCATGATGGCAGAAGCCAACACAACTCTGTAAACACATTTTTAATATTTAAATTAAAAAATAGGAAAGAAACAGAAATAGAGTCACAGATGTTTAAAAAAATAAAAAGCTTGAGCTTACCAAGGGCAAAGGAGGGTTAGGGATAAACTGAGAGGCTGGGATTGACAGATACACACCACTGTGTGTAAAATAGGTAACTAGTAAGGGCCTGCTGGACAGCTCGGCATCTCTGCTCTGCGATGACCTTCATGGAGACGGAATCTTAAACAAAAACAGCAGACACGTGCATGTGTATAACGGGTTCACTTTGCTCTACAGCAGAAGCGAAGTCAGCACTGTGAATCAACTGCGCTTCAGTAAAATTAAATATACGCACACAGGACCGTGTGGGCAGACTGCGCCCGTCACAAAGCGATCCAACAGCAGGTCATAGAACTCTAGTCCGTGAAGATGTTTACCTAAAGCAAAGAAGTAATTCAGTCAGTAAGAATTTGTGTCCTGAGGGCTCTGTGGAGTCAGGAACTTGGGAGAAAGGGCAAAAAACAGGGAACTGCATTCTGTTTGCCAAGCAAAAGCTAGGTGTTAACCTAACACCTCCATAGCAGAAGATAGACCTATTATCTTAATGAATAAAGGTCTATCTAACAACATTTGAGAGATAATGTGAGTTTTAGAGATGTAAAATAACTTCCCCAGGGCCATAAGACAAGAATAGTGGTGAAATGGAAATTCATACCCAGGTAATCTATTCTCTATAATAGAATCCTGCAATTAACAGCTGAGCAAGGAAGCAGAACATCAATGATTAGAAGTATAGCACCAGTCAGAACCTCTCAGTTGGACTGAGGGTGCCAAATCAACCAAAGACGGGTCAAAATTATCCCTGATAAAAGTTCGAGTCGATTCCAGAAGCTGAAACAGAATTTAGCTCTTTGGTCAAGGGTCAAGTGATTGCAACTGTGGAGAAAGCAGTCTGTGGATTCAGGAAGCCAAGTACTCCTGATTCCATTGTGGTTATCCCCCAAAAAACTAAAAGCCCCAAATGACAACATTGCTCAGCTCCAATACTTTCCTTAAAATATATCTCTTCTTAGCAATAGATAAACCAATATAAAGAGATCTTAAGAGGAATAACTCCCAGCGACAAGGTACCATTTGGCAATAATACAGAGTCCAGATGAGTCGCGCTTGTTTCTGCCATCAGCATGTAGTCAATATACACTGAATGTTAATAAATTCTGAATCTATCATCTGGTTTTCAACTCTTCAGGAAGAAACAGGTGCTGCACTATTCACTGAAACGGATCTCCCTGAATTGTCCTTTTATGAAGACCATAACGGAACTTTATTCATTTTTTTAAAATGTAACATTGTGTTTACTTAAGTCATTAATTAGTATCAATGATAATGATTCCTTATATTCTTAGATATCCAATACATTATTCATGTCTCCTTTGGCTGATATATGGGAAAAATCAGAGGGACAAGTTTTTATGTAGTGACTTATAGGAAAAACAGATTACTCATTAAGATAATAGGTGAATGTTAAATGGAGGCATTGTTGCTTCACTGTTTATTTTTCCTGATGGTTTGTTAGGCTTCTTTACTGTTTCTTTCTTTTTTTTTTTTAACAACTTAATGTCTTCATGTGAAGTTGAGGGTATAATGAGTGTGAATTTCAGTATCTTTACTGGATATATCAATACCTTAAGTGGAAGTTCAGCTCATAATAATTTATGTGGCCTCTTGTACTTAATTTTTCATATGCGTTAGTGCATCATGAAGCTAAGTAAAGAAGTAATAATTCCTTCTTAGAAGTCATAAGTGATTTGTTTTGCTTATTAAAAGTAAGTCTACTGCTAGAAAATTGGGATACTCGTTATTGGTCCCTAAATATCTTTCCTTGAATATTAAAATCTACTTATTTTATGTTAGCTTCTTTGACAAATCATTTTCTGTTATCTTTAGTTTTCTTCACTTCCCAATGTTTTCCATTTATTCATTCACTCACTGCATTACAAAAGGTGTGATCAAGACTACTAACACAGATAAACCATTCAGTTTGAAGCTTCTACTTGTCAAAATAAATCACCGCAGATGGTGACTGCAGTCGTGAAATTAAAAGACTCTGTTTACTCCTTGGAAGAAAAGCTATGACAAATCTAGACAGCATATTAAAAAGCAGAGACATCACTTTGCCAACAAAGGTTCAAATAGTCAAAGCTATGGTTTTTCCAGTAGTCATGTATGGATGTGAGAGTTGGACTAAAAAGAAAGCTGAGCACCAAGAATTGATGCTTTCGAGCTGTGGTGCTAGAGAAGACTCTTGAGAGTCCCTTGGACTGCAAGATCAGACCAGCCAATCCTAAAGGAAATCAACCCTGAATATTCACTGGAAGGACTGATGGTGAAGCTGAAGCTCCAACTTTGGCCACCTGATGTGAGGAGTTGACTCAATGGAAAAGACCCTGGTGCTGGGAAAGATTGGGGGTAAAAGAAGTGGGTGGTTACCATCTCATGTACATTCATTTGAGCAGTCTCCAGGAGATAGTGAAGGGCAGGGAAACCTGATGTGCTGGAGTCCATGGGGTTGCAAAAAGTCAGACACAGCTGAGCAACAAAAATGCTGCTTGCTTCTGATATTTCAGGGCCCTAAGCCAGAAGAAGCCCAGACTTTAGGACAAAGAGACGAATGACCTAGCCGTAGATCTTGTATTCTCTAGTTTATGGTCTTGTAGTCCTGACTGAGCTTTAAAGTGATAACAAATGAAAGGGTCTAGTGTCAATTGGGGAACATGAATGATAAAAAAGACATTTCACCAATGTAAGACTGAATTAATCATACTTTTATGACCAATAGAGTAGAACTTTTACCTACCTTACAACATTTACTAGTTCGAATTTTCTTCCATTACAATTGCAAAGATGAGGAAATGTTTTCTTTGATTAGGTCCTTTGAGACAAATTAAAGATGTTTTGTTTTTCTTTAATGTCACCTAATTGAGTAAAATTAGGAAAGCCATAAAGCCTTGTTAAATTTAAATGTTATTTGAACTTGGAGCACATTAATGAGCTCATAGCCCTGGGATGCTTCATAGCCCTGGGATGCTACAAAATGAGTTAATGGCACATGGAGAAAATAAAAGAATTTAGTATTAGGAGGATTTGGAATTTGAAATCAATAAAGCTACCACATGAAGGTCTGAAGCCAGATGGAAATATAGAAAGGCCTCGGGAGAACAGTCATGAAGGGTCTAATGCCTTTTGCAATGTATTTCTGGCAACAACTGTTGAAGAAAATCAGCCTTAACCCTACCCTCTGTTAGCAGATGGTGCCAACTCTCACTACCTGCCCTCCCACCCCAAACAGAAGCCGTTTCGGGTTTGAAATCTCTAGGCAGACTCACCCCTTTCTCTAAATGTCCTTGCATCCTCACCATTCTAAGTTAGGCCCCTGTATTTGAGAGGAAGAAGTATTCCTCTTTTACGGACGGATCCTGGCCCCGGTGCTCGGGACTCTAATTTCTTCCTTCCCTCTCTGGTTGGTGACTTTCCCCAGTTAATACACACCTCCACCCCTGACACGTCAGATCCTCAGTCTCACCCTGTCTGCCACCTCTTTGTTCAGCTTAAAACACAAGCTAAAAACTCACAAAACACGCTACTCCACCTTCCCCGCTCCCCTTAAGCTTTTCCCAATCTCCTACTTCCTTTTTCTCAAAACTACTTGAAAGAATGGTCTATCTCTGTTAAGATAATAGGTCCTTTTTTGTGCCCATCTTTGCATGAAATGTTCCCTTGGTATCTCAAATTTTCTTGAAGAGATCTCTAGTCTTTCTCATTCTATTGTTTTCCTCTATTTCTTTGCAATGATCACTGAGGAAGGCTTTCTTTTCTCTCCTTGCTATTCTTTGGAACTCTGCATTCAAATGGGTATATCTTTTCTTTTCTGCTTTGGTTTTTCCCCTGAACTTTAGACTGAGACTTTGAATTGTAAACTTGATTATTTCCACCTAGAAGTCTATCTAGAAGGTCTAAAAACTTTTCCAGGCTTTACCTGATGCTGTCCTCAATTCAGTGGATGGCAAGTCCATGCTTACATTTTCTTAGAATTTTGATTCAGAGAAGATCATTTACTTATAAGGGTAGATCTTTACTGTCTAAGAAAGAATGTTCCACAAAAAAGATGCTCCTCATGTGAATTCTTTGGGGCTGATATGTAAGTCTCAGAGCTGGTGTTCCATGTTATCTTTGTCATGTTTAACCTTCTGTGTGCATTCATGCCTCCAGTGTACTCAACATACTGCTCACCCTGACCCAGGTGGACTGCTTTTTTCACTGTCTAAATTTTGGCAAGTGCATGTAGTATCTGAGACATTGTGTCTCAGCACTCTTTCGCTTTATATCCTAGCACTTCTAGTCTTATTAGTAGTAGTAGCAATCATTATAGTATTCAGTTATTATTATCCTTTGATTATTATTATCATTCAGCCCCAAGTGGAACAAAATATGGAATTTTAAATAGTGTATATGCATAAGATTCACTTCAAATGGGAGAAGGCGAGGGTGGGATGTTCTGAGAGAACAGCATTGAAACAAGTATACTATCAAGTGTGAAACAGATCACCAGCCCAGGCTGGATGCATGAGACAAGTGCTCGGACCTGGTGCACTGGGAAGACCCAGAGGGATCGGGTGGAGAGGGAGGTGGGAGGGGGGATTGGGATGGGAAACACATGTAAATCCACGGCTGATTCATGTCAATGTATGGCAAAAACCACTACAATATGGTAAAGTAATTAGCTTCCAACTAATAAAAATAAATGGAAAAAAAATAATAAAATAATTACAAAATTAAAAAAAAAAGAAGAAGAGTAACTATGACCAGGTATCACAGTAGCAGGATACTTCTTCCTAAACTTCATGTGACCTCGGAAGAAAATTTAATTTTATTATAACTCTACACACTGGTTAGGAAACTGAAAATTTACCAAACTCAGGCTTGACCCTTTGGCTGTGCTATTAAAGTTTTGAAGTAAATAATCAGTAGGACAATTGGGAGAGTATTATTTTACATTTCTCTGGGGAGACACTTCCTAAAACTTCCCCTCTACAGTCAGATGACAATTATGCAGAGTACCTTCCCTCTAAAACCAACGTACTGTTTTGGCATATAGAGCATGTAAAAATTCAAAGAGGAAGAGAAAAAATAATGGCAGCACCAGTGAGAATAGGATATTAAATGTAAACAAACCTGTGTAACTCAGTAAGTGGACAGTGCATGAATGCAGATGACCTAAGAGTGCATCACCGTGGCAGTCAGGATGAAGGAAGTAGTGACGGGGTGACACTGAGGACCTAGATAATGGCTGAGACTTTGAAATGAGTGATTCACAAAGAGCTATTACTGATCCCTAATGAAGAGGCTGTTACCTAAAATGAGAACTCTGCAAGGAAGACACCTTTTTGAGCTGTAAAAATATGCCTAATTGACTAAAGATGTACTTTTTTTATTGACACTAATTATGTAGAAAGGCACCATCAAGGAAGACACAAAAAGGTAGGTCTTAAATTAAGGTCATGGTGAGGATTAAAGTGCAAGTCCTTATACCTCCTTTTTCTTGAAATGAAGTTAGAGCTTTAGCGCATCATAAAAGATAGTAAGTTATGACCCCGAATCATCAGAAAAGAATAAATGATTTTAGAACTCTCTACTGGGAAAGATTTGCATCAAAATAACTAAAATAAAGTCTAGCAAACTTGGGTTCCTCAGAATGACTGGTTAAATCTCAGATCTCTAGATAGTGAAGGCATAACTATATGCTCCTTCCATGAAAACCTCTAGTTTGCAGAAATGAAAATCAAATAGAATAGTTTTCATCATTTTTCCTTCATTAAAATTAAATCCTAAGTAAAAAAAATCTTCAACAAATTTTCTTTTTAATGTGAGCTTAAAAGTACTAATGACCTATTACATCTGGGGATCTTCCGTATATTAAAGAGTCAGCCAGGAATGTTACATGCCCAGGGAGACTACCAGCAACTCAGCTGTTCAGACTCCGGTGATGGGAATTATTCAGGTCATCTGAAATGACTTTTCTGCCTCAGTTAATTTCAAACTTAAAACTCTTGAATTAAGTGCTGAGCAACGACTGTCACAATGCCTAATTATTTAAATTTCAGTAGGAAGCAAACAGACTGGGAAAGAAGATTGAGGAGGAAAACAGGTGAGACAGGGTGGTCTGTTTTTCTTTTTGCTTTATTAATTTTTATGGGCATACAGTCACTCTAACATTGTGTTAATCTCTGCCGCACAGTGAAGCGATACACATACCTCTCCTCTTCCTTGAATCCCTTTCCGATTAGATCGTCACGGAGCACTGAGTACAGTCCCCTATGCCATGCAGTGGGTTTGCATCAGTTGAACATGTTACAGATGCTGTTTACCTGCTGAGTTGTTTCTGACTCTTTTGTGACCCCATGGACTGTAACCTGTGATGCTCCTTTGTCCGTGGGATTTCCCAGGTAAGGATACTACACTGGGTTGCATCTCCTTCTCCAGGGGATCTTCTCGACCCAGGAATTGAACCTGTCTCCTGCATTGGCAGGAGGATTCTTTACCAATGAGCTGCCTGGGAAGCCCATTTTATACATAGCTGTGTGTATATAGGGCTTCCCAGGTGGCACTAGTGGTGAAGAACCCCCCCTGCCAATGCAGGAGATGCCAGAGACTCGGGTTCAATCCCTGGGTCGGGAAGATCCCCTGGAGGAGGGCATGGCAACCCACTCCAGTATTCTTGCCTGGAGAATCCCACAGACAGAGGAGCCTGGAGGGCTACAGTCCATGGGGTCGCAAAGAGCTGGACACGGCTGACGTGACTTAGCACACACGCGATGTGTATATATGTCACTCCCAATCTCCCGATTAGTCTGCCTCCCCTGCCTCTCTGGGTATCCATAGTTTGCTCTCTATACTGATATCTCTATTTGTGCTTTGCAAATAAGTCCATGTGTACCCCTTCTCCAGATCCCACATATGAGCAATATTATACAATATTTGTTTTTCGCTTTCTGACTTATTTCACTATATGACAGTCTCTGGGTCCATTTATGTCTGCAACTGGCACAATTTCCTTCCTTTTTAATGACTGTGATATTCCATTGTATACATGCGCCACATCTTTTTTAAATTTACTGCAGACTCCTACTGCTCAAAGTGTGGTCCATAGGCCAGTAGCTCTAGCATCACCTGGGAACATGTTAGAAATGCAGACCCTCAGGCCTCAGCCCAAGCTCATTAAACCAGAATGCATCCTAACAAGATCCCTGTAAAGGCATGGCCATTTGACAAGCACCTCAGGGAGCATATCAGACAGCAGCTGGGCTTCCACTCGGATAGTTTTTAAGGTAAGAGCAGGCTGCCTTTTGGCTCCACTCAGTGAGATTGCTTTGAACTGTGGGTTTACATACCCTCAGTACTTGGGAATACAGACTATTTGGAATCGATGCAGTCATCTAGTTAGCGCTCTGTGACAAATGCGCTTGTTCACAAAATCAGATGAGGACAGTCAGCGCCTGTGAGATGGGGTGTCGGAGAGGAAGATGAACACCAAACTTGCTATTTCATTTTTTAAGTTTGAAAGAAATAGACCTTGCTCAATTTTGGTTTGCTAAAACCATTCCTGTAAAAATCACCATATGATATTGCTTATCATGTAAAATCCAAAAAATTACAACAAACTAGTGAATAATTCAAAAAAGCAGCCTCACGGATATGGAGAACAAACTAGCGGCCACCAGTGGGAGAGGACAGGAAGAGGGGCAATGTAGGGGGAGGCAAGGAGGGTTGCTATGAGGTTATCTGAAATCATGTATGTGAAACTTGAAAATTTTAAAGCACTACAGAATTTAAAAAAAATATTTCACCTGATTAAAAGGATAAAATAAAGGACAAAACTAAAACTATTTCTGTATAACCTGTTGCTATGTATTCATTCAAGAGTAAATTGTGAAGTGTTGTAGCTCATCTTTTGACATGATTGATAATGTTACGAAAACACCTGATGCCCATGCGTCTCTTTCCCAAGTAGATAATTCCATTTACCACAGCATCATAATACAAATTAAAGTTTCAGTGATTGCATTCGTATCCACATGTGGTATATATATATCAGGGCTTGTAAAATAGAGTAGCGTCTTGCAATAGCGTATTATTACAAGGATTTGAAAATCTGATGGAAGCACTTAATTCCAGTGAAAGGCACGGTCTACTGGTCTACCTATTTATTTTAAGGCACATACTTTGAAAGAAAAATATTGGAGCCTTATGCCTGAGGGAATAAAGGAAAGAAAAGTTTAAATTTTTTCCTTTGATCATTTCAGTGATTTTTTTTTTCTTTGAAAGAAATTGTGCTATTTTCTGTTCTTTGCTGTATTTCTTTCATTTCTATGTTTCCATTCTGTTTCCCATTTAGACTGGGTCTACTAGAAGCGATGGTGAAAGAAAAAGAGAAAAGCAAATATGTAAAGCATGACAGCTTTAAAGCAGTGACTGTTATACTTGGGGAAAATTAAAATTACAATCACCTGGGGAGTTTAAAAAGTGCTGGCAGAAGGGCTAACCTTCTATAAATTCTGATGTTGTTGGTCTGGGGTGGGGTCGTAGTAGCAGTAGTTTTAAAAAATCCCCCTTATAAAATCTTTGATCTTAAGAATAAAGCGATTTAAATGTGGATATTGACACTGAAGTGTAGTCAGCCAGGCCCAACAGGATTTTGGGAAGAGTATCTGTAGCCATTTGGAAGAGAGAGGATCTGACTACTGTATGATCTATTGCAGTTGTAGAAGTGACCTGGTAAAATAAGAGTTGTTCTTAACTTATATATCAGCATTCCATCTCATTGGCAGGAATCTCAGAAAATAAATGCTCACGAGGAACTGAGTTTAGGCTGATTCAGTAGAGAGGGGAAGGACCAGTTAAAGCCTGCTTTGTTCTCAGGCGGCTGCTTTGCGTTCAGATACAGCATATTCCCAAGTCGCTCAACTCCCACATTTTCAAAGTTAGAAGAAGACACAAAAATTGTTATTTCATTTTTCTGTTCTGAGGACACTACGGGGGTGGGGCGGGGGGGGAGCTGGTAAATGTTAGAAGTTCAAGTCAGATTGCTTGAGTTTAAATTCCTTTTGGACCACTGCAGTTTTGTGACCTGGGCAAGTAACTACCATGGTCCTTTGATTTCCTTCTCTATAAAATGGAGTAAAGCAATAGGGTTTTGGTGAATATTGTATAGGAGATTTCTGTTAAGTGCCTGATCCATAATATATAGTCAATAAATATCAGCAGTCATTATTATCAAGTTTGGATCCTAAGTGAACCAAAGCCTTTGGTTTAGCATGGGTGTTCAGTTCTAGAAGATCAAAGTTCCATTCAAAATTGTCTCTTTAAATGTTTGGTTAATACCTAAAGCCTTTAGACAAAACAATGCACTGTATTTTGACTTCCTGTAAGGAAGTTGGAAGCAAAATAGTCATCCATCAGAGCATCAAGAAGAAACTTATGGAAATCTAACTGTAAATCTGTGATCTCTTCATCTATCTACATAACCACTTAGCTATGCAAGGAAAATAAATGGTCTATAGGGTAGAAGTGAACAGCTATAAGGCTAACTTTATAGACAAGTTGATTGTGAAACCAATTTTCATAAAAGGAAGTCAACTTCCCACCCTTTTTATTTTCTAACTTTTAAAGATCAGAGAGTTTTCAGAAAGACTGCTTTTCCACAGTTTCAGAAAAGCAGCCTGGAAAAGGGAATAAATTAATTCAGGAAAGATTCCCTTCTTCCTACACCCACCACTCTGCAGATCAAAAAAGCTATGGGCACTAAAATTCATTAACTTTTCTGTGAACATAAATGTGAAATATTCATTTTCATTAAGTAGTCTACTGAATATAGCAAAATCAAATTTATCTAAGGAGATATCCAATGCTGCTAATTTCCTTGACAATGGGGACATAAAGCAAGGGAAGCCATGAATCATTCATGAAGTTCAATTTACTTCTGTTATTTTGGGTGTTTAGCATCTATGAATAGAAAACATGCAGCATGTTGTAGATGCTATTTTTAAGTTATTTCAGATCAGAATTAATGATTTGGCAGGCAGCAATAAAGTAAGAATGATTCAAAGGCTTTGCTTGTAATTGTCCTATATTGCATATTTTCTTGCGAGTATATGTTCATGTATTCATAACTTTTTTATTGGTCCAATGTCCTTGATAAATCAGAATCACTTTATAACCAGTACTTTGGGCAAGCACATAAAGTAATTTATTGGTAATGTTAGTAAATTAAAGAAACTCATAAAAGTTCTGGATTTTAGGGGTGAAAGAGATCTTGAAGGTTATATAATTAACAGCCCTCTGTATTAAGACTGGCAGGTGGCCATTTACAATTAATTGAAGTGTCCCTGTAGGAGGGGAAATCTTTCTTAAGGAGGGACTATTTCCACGAATAGGCCCTTCTGCTCATTGGATACGATTTCTCTTTAATTCCACATCTGCCTTCTGGCCACTTCTGTTACCTGTCAGTGTGGTCGCTGCTGTTACCAGAACTTACTCATTTACACACAGAGCAGCTTGTGGTCACCACTTAAAAAGTGCTATTTGAATTGAATGGGTTCAAGTCTAGCACTCCGGGTGTGATGATTCAGTTTATCTGTCAACTTGGCTGGGTCACAGGATGCCCTGGTATTGCTCAGGCATAGTCTATGTGTTCCTGTGAGGGTGATTTTGGATGAGATTAGCATTTAAGTGGGTATACTGAGTAGCTCGCCCCCCTAATGTGGCTGGGCCTCACCCAGTCAGCCAAATGCCTGAATTAAAAGGAAAAGACTGACCCACTACCAAGTAAGAGAGACTTCCTCATGCCTGTCTGTCTTTGCATTGCGACTGCCAGTTCTCTCCTGCTTTCAGACTCAGATTGGAGCATCCACTCCTCCTGAGTCTCAAGGCTTCTGGCCTTCAAACCTGAACTGTATCAGCTCTTTAGTTTGCTGACTCATCCTGCAGATTTATGGCTTATCAGCTTCCATCATAATACGAGCCAATTCTTATAATAAATCTTGTTTTCTCTATATATCCCATCGGTTCCTTTTCTCTGGAGAATCCTAACTAACACACTGGAAAACACCAAACATAAGATTTCTCTTTTATGATAGCATTTACAACATTCAGAAATGGTTATTATGCCTCCATAAAATTTTCTTCCCAGATATCTTGGTCTCCTTCTCTGAAGCAAATTATCTTTATATGGCATTACATGTGGGTTTGATCCCTGGGTTGGGAAGATTCCCTTGGAGAATCTTCCCTGGAGATCCCCATGGACAGAGAAGCCTGCTGGGATACAGATCATGGGGTCACAAAGAGTTGGAGAAGAATTAGCATGCATGCACACAGGAATGGACTTGGTTCTCCACATGTGAGTTTACAAGGGCAGACGTCTGTAGAATGGCTCCTGCCTCATATCTGGACACTATACTTACTTTATTTTCAGGTGATAAGGTAAAACATTATATAAATAAAAATTAGCATTTCAACTCTGTAAATAATACATTGTTTTCCAGGGAATTTTCTATAGTTAAGTTAGACCTGTTTTCATTCCAATCCCAAAGAAAGGCAATGCCAAAGAATGCTCAAACTACCGCACAATTGCACTCATCTCACACGCTAGCAAAGTAATGCTCAAAATTCTCCAAGCCAGGCTTCAACAGTACGTGAACCGTGAACTTCCAAGTATTCAAGCTGGATTTAGAAAAGGCAGAGGAACCAGAGATCAAATTGCCAACATCCACTGGATCATCAAAAAAACAACAGAATTCCAGAAAAATATCTACTTTTGCTTTATTGACTATGACAAATCCTTTGATTGTGTGGACCACAACAAACTGTGAAAAATTCTTAAAGAGATGGGATTACCAGACCACCTGACCTGCCTCCTGAGAAATCTGTATGCAGGTCAGGAAGCAATAGTTAGAACTGGACATGGAACAACAGACTGGTTCCAAATTGGGAAAGGATTATGTCAAGGCTGTATATTGTCACCATGCTTATTTAACTTATATGCAGAGTACATAATGAGAACCGCTGGGCTGGAAGAGGCACAAGCTGGAATCAAGACTGCCGGGAGAAATATCAATAACCTCAGATGTGCAGATGACACTACCCTTATGGCAGAAAGTGAAGAACTAAACTTTCTTGATGAAAGTGAAAGAGAAGAGTGAAAAAGTTGGCTTAAAGCTCAACAGTCAGAAAACTAAGATCATGGCATTTGGACCCATCACTTCATGGCAAATAGATGGGATAACAGTGGAAACAGTGACAGACTTCATTTTTGGGGGCTCCAAAATCACTGCAGATGGTGACTTCAGCCATGAAATTAAAAGACACTTACTCCTTGGAAGAAAAGTTATGACCAACCTAGACAGCATATTGAAAAGCAGAGACATTGCTTTGCCAACAAAAGTCTGTCTAGTTGAAGTTTTGGTTTTTCCAATAGTCATGTATGGATGTGAGAGTTGGGCTATAAAGAAAGCTGAGTGCCAAAGAACTGATGCTTTTAAACTGTGGTGTTGGAGAAGACTCTTGAGAGTCCCTTGGACTGCAAGGAGATCCAACCTAAAGAAGATCCTAAAGTCCATCCTAAAGGAGATCAGTCCTGGGTGTTCATTGGAAGGGCTGATGCTGAAGCTGAAACTCCAATACTTTGGCCACCTGATGCGAAGAGCTGACTCATTGGAAAAGCCCCTGATGCTGGGAGGGATTGGGGGCAGGAGGAGAAGGGGACGACAGAGGATGAGATGGTTGGATGGCATCACCGACTCGATGGGCATGAGTTTGAGTATGGGAGTTGGTGATGGACAGGGAGGCCTGGCGTGCTGCAGTCCATGGGGTCACAAAGAGCTGAACACGACTGAGCGACTGAACTGAGAAGTTCAGCATGGAACTGAAAGTTGAACTGAAAACTAAACTGAAAGTTCAGGGTAGAGGTCCTATCTGGAAATGTAAATTTATAATTCATGAACTTCTAGATGTATTTAAAGCCATGCATCCAGATGATATCACCAAGGTAATTAGTTTAGCTAGAGAAGAGATCCAAGTGCAATTAATACTTAGAGTTTAGAAAAATGATAGAAACACAGGTATGGGAATTACTATGTGCAAATACATTACATATATAATTCATTTAATCTCAACCATGACTCCTTCATTAGGTACTATTATTGTACCCATTTTGCCAATGAGGAAACTAAATCACAGTGGCATTACCTAATTTGTCCATGTTCACATCTAGTAAGCGGGAGAATCACATCACTAAAGGAGACTAAGAGGGGTGATCAGTGAGGCAGGAGGAAGCCTAAGAGAGAAGAGTGTTCAGGAATCGAAGTAAAAAGTATTCTAGAAAAAATGAGGTGATCATCAGAGTCAAATACACATGATAAACCAAGCTAACTAAGAACTAAGAATGGACTATTGTGTTTGGCATCATGAAGGGCTGGCAGTGAAAATCCACATGAAGTAGATACAAAAGAGGATAGGAGAAGAGAACATGGCCTTACATGTAAAGTCCTTGGTACAGGGCTTAGTGTAGTTTTACTACTCAATAAAGTGTAGTCACAGCCATCATCAAAGTACAGAGCAACCAGCTGTTTGCTCTCAGAGAATTCTGAACGGCTCGACTTTTGTATCAGTTGTAAATACTCTTTTCTTCAGTTTTGTCACATTTGTCATCACTCTGTTGTCACTGCTGTTATCAAAGTCATCATCACTTTCCCTTCTTCATTTCCAACCATTTTCTCCCACCTCTTGGTTTCCACCTTAAAAGCTGATTTTGTACATCACTAGCCACTCAGAGCTCTCTTCTCCTCTCATCTTGAGCTGATGGACGACAGAGGGCTAGGAGCAACTGCATGTCCCACTCCTGTTGGCTCTATTTGTCTCCTAGGTTCTTAGAGGTTTCTGATTCTTTCATCATATCCAAGTCTTTATTGTTCACATACCATTCCTGACACTGTCAGTACTTCCAGGATGGCAAGAAGACTATATCATAGTCCCCCAAGGCTCATTCCTAAAGTAGCATTTGTATAAATGCATGAATGCCATTCTCAGGAGTTTTAGATTATTAATAAAAACTAGATCATTCACCAGCAACATTCTGTTGCTGTTCTAACTTAGCATCAAAGTCCAATGCATTTTTTGTCAGATTCATAGTCCAATGACTCAATTCCTTTTAGATTAAGTTGGGATCACTTGAAAATACTCTGTGGGCACCACTCTCTCTCTCTCTGATGTTGGCAGTTTAAACACAGCTACTGGTTTCAGCACACTCCTGTGCCCCTCATTGCTAAACAGAACATTGTTGAACATTCTCTTGTGTGAACTATGGAGCACCATACAGATGATTTATCAGCCTGCTTTACAGACAAGGAAGTGATGTGGCAAAGAATTTGGCCCACAGTTCCTCTCCCTAATTCTCAGGAAGGAAACCTCCATTATCTGTTGCTTTTGAAAAACTGTGGCCCCTGTACAGCTATAGGTAGAGTCTCCATTTCCTTAAGTTAATAAAGGGGTGGCCCAACCACTGGTAAACTTTCCGAAAATGTCTTTTTGTTGGTTTAACAGTTTTTACCTAAATGTTTGAGGAATCAAGCAGAACATCAAAAAAACTAGGTTAATAATTCAAATGTTTATTCACCCACACACTTTCATCAACTATCCCAGGCAGAACAAAGTCTCTCTCCAGATGTCCCTTACAATAGATTACAGAAGGATGCAGAAAAAATCAAAGCAAAGTCACTGATATAAAATATAATTCAGGAGCATGATATGCTATGACAAGTATGCTAAAGAAGAGAAAGATGGGGTGGAGGGACGAGAGGCATGCAAAGAGAGGCAGACACACACACGTGCTGTTTGTGGATCAGGAGTTATGCAAATCCAATAATGTCAGCACAAGGGAAAGTAAACCAGAGTGTGTCTACATTTCAGAGGCACAGGTGTCGAAAGGTTTGTTCAACAGATTTGCCAACAGACACTCAGCCGTTACCGACCACGGCTGCTGTCTTCCCCTGGCTCTTGTCCATTGCCCTGTCTTGCCTCATTGCAATGAATTAGCAGGGTCCACTTTTAATAATGTGCAGAGTTCATCATGAGAAACGCTGGGCTGGAAGAAGCACAAGCTGGAATCAAGACTGCCAGGAGAAATATCAATAATCTCAGATATGCAGACACCACCACCCTTATGGCAGAAAGGGAAGAGGAACTAAAAAGCCTCTTGATGAAAGTGAAAGAGGAGAGTGGAAAAGTTGGCTTAAAGCTCAACATTCAGAAAACTAAGATCATGGCATCTGGTCCCATCACGTCATGGGAAATAGATGGGGAAACAGTGGAAACAGTGTCAGACTTTATTTTGGGGGGAGGCTCCAAAATCATTGCAGATGGTGGTTGCAGCCATGATATTAAAAGACACTTACTCCTTGGAAGGAAAGTTATGACCAACCTAGACAGCAAATTAAACAGCAGAGACATTACTTTGCCAACAAAGGTCAGTCTAGTCAAGGCTATGGTTTTTCCAGTGGTCATGTATGGATGTTAGAGTTGGACTGTGAAAAAAGCTGAGTGCTGAAGAATTGATGCTTTTGAACTGTGGTGTTGGAGAAGACTCGAGAGTCCCTTGGACTGCAAGGAGATCCAACCAGCCCATCCTAAATGAGATCAGTCCTGGGTGTTCATTGGAAGGACTGATGCTGAAGCTGAAACCCCAATACTTTGGACACCTCATGTGAAGAGTTGACTCATTGGAAAAGCCCCTGATGCTGGGAGGGGTTGGGGGCAGGAGGAGAAGGGGACGACAGAGGATGAGATGGCTGGATGGCACCACCGACTCAATGGACGTGGGTTTGGGTGGCCTCCAGCATTTGGTGATGGACGGGGAGGCCTGGCATGCTTCAGTTTATGGGGTCGCAAATGGTTGGACACAACTGAGCGACTGAACTGAACTTTTAATAAATCACATGTGTGAAATCCTAACCATGATCATTCAATAACTTCAGGATAGCATAATTACCAGTAAGGATGGAAAATTAACGGTCATCTCATTGGTTTTGGGAAGCTGATTCGATGTATTCCTTCCCAATGCTCAAGAGCAAGTTTGACTACAGCAGTGACCTTCTGAGTGGAGGGCAGCTTGCACCTCCATTCTATGCGTCTGAAAACCATCCTATGCTGAAGCGATACAGACTTTCTCAGTTGTTCCATGGAGTCTCAGCCCCACAATATGACACCCTCTCTCAGTCACTGCCTCGTTTGTTGACAACCACATTGGGTTAAATCTCCCAGAGATGGGTGTGCATGTGATCACCATGTTTACATTCAGGCATAGTAGAAATGCTTTAGTTCTCTGCAAGTTACTTTTATTGAACTTTTATCAATCTCCATTCTTATTTGCATTTGAATAGTATGTGAATGTGAGTTTAGAGAATAATGACATATATACACAATGCTTTCATACATTTTCATTTGAGTTCCCCAAAGACTACATTCCTAACATAGCATTTGTACAGATGCCTGAATGCCATTTTCAAGGGGTCTCAAGAAATATAACATAGATGTCATGACTCCCATCATGGTGACACAGTCACCAAGCCCAGGAGAAGTTAAATGAATTTGCTAAATATGCAGGGCTAAAAAGCAACCAAGTACAGAGTAAATTAAGGACAATATGAGTTGACAATCTGTCCTTTTCACTCCAGGAAATTGTGCCCTTTTGAACCGAGTTCTTCTAAGAGAGCAAAATAAGACACTTTGGAAAACTTCATCAACTTTCTTAGGCTTCAAAGGTATTGCTGAATGTTGAAGAGCAATTGCTTACTAAATAATGCCTAGTGTTCAGTTGCTCAGTCATGCCCGATAACTCTTTGCGGCCCCATGAACTATTATAGCCCACCAGGCTCCTATGTCCATGGGCTTTTCCAGGCAAGAATACTGGAGTGGATTGCTACTTCCTACTCCAGAGGATCTTCCCCACCCAGGGATTGAACCCACATCTCTTGCATCTCCTCCCCTGGCAGCTGGATTCTTTACTAGAGCCACCAGGAAAGCGCAAATAATGCCTAGATGCCTTGTTAGAAAAACTCACAGTTTCCCCCAAGGTGCTAACTGTGTATATAAGTGCACTTAGTTGAAGCTTGAAAGCGAAAGTGAAGCCACTCATTCGCGTCTGACTCTTTGTGACGACCCCATGGACTGTAGCCTACCAGGCTCTGCTGTCCATGGGATTTTCCAGGCAAGAGTACTGGAGTGGGTTGCCATTTCCTTCTCCAAGAGATCTTCCCAACCCAGGGATTGAACCTGGGTTTCCCACATTGTAGGCTTTACCTCTTTACTGTCTGAGCCACCATTCTCAAATTTAACATTTGAGATTCTATTTCTAGTCAAGTTTCTATCAAGAAAACACAAGAGCCATCCAATGTATTAAGATAACATAGGTTTTAACATAGAGAACTAAGAGTATACATGAAGACTGGAAAAGCTGGTGGGCCAAGGTGAAAAAAATCAACTGCAGCAACTTCAGCCTGGAGCACCCAAGCAAAAGAAGGTGTTGCAAGACTCAGTCTCTCTAGGAAAACCCCACCAATTATCTCTGACTCTTTATCAAAGTAGAGGTACTCAAGAGCTTCCCAGCAAGTCACTGAATCTCACAGCTACCCATGAATCTAGCAGCAATTGTCCCCAGAAAATAATGGTCTCTCCTCCTCCGTCTTCCAGTGCTGACACGAATGCCTCTCTTTGGTTAACTCTAACCTGGATAAGGAGATTCTGGGGAAATTGTTCTAGCTTCTCTTCTATGATACTTGGTGTTATGATGTCAAGTTGACAACAAATGAACAAACACTGGCATTTCAAAGTGATCTCAGAATCCTGTGTCTCACTATGTATAAGTTTTCTGAAACACAACCTGGAATCCTGTGCCCTAACTGACATAGGAAAGGAGCAAGACATACAGCCATGGAGGGTACCTCATCATTCATCCAGCTTCCCCTGCATGTAATCAACAGATATTTGACTTGATCTTTTATGTCCAGTGAACAAAATAGACATGGACCCAGACCTTGTGATGCTTATATCTTGATAAGACTTTGTTCTCAACTCCAGTGAAGTTGCATTGGGAAGCAGAGAGATTTATATGTTGTTGAGTCATTCACAAATTTGGGAAACACCAAGAATCTAAGATTGGCTCAGCTATCTTAACCACCAACTTTGCAAAATCATCCAGTTAAGCCATAAAAGCAATCCAAAAATACTCACTGAGTCATCAGAGGTCATCTCTTGCCTCATGGCCATTCACACATATACAAATGAATATAGCATTTTGTACTTATTGAAAGGGGTTATCTAGCATTTTCTTGCTTGACCCTCACAAATCATCTTGCAGGTATGGGCAGATAATTTTTCTCTTTTCATTACTGAAAAATCAAGGGCACAGAGACAGGCAATGCACTGTTTCTTTAATTAGTGACCAATGTTGGACTTGAAACTGGCTCTCCATTTAGGGTCCCTCTGCAACATCCCCCTGCCTCTTTTCTACTAAAAGAACTGGAATCTGCACTTTCTAGGTGTGAAACTACAGAATTAAAAAGGCCTAGGCCTTCTAAATCATTTTTATTACCCATTTGTAATTGTTCTTCCAGCTTAAATTCTGAACCAAAGTGTCTGGAAGTGTCCTCTTCTTTGTTAATGAAAAAGTGAGTAAATCTCCCTGAGACAGAGCCCTTCTCTTTATGGACATCTTCTGCAATAAATAGGTCACTTGGTCATATCCATATCTGTGAGTAGTTTATTAAGTCAGATCTGTCTTAAAATATCTTGTGTCAAAAACTCACACATGCAATTGTGACAGAATCTTAGGACTAGAAGAGGGCATTGAAGATTATTTCAGGCCAATTCTGTCAGATACAGATGAAGAGAATGAAATTCTGCAAGTCTCAGTGACATTAAGGTCGAGATCACACAGCTAGTTACTTAGAAGCAGACCTTTATCCAGAAGTCTGATTTAAAGATTCAATGAGCATATGCTATGGTGCCAGTGTGTGGTGGGGTTAGGGGAGTTTTAGGAATATAATCGGGATTAAAACCAAGTTATGGAGATATAAAACAATGAAAGAAAAATACAAGTCAGGAAATAATTGAAAGATAATCATCTGTAAGTTAAAATTGCTATAATTCCCTAGAGGAACAGATCAAGAATTTATTTTTAATCTCCACCTTATTCTACTAAAGATATAAGACACTTAAGAGAACACATTTTTGGTGTAAAAGGATTAGAGTGAACAGCTGTGGTGACCAGGACAAAGATAAACTATGGGTGGGAAACTAATAAAGCAAAACTTGTTACTGAGGTGGACCATACAGTTGAGAGAAATGAACCCCAAATTTATAGGTAAGGTTTTTAATGGCCAAAGCAAAGAAACACAATCAATTTATACATTTCAAATTGTCCATAAAACCAAACCTAATTTACTATTCTGTAGTATTTCTCCAGTAGATATTCAGAACAGAGGCTCAGAGATTTATCTAGTTCTTTCTTATGCAATACATCAATGTGGTCTCCTGGTGTAACAACAAAGTACAACTCAGTAAGGCAATTCTATTATATCTAAAATGATGCTGCTAAAGGATCCAGCAGTCGTGTGGTGTGGCTTGATTCAAAAGCATCATTTAGGGCATGTAGAAAAATGGATCGATTACCTGACTCCGTAGTATTTCTTCCATAACATGTTTATGTGATATGGAAAGCAGAGAGCTTATGGTCTATATACTATTTGTCAAGAGCCGTCGGTGTGTTTAGTCTGTCGTACTGGTTGATGGATGCTTCACAAGCTAGTTAATCAACTAGGCAGAGTTTAGTGTCATTAAGAGCATCTGTGAAAAATGGAAGAGACGAATTAAGTTTAATGCCTTGTACAGAGCCAAATAAAGTCAAAACCACACTTAGAAAAAGATATATAATATATATATACACACACACAGACACACACATTTATATAAATGTCCTGTTCTGGGTCAAGAGCAAAGCCTTGTTTATGTTTATGTTTAATGTTATGTTTATGTTTGTTATGTTATGTTAATGTTATGTATGTTATGTATGGTATGTTAATGTTACGTTTATGTTATGTTTAATGCCTTGTACAGAGCCAAATAAAGTCAAAACCACACTTAGAAAAAGATATATTATATATATATATATATATATATATATATATATATATATATATATAGTATACACACACACACACACACACACACATACATTTATATAAATGTCCTGTTCTGGGTCAAGAGCAAAGCAGACCTGAGACCAGGGATTAAATAATTTAGGAATGGCTTACTAAAGGAAATGGGAGTTCAGCCTTGGATGGACAGAGGAAAAGTGAGGAAATTTTAGGCTGAAAGAATCACATGATCAAATGGTGAGGGGGATACAGATAGGAGATGAGTTGACTTGCCATCAAAATTTGTGACTTTAAAATGTAGCAACAATAGAGCCAATCTAAAAATAATTTAGCTTCATTTTTTTATAGAAATACTGCAAGTAGAAAGTACTTTATTTTAGTACAACAGCACTGGTTTGATAGGATTTCAAGCCAATGAATTTAGTAAGTGGGTTTGTTTTGATGACCTTTGCTAATTTGTTGAATGCCGTGGAAAATCCCCTGCAGACTCTCTAATGGTTCCAAAACTAAAAATAATGACCTCACTTAAGATTCTGTCAGTTGCTCTGATTCAGAGAATGGCTAAGAATGACTGGTAGACTCTGGTTACAAAACGAGGCTCAGAAATTTGCAGCCTAACACAACTCATGGATACCAGAAAAGGAAGTCTATCTTACCGGAGAGCAAACATAGGGTCAGAGGAGCCATAAGTACTACTTCTTTTAAATAAAAGTTGTAATTACATCGGAGCTTCATTGCAGGCCGGCTCTGTACCCAGTATTGTGTTTCACATGTAGTACATATTACGTATTTCATATTATCCTCACTATATCTCCATGAAGAAAGAAGCATCACTAGCTTCTAGAGGTAGTCACAGAGATTCATAAACTTAAAAGTAACTTGCTTAAAATTACACAGCTCATTAATGCCAAAGGTTTTGAACCCAGGTCTTTCTGATTCAAAAGCTAGTGTTTTTCACCTCTATATAATGTAGATTCACAGTCTTATAGGGGTTGTTGGTTTAGATTATATAACTAAAGCACTTAGTTTGGCAGTGGAAGGCATAAATTAAAAAAAAAATCCTTGGTGAAGAATCAGGGAATTTGAAGGTTAACTAAGGGCCTCTAGAATCATTAACACAATCCTCTAATGCGGGATTTGAGACACCAAAGGGTAATACCCAGTGTGAGCTGTCAAAAAATGTGAGGGCCTCTCCATTTCTAAATGGGCTTAGGAGATTCACATGCTTCATTTCCAAAATGTTTCTGCAGCGATTCAGTTGACCTGAAAAAGATGGCAGAGTAGAAAGACATGTGTTCATCTTCGCCCGTGAGAACCCCCAAATTGTAACTGACCACCGAACAACCGCTGACAGGAGAAGGTTGGAAAGGAAAGGAAAGAAGCCGCCCCGTCGTGTCTGGCTCTTTGTGGCCCCGTGGACTGCGGCCCAGCGGGCTCCTCCGTCCATGGCATTCTCCAGCAAGAGGACTGGAGCGGGTGCCTTTTTCTTCCCACCCAGAAAAGACATGCCACGTCCAAGGACAAAGCAGAAGCCCCAACAAGACAACAGGAGGGGCAAAAGAGTGTTTAGAATCTAGCCCACACCTTCCAGACACACTCGGGGGCTCGGAGAAGACCCCGCATGCAGCAGGAGCCCCTCAGAGCCGGGCCAGGCCTGCCCTGGTGTCTGTGGGTCTCCCGCGGAGGCGCGGGGCTCGGCAGCAGGCCTCGGGGCCGCGGCATCCGACCGGGGCGCTCTTGGAGGGGGTCGCCGCCGGTCCCGCCACAAGCCCCCGAGCAGATGAGCCGCAAACGGGAACAATTCTACAAAGGAGTTCTCCCACTGTTGCGTAAGTTCTAGCGCTCCCAACAGCGGTCCCAACCTGGGGACTCAAGAAAGGGCCTGAGAGCCCCCCGGGAACCTGACTTTGGAGGCCAGGGGGCCTGGTTACAGAGCGTCCACCGGGCTGGGGAGACAGACTCTGGGAGAGCGCACCGGGACCCAGGAGAAAGGCGCAGTGAGCACAGAGGCCGCCCCAGCCTGGCCGGTGAGTGTCCCGCGCCTCCGGCGGAGGCAGGGCACGGATACCGCAGCGCTTGGAGCCGCAGCGTGCTGGCATCAGTCGTTCTGAAGGAGGTCGCCATTGGCAGCGTTACTCCTACGGAAGTCTGGCCCCAAGGCAGACTACAAGAAAGGAGGAGTACCACCCATCAGCAGAAAATTGAATTAAAGATTTCCTGAGCATGGTCCCACCCATCAGAGCAAGAACCAGACTCCCCTGCAGCCAGGCCCTCCCATCAGCCTGGCTGATGAGCCAGGCTCCCATGAGCCTCTTATCCTTCTCCATCAGAGGGCAGAATGAAACCCACAGTTACAGAAAACTAACCAAACTGACTACATGGATCACAGCCTTGTCTAATTCAACAAAACCACCCGCTCCAGTCCTCTTGCCTGGAAAATCCCGTGGATGGAGGAGCCTGGTAGGCTACAGTCCATGGGGTCGCAAAGTGTCAGACACGACTGAGCGACTTCACTTCACTTCACTTCACTTCACATGAGTCATGCCATGTGGGGCCAACCAAGACAGATGGGTCATGGTGGAAAGTTCTGACAAAACATGGTCCACTGAAGAAGGGAATGAAAATCTACTCAGTGTTCTTGCCTTGAAAATCCCAAAAACCATATAAAAGGCAAAAAGATATGACACTGAAAGATGAATTCCCCAGGTTGGTAACTGTCTACTATGCAATGGGAGAAGAGCGGAGAAACACCTCCAGAAAGAATGAAGAGGCTGAGCCAAAGCAAAAACAACACCCAGTTCTGGATGTGACTGCTGATGGAAGTAAAGTCCAATGCTGTAAAGAACAATATTGCATAGGAACCTGGAATGTTAGGTCTGTGAATCAAGGTAAATTGGAACTGGTCAAGCAGGAGACAGCAAGAATGAACATCAACATTTTGGGAATCAGTGAACTAAAATGGACCAAAATGGGTGAATGGAATTCAGAGGACCATTATATCTACTACTGTGGGCGAGAATCCCTTAGAAGAATGGACTGGCCCTCATAGTCAACAAAAGAGTGCAAAATGTGGGACTTGAGTGCAATCTCAAAAACAACAGAATGATCTCTATTCATTGCCAAGGCAAACCATTCAGTATCACAGTAATCCAAGTCTATGCCCCGACCAGTAATGCTGAAGAAACTGAAGTTCTATGAAGACCTAAACAACCTTCTAGAACTAACACCCAAAGTAGATGTCCTTTTCATCATAGGAGACTAGAATGCAAATTAGGAAGTCAAGAGATACCTAGAGTAACAGACAAGTTTGGCCTTGGAGTACAAAATGAAGCAGGTCAAAGGCTAACACAGTTTTACCGAGAGAACACCCTGGTCACAGCAAACACCCTCTTCCAACAACACAAGAGACGACTCTACACATGGACATCACCAGATGGTCAACACCGAAATCAGATTGATTATATTCTTTGCAGCCAAAGATGGAGAAGCTCTATACAGTCAGCAAAAACAAGACCAGAAGCTGACTGTGGCTCAGATCATGAACTCCTTATTGCGAAAATCAGACTTAGAGAAAGTAGAGAAAACCATCCAGGTATGACCTAAATCAATCTCTTAGGATTGATTATACAGTGGAAGTGACAAAGAGATTCAAGGGATTAAATCTGATAGATAGAGTGCCTGAAGAACTATGGACAGAGGTTCAAAACATTTTACAGGAGGCTGTAATCAAAACCATTTCCAAGAAAAAGAAATGCATAAAGGTAAAATGGTTGTCTGAGGAGGCCTTACAAATAGCTGAGAAAAGAAGAGAAGCTAAAGGCAAAGGAGAAAAGGAAGGATATATGCATCTGAATGCAGATTTTCAAAGAATAGTAAAGAGAGATAAGAAAGTTTCCTCAGTGATCAGTACAAAGAAATAGAGGAAAACAATAGAATGGGAAAGACTAGAGATCTCTTCAGGAAAATCTGAGATACCAAGGGAACGTTTCATGCAAAGATGGGCACAATAAAAGAACAGAAATGGCATGGACCTAACAGAAGCAGAAGATATTAAGAAGAGGTGGCAAGAATACACAGAAAGTGAAAGTTGCTCAGTCATGTCTGACTCTTTGTGACCCCATGGACTATACAGTCCATGGGATTCTCCAGGCCAGGATACTGGAATGGGTAGCCTTTCCCTTCTCCAGTGGATCTTCCCAACCCAGAGATCGAACCCAGGTCTCCTGCATTGCAGGCAGATTCTTTACCAGCTGAGCCACAAGGGAAGCCCAGAATACACAGAAGAACTATATAACAAAGATCTTAATGACCCAGATAATATGATCACTCACCTAGAGCCAAACATCCTGGAGTGTTACGTCAAGTGGGCCTTAGGAAGCATCACTACGAACCAAGTTAGTGGAGGTGATGGAATTCCAGCTGAGCTATTTAAAATCCTAAAAGATGCTGCTGAGAAAGTGCTGCACTCAATATACCGGCAAATTTGAAAACCTCAGCAGTGGCCACAGGACTGGAAAAGGTCAAGTTTCATTCCAGTCCTAAAGAAAAGCAATGCCAAAGAATGTTCAGACTACCGCACAACTGCACTCATCTTACACGCTAGCAAAGTAATGCTCAAAATTCCCCAAGCCCGGCTTCAACAGCACCTGAACTGAGAACTTCCAGAAGTTCAAACTGGATTTAGAAAAGGCAGAGGAACCAGAGATCAAATTGCCAACATCTGTTGGATCATAGAAAAAGCAAGAGAATTCCAGAAAAACATTTATTTGTGCTTCACTGACTACACTAAAGCATTTGACTATGTGGGTCACAACAAACTGTGAAAAATTCTTCAAGAGCTGGAAATACCAGACCACCTTACCTGCCTCCTGAGAAATCTGCCTGCAAGTCAAGAAGCAACAGTTAAAACCGGACATGGAACAATGAACTGGCTCCAAATTGGGAAAGGAGTACATCAGGGCTGTATATTGTCACCCTGCTTATTTAATTTGTATGTGGAGTACATCATGCAAAATGCTGGACTGAATGGAGCACCAGATGGAAGCAAGATTGCCAGGAGAAATATCAGTAACCTCAAATATGCAGATGACACCACTCTTACGACAGAAAGCAAAGAGGAACTAAAGAGCCCCTTGATGAAAGTGAAAGAGGAGAGTAAAAACGCTGGCTTAAAACTCAACATTCAAAAAACTAAGATCATGGCATCCAGTCCTGTCACTTCATGGCAAATAGATGGGGAAACAATGGAAAGAGTGATAGATTATTTTCTTGGGCTCCAAAATCACTGCAGATGGTGACTGCAGCCATGAAATTAAAAGATGCTTGTTCCTTGGAAGAAAAGCTACAACCAACCTAGACAGCATATTAAAAAGAAGAGACATTACTTTGCTGACAAATGTTCATCTGTCAAAGCTGATTTTTCCAATAGCCATGTATGGACGTGAGAGTTGGACCATAAAGAAAGCTGAGTACCCATGAATTGATGCTTTTGAACTGTGGGGTTGGGGAAGACTCTTGGGAGTGCCTTGGGTAGCAAGGAGATCCAACCAGTCCATCCTCAAGGAAATCGACCCTGAATATTCATTTGAAGGACTGATGCCAAAGCTCCAATCCTTTGCCCACCTATGTGAAGAGGCAACTCATTGGAAAAGACCCTGATGCTGGGAAAGATTGAAGGCAGGAGGAGAAAGGGATGACAGAGGATGAGATGGTTGGATGGCATCACCGACTCAATTTACATGAGTCTGAGCAAGATCTGGGAGTTGGTGATGGACAGGAAGCCTGGCGTGTTGCAGTCCTTGGGGTCACAAAGAGTTGGACACCACTGAGTGACTGAACTGAACTGATTAAGCCGTCCAGAGTTCTGCAGCTGATTAATCAGGCCATCCAATTCACAACACAGTGCTCCTGATTTCTGGCCCCTGCTCTCTACTCTGGGGCCGGTCAACACCAGTAAAACAAGAGAAAAGAAATGAACCTGAGTGTAGAGGGAAACCTAAGCGTTTACCATACTCAGGTGCCACTGTCTAGTGTTATACGGTTAGAATATTACATGGTTTTTATGGTTTTTATATGGTTAGAGTACTGCAAGTTGGCTTTCTGCCTTTTTACTGAAAACACCCTGAGGACCCAGAGAATACTAAAGGATAATTGTTAATAATTTGGGTTGGGGTTGGGGGGACTCACATACGGAGAAACTTATGTAACCAGGTTAAAATCGAACTTACTGATCTGCTTCGGGCCTCCATGTCTTTGAACTCACCAGTGAACATGAGCATAAGTGCTAATTTTCATGGTTGGACTGAAAAATTCTTAAAATCCTCTGAAATGTCAGTAGAGTATCTCCAACTTGCTCCTGTTGCTCAGCATTCTCGTAAGTGTAACCCTCAGCATGTATATGGTCTTTCAGTGCCTGGTGAAGCTTTTATCTACATTATTAAAATGTACATCTGATCTTACCAAAGTACATGACTTCCTTCCTTCTCTGAAAATTGAATATCTTCTCTTAGAAACACACATAGTTTCTAAAGTTGGCCTCAAACAGTCAGAAATGTTTGGTTAACTAGTAAATTATTTCAGTAATCCATTCAGCAAGTGAAGCACCCTGGGTGGTACCAGCCCTGTGCTAAATGAGGCATGCCTGCTAAATCGCTTCAGTTGTATCCAATTGTTTGTGATCCTGTGGACTGTAGCCCACCGGGCTTCTCTGTCTGTGAGATTCTCCAGGTAAGTATACTGGAGTGGGCTGCCATGCCCTCCTCCAGGGGATCTTCCTGACCCAGAAATCAAACCCACATCTCTTACGTTCATGGTGAGCAAAAGTAAAGAGGGTCCCTACCCTCCATAATGGAGCATCCAGGCAGGGGAGGGAGAGGGCAATAGTTACTTTTATTGCTGTGTTTGGTAAATGCCTGTGCGCTAGTGGTACTTTATGTTATTAGAGGGCAAATGAGGGGGGATGGACTTTTGAAGGTCAAGAGAGTTTCCTTGAGGATGTGTCTATTGTTTATATAGGCTGAGTAAGGAAATGACAAGGGTTTCTTTGGTGGTTCAATGGTAAAGAATCCGCCTGCCAATGCAGGAGACACTGGTTGGATCCCAGTGTCATAGTCAAGACTCTAGCAGGAGGAATCCTGGCAAACACGGTGCCCAGAAGTACATTTATTGTGGCCGCAGCAGCAAAAGAAAAAAGACCACGGTATGAGTGGAAGCTGGAAACGTAGGTAGAGGACTCACCTTGGAGGATCTTATATTAAAAAAATTAAAAAACAGGCTTTATCTTTATCCTAGGAACAGTGGATCACTGGTGGATTTTTGACCAGGGGGAAGGAGGGCTGGTGTGGTAAGATCTGTGTTTGGAGAATCGCTCTAGCTGTAGTGTTGCAAGCAGACTGATGTGGGTAAAGAAAGGAAGTGAACCATTCTGAAGACCATCAGAATGGATCAAGGAGAGAAAGACGCTAGCTTGGATCAGCATGGAAGTGGAAAACAGTGCATGGATGCAAGGGAGAATTAGAAGGAAAAACAGATGGGATTTAGTGAGAGTCAATATGAATGAGAAAGAGAGGAATGAAAAATGACCCTTATGATTTCCAAGGATGTTTGCTTGCATTAGTCCATAAATGAGGGTGTCATTCACCCCAAATGCAAAGAAGGAGAATGTTTTAGGTTCTGTGCATGTGCGTGAGTGGTCAGTCACTTCAGTTGTGTCCGACTCTTTGCAACTATAGCCCGCCAGGACCATGGACCATGGCCCACCAGGCTCCTCTGTCCATGGGATTCTCCAGGCAAGGGTACTGGAGTGGGTTGCCATGCCCTCCTCCAGGGGGTCTTCCCCACTGAGGGTTCGAACCTGCATCCCCTACAGCTCCTGCATTGCAGGTGGATTCTTCCCATCTGGGAAGCCTTTAGATGCTGCGTGGGGGACAAGGAAGAAATCACATTTAATTATGGTTTCTTGGTATATGATACAGGTCTGGATCACACAGAGAGCTCTACCCTGAAGATATAAATTTGTGAATCACCTGAACATTTTTGTGATTGCAACTATAGGCATAGGTGAAGTTCCATGAGGAGTTGATGCAGAGGAAGGAATGAAGAGACCTGAGAAACTCCCATATTTAATGACTGGGTCGAATAAGATGTGAACAGAAAAGAGACAAGAAAGGAACAGCCAGAAAAATAGGTGGAAAACTATGGAGTGTAGAGCTTCAGAAGCCAAAGAAAGGAAGTAAAGCAAAACCTGGGTTCAACAAACTCTAATCTAAAGAATATATATTTACATGGTACATACGGCTTTGTCTCATTAGGAACGCACACAAACTTCTGGTCGAGTTCAGAGCGGATTAGAGCGAGGAGGGTGGATCTGTGACCCCAGCTCTGACACTCTCAGACTCTTCAGTCTTTGTGACATGTTTCTCCCATTGCAGTCATGAGATATTTCAGAACATGTCTACGCAGATACCCACACCTTTTAATCCTCTCACATATACAGATCTTTGCTTCTGTAAGTTGTTTATTGACTTTAGAAATACTTCTGACCTTGTGTCCATGAAAGTGCTAAGGAAGGAATATAATAAACTATACTTTTCAGAATAGAAGAAACTCTTCTGCAAGCTGACTGCAGTATGCTTCATTGGTCTCACCTAACTTAATGCTTGAAAAAATATATCTCACTTATTACTTTATATCAGTTCTTAGGTTTTCACTTAAAATGTTTCCCTCTTGGGCTTAGATTACGTGTATACATTATGTAATCTAGATTACATTACATATATATATATATATATATATATATATATATATATATATATGGGCTTCCCGGGTGGTGGTGGTAAAGAACTTGCCTGCCAATGCAGGAGACACAAGAGACACAGGTTTGATCCCTGGGTCAGGATGATCCCTTGGAGAAGGAAGTGGCAACCTGCTCCAGTATCCTTGCCTGGAGAATCCCAAGGACAGAGGAGCCCAGTGGGCTATAGTCCATAGGATCACAAAGAGTCGGACGTGACTGAAGCGACTTAGCAAGCACACACACACACGTACATATATATATGTATATATGTAAAAATGAGGTTTAAGGCAAGAGTATATATAAGTCTTCTAAAGATAGGGTTTTCAATATACAATTCTTTTTTAAACACTTTATTTTATATCACTTGTTTTACTTGTGTGCTCGCTTCGCAGCACATATTCTAAAATTGGAACAGTGCAGAGAAGATCAGCATGGCCCCTGCACAAGGGTGACATGCACATTCATGAAGCGTTCCACATCTTGGGGGGCCTCATTTGTAGCTCAGCTGGTAAAGAACCCGCCTGCAATTCGGGAGACCCTGGTTCGATCCCTGGGCTGGGAAGATCTGCTGGAGAGGCGCTAGGCTGCCCACTCCCCTATTCTCGAGCTTCCCTGGTAGCTCAGCTGGTAAAGAACCCGCCTGCAATGCGGGAGACCCCGGTTCAATCCCCGGGTTGGGAAGATCTGCTGGAGAAGGGAGAGGCTACCACTCCAGTATTCTGGCTTGGAGAATCCCATGGACTGAATATCTTTGGGGTCGCACGGAGTCAGACAGGACTGGGCGACTTTCACTGTCATGGCCAATTAACAGCGCTGTGGTAGTTTCGAGTGGGCAGCAGAGGGATGCCACCAAAGGTGCACATGCATCCTCTCCCCCAAACCCCCATCCAGGCCTCCACCTGCCATTGGACAGAGTGCCCTGTGCCATGTAGCAGGCCTTTGTTGGTTATCCCTTTTAAATGGAAGCATCCGCATGTCAATCCCAAGCTCCCTAACTATCCCTTTTCCCACTTCCTCAACTAACTTAAACTTTTGTGTATAATTTCAATGTATCTGGGCTTAATTTATTACAAAGACCACAAGCCCTACAGGCCAACCCCTATAGATCATGGTAGAAAAGGCATGGGATAAGAATCAGACATCACTGGGTTTCAGCCCAGATTTGCTACCTGGACAGGTTGTCAGTATTCCACTCTGCACCATTTGCTTCTTCTCTGAAATATGGACAATAATACTTACCTCATGAGGTTGCTGTAAAGAACTGTCTGCAACATACAAGTGCTCAATAAATGTTAATGCCTTCTTGACATCACAGTGATAATATGTGCTAGAGTAGTTGCCACCTGAAATCATAACAAATTATGACTGTAGTGTAAGCTGTGGAACGAGCATACATGTCATCCAGAAAAACAATCACATGTTTTTCAATTATATTCAGAGTGCTATGAACTCTGATGACATAAAAATAATAAATCAACCCTGGGTTTATGGTCATCTCATAGCTTATGAATTGAAACATTTCATGATCCTTGTCAATGCAGAGAGTTAACTTCCCTATGATTTGAGGGAAGAAAGAGATGATTTTGCCTGTACTAGTTTTTAGTAAAAAGATGCCCAACTAAGAGGCTTTCACAGAGAATTCCTTCAATGATGATGTGCTGAGTGAATGAGTAGAGTGAAATGGAAGGAGATAAAAGTTCATTTTCATATTTTAGGAAATGTGTTGAAATTAGAGATTACGATGGTTTTTGCAAATTAACAGTTCTCTGGAGGAATTAGTGTTATGCTGGACTCTGCAGTCATTTGTTTACTCGATTGAGAAGGTACTTTCCTATGCTGCTATGATATTAGGTGCTACGATGGTCAAGAAAAGAGTCATGTCTGTAGATCGCTGCCCTGCAGATTTACAGTGCCAGGTAGGAAAATCATGAACCAGATAATCATGACATCATTTCCAAAACTGGTCAAATAAAGTAGTCCCCTCATCTAGTCTTCATCTAATCCTTCCATTTAGGCCAAGAGTGTCTACTGTGTTTCCCCAACAAAACAATATTCAATCCAACCAAACGAAAAGTCAAGATGAATTGTTGATTTTATTTCTTTTAACTTAACCATATGTATCATCCTCTTTAAAACATAGCTTTCTTCTAGATTTTGAGTATATACGTGCATTCTAATTTGCCTGTTGCCTAGCTGTAATATTCACATCCACATTTTTTTTGGCTTGCATGTTTGGGATTGCTTATTTTGGATATTTTGTTTATTTTATCACAGTAGTAAGGGTTCAATGGGGAGAAAATATAGATGGTTCAGAGATCTTTACTGTCATACTTCTCAAACCAGTTTCTTTTCAGTGTTTTTTATTTAAGCAAAAACTACTAAAAATATAAAAATGTAATAAGGAATTCCATCAAAGTTCCTCCCACTTAAGTATTTTTTCCCAACAGTGAAGTGAAAAATACATTTTGGGAGGTTTCATGTTAAGTGATTCCTTTGATATATCCATCCTTATTTTAAGGTGACTCAAGACCAGTCTTCAAGTGAATGCTTTTGTAAGCCTTCTAGATATAAACGCCTTGAATTTGTCTTCTAATTTGTAAAAGAATATTCCCTTTCCTGCCTTTATTGTCAGTAAAAATAAAAATCTGTCTGCACTGCTCTCATCTCAGGATCTCCATTCAGATCACCCTAAGGATTTCTTGTCTATCTTTTGCACTGGAGCTTCTGTTCAGAGATTCACAGCATCTTCGTCCTTGATTCACATCTTAGTGGAGGCTTCTCCTGTAGCTTCCTATCGTGGCTCAGGGGAGATACGTGTTTTGAGATCGTGCATGTCTAGCAATGCCTTTACTCACTCTTGACAATTGAATTTTTATGTATATATACTTCTGTGTAAGAAAACAATTTCCCTTGGGTTTCCTAAGGCAATATTTCGGTGTCTTCTAGCTTTGGATATTGCTCCTGAGAAAGGCAATGTTATTACGATGTTTGAATTTGTATATATGAATAGTTTCTACCTTTGTGACATTTGGGGATATTCTCTGCTTCCTAAGATTCTAAATTTCATAATGGTAGACCTTATTGTGAACCTTTTTGATCACGTTAAGTATCAGATTGGACTTCCAGTGTTGACACATCTAAAATGTCATATGCTTGGAATCATAAATATTTTAGTCCTTTGGGTTGCTTTAACAAAATACCAAAGACTGGATCGCTTATAAACAATAGAAATTTATTTCTGACATTCTGGAGACTGGGAATTCCAAGATCATGATGCCAGCTAGTTTGGTATCTAGTGAGGGTCTGCTTCCTGGTCCAGGTGGCCATCGTCTCTCTGTGTCCTCACATGATGGTAGGGTCAAGGGAGATCTTCGAAGCGTCTTCTGTAAGAGCGCTAATACCATTCATGAGAACTCTGTGTTTGTGGACTAATCACCTCCCCCAAGCCCCGCCTTCTCATACCGTCACATTGGACATTAGAATTTTAACATGTGAATTTGCAGGCACACGATCATTGAGCCTATCGCCATATAGCATGGAGCCTTTCCAAATCTGCTTCTTCACTTAGCAGTATTGGCCTGACAGCTCATCTCTTTTTAGCACTGAGTAATATTCCATTTATGAACATGCCACAGTTTATCCATTTCCCTACTGAAGGACATCTTGGCTTCTTTCACGTTTTATACTTACAACTAAAGTTGCTATAAACATGTATGTGCAGGTTTTGTGTGGACATAAGTTTTTAGCCCATTTTGGCAAATACCAAGGAGTGCAATCTCTAGATAGTATGGGAAGAGTAAGTAGGTTTAGTTCTGTAAGAAGATACCAAACTGTCTCCCAAAGTGGCTGGACCACTTTGCCCAGCAGCACCAGCTAGAAGTTCCTTTGCTCCGTGTCCTCACCAGCATTGGGTGGTGTCACTATTTTGGATTTTAGCCATTTCACTAGGTGTGCGGTGGTATCTCACTGCTGCTTCAGTTTGCAGTTTTCTTTTTTTTTTCCATTTATTTTTATTAGTTGGAGGCTAATTGCTTTACAATATTGTAGTGGTTTTTGTTACACATTGACATGAATCAGCCATGGATTTACATGTATTCCCCATCCCAATCCCCCCTCCCACCTCCCTCTCCACACGATCCCTCTGGGTCTTCCCAGTGCACCAGGCCTGAGCACTTGTCTCATGCATCCCACCTGGGCTGGTGATCTGTTTCACCCTAGATAATATACATGTTTCGATTCTGTTCCCTCGAAACATCCCATCCTCGCCTTCTCCCACAGAGTACAAAAGTTTGTTCTGTATATCTGTGTCTCTTTTTCTGTTTTGCATATAGGGTCATTGTTACCATCTTTCTAAATTCCATATATATGTGTTAGTATACTGTATTGGTGTTTTTCTTTCTGGCTTACTTCACTCTGTATAATGGGCTCCAGTTTCATCCATCTCATTAGAACTGATTCAAATGAATTCTTTTTAATGGCTGAGTAATATTCCATGGTGTATATGTACCACAGCTTCCTATCCATTCATCTGCTGATGGGCATCTAGGTTGCTTCCATGTCCTGGCTATTGTAAACAGTGCTGTGATGAACATTGGGGTGCACATGTCTCTTTCAGATCTGATTTCCTTGGTGTGTATGCCCAGAAGTGGGATTGCTGGGTCATATGGCAGTTCTATTTCCAGTTTTTTAAGAAATCTCCACACTGTTCTCCATAACGGCTGTACTAGTTTGCATTCCCACCAACAGTGTAAGAAGGTTCCCTTTTCTCCACACCCTCTCCAGCATTTTTTGCTTGTAGACTTCTGGATAGCAGCCATCCTGACTGGCATATAATGGTACCTCATTGTGGTTTTGATTTGCATTTCTCTGATAATGAGTGACGCTGAGCATCTTTTCATGTGTTTTTTAGCCATCTGTATGTCTTCTTTGGAAAAATGTCTGTTTATTTCTTTGGCCCATTTTTTGATTGGATCATTTGTTTTTCTGGAATTGAGCTACAGGAGTTGCTATGTGGGTGACCCAGGCTCCATCACTGGGTCAAGAAGACCCCTGGAGAAGGGAATAGCTACCCACTCCAGTATTCTTGCCTGGAGATTTCCATGGACAGAGGAGCCTGGTGGGTTATAGCCCATGGGGTCCCAAAGAGTCAGGCACAACTAAGCATGAAACTCCTTATCTTTTCTTACATTTCTATGCCAGCTGTGTTTCTTCTTTGGTGAAGTCTTTGAGATCTTTTGCTCATTTTTTAATTGAGTTTTCTGTCTTCTTAGCACTGAGCTTCAGGAGGTCTTTATGTATTTTAGACCACTCCTTTATCAGTAATACTGTGCACCACTTTATTTTCAAATATTTGAAATAGCAATGCATTTACATAGCTAAAACGTAAAGATGAAACTAAAAGGTAAATGTTGGGAAGTCCCACTGCTCCCACTCCTTCCAAATTCATTCTTTTCCTTCACCATTTTTATTTGTTTCTGATTTATCCTTCTCAGGTCTCTCTATATTGTGCTATGCTGTGTTTATTTGCTCAGTTGTGTCCTACCCTTTGCGATCCCAGGAACTGTAGCCCGCCAGGCCCTCTGTCCATGGGGATTCTCCAGGCAAGAATACTGGAGTGGGTTGCCATGCCCTCCTCCATGGGATCTTCCCAACCCAGAGATCGAACTGCAGGTGGATTCTTTACCATCTGAACCACCAGGGAAGCCCTCTCTTTATACAAGTACAAGCAAATACAAATATACAGTTTACTTTTCCCATTTCTTAACAAAAGTGGCATTTCATGTACATTATTTTGAACCTTGATTTTTCACTTAACACTGTATTATGGATATCTTTCCATATCTTATCATAGAGCTCATCCCTTTTTTAACAGCTGTATAATGTTCCATTGTGGGGATATACCATCGTTCAGAAATTCCTTATTGCTGGACGCTTATCACCCTGACTTTTAAAGGTACCTGGTGCTCTCAATCTATGAGATTTTTAAGGCTCTATAATGAAAATTGGGTGCTTCTTGACTTTCTCCCATTGCCACCTTAGGTTCTGGTTTGTTGCATGTTATAGGACACTTTCCACTTAACTCTCCGCTTTATAGCTTGCAGAATTTATTTTGTTTACCACTCAGCAGCATAGCAGTATCATCTTCAAACTGAAGGAGGATGTCTAGGGTCTAGGGTCTATAAGTAAGTCCTCTCTTACCCTGTATGAGTCTATTGTATCTTTCCAGACCTCAGTCACACCCTTTCAGAATAGACACTCAGTTTTCACAAATGAAATAATCTTGGGAAGAACTAGAAGGTGGGGCATAAAAATTGTTTCTATTTTCAGACCCCCACCCAAAAAAATACAGAGAAACAGTATGGCCTAAAGATCTCCTGGAATCATTTAATAAAGTAATGAATTTCTATGGTTTTTTCCTCCCTTCTATGGCGGTAACTAATACAAAAGCATTTCTGTCCCTGGATTTCAACTTGGTAGGCCTGATGACTGTTTTCCTAATTTATAGACACCATTAGCACCATCAGTCCTGGTACATCAAGGGGCCCTGAGGGGTCAGCAATTCTCTTGCTGTACACTTCAACTGATGTAGTCATTTGTTTCATCAACTGTGTGAGTCACAAGATGGACCTCTCTTGTAAGGCCGTAAAGCAATGATTGAGATTTGTGCCCGTCACTCAGCGAGAACCCACAACTATGCCACTTTCTAGTTATGCAACCTTCAGCAAGCCATTCAACCCTTCTAAACCTGAATTTCCTCATCTGTAAAATAACATGCACTTCATAGGTTTGTTGTGAAGATTAATTGCATATAAAACAGCTGGTACACAGCCAAGCAATTCTCCAATACCAGCCAATGTCCTACAACTCAATTCTGACACTATTTCCCTGGAGACACTGCAAATCCCTCAGATGAGAAGCTCTTCAACACCAGTCCTTTCATGTTTTTTTAGAGGCTTCATTACATAGGCATAACTGATCAAATCACAGGCATTAGTGATTGATTCAACTTCCACCTCTTCTCATCTCCCCAGAGGTGGAAGGATGGGGCTGCCTGAAATCTCCAACCCACTAATGTCATGGATGGGCTTCCTTCCTGGCTCAGACGGTAAAGAATCTGCCTACAATGCAAGAGACTGGCATTCGACCCCTGGGTTGGGAAGACCCCCTGGAGGAGGGCATGGCAACTCACTCCAGTATTCTGGCCTGGAGAATCCCATGGACAGAGGAGCCTGGGGGATACAGTCCGCGGGGTCACAAAGAGTCAGGCCCGACTGAGCAGCTCACACCTTCATGTTCCAGTCGCATGGCTGGCTGCGCGAGCGACCAGCCTCTGTCCTTAGGCACTTTCCAAAAGGCGGCATGTCAACAGGAACCCAGCTGGAGAACTGTCTTTTGTAAATAAGAAGACTCTCGTTTCACCTTTCGGGTTTCAAGAACTGAGGACTAAACACTGATTATTACAATAAAAGATGCTCCCAGGGCTCTTATCACTCAGGAAATTCCATGGCTTTGCAGAAATACAAGCCAGATGTGAGCCATGAACCATGACACAAAAATACATGAAATATGCTTTGGTCATTTGAATGATCAAATATGCATTTCTTATAACTAACATTATTGTCGTTTGTCTTTCCGACTGGTCTAAAAACTCTGTGAATAAAGAGATACTGTCTGTATTCCTCCTTTTGTCTCCCAGGTGCTGAGCAAAGTGCCTGGTTCATAGAAGAAATTGACAAATACTCGTTAAATGACTCTTTCAGTAAAGGAATAAGTAAATAGATATGTCTTGTTCACATTAATTCTAATGATACAAAAATTTTTTTTTCAAGAAAACTATGGGGTGCATGTATATATTTAAGAAAGTCAGTTTGCTATTTTAGGAAGATCTTCTATTCCCCCAAATTGGTCTGCAAACCCTCTTCCAAGGAGTAAATTTTAAGGAAATATTTCTTGACTGACCATGGCCTAACAATTACCCACTTAGTCTTGTATACCATGTCCTCTCTAGCTGCATTTATGCCTAAGACAAAAAGACAAATGGGAAAATGCTGTGTTTAGTAGTTGGAAAGTATCTATCATAGGTAAGATGACCTTTGTGCTGGTTTGACTTGGCAGGGGAGAGTGGGTCATAAACCTTAATAAAAATGCCTTGGGAGATGTTCATCTAAATGTTGATCATTTATTTTTTAAATGGGATTTTTAACCAGAAAGATTCCATCATGTAATGTTCAATAATAATGCCATCCAGAAAAAAAAGAAACCACTCAAAATAATTGACATTTGCTTTGTCCTTGTCTTGTGGGTCAAAATCTGATAAAATCAGATTAAAAATATTGTTTCATTGGCCTTTTTGATACCCCTGAAGGCTGAAAATCATTACAATAGGTCGTGTTTTTGCCCAGCCCTACATTGCATGATTATGTCTGACTCTCACAACCATCCTTCAAGATCAGCAGTTAATTGTTATTCCTGTTTTACAGATAGAGAAACGGAGACCCAAGGTTTAAAAATGTGGCACTTAACCATTATGATGCTAAGCAGAAAGGCAGGATACAAACCCTGTTCTTTCTGACTCCAAAACTCATGCTTTTCAATGAGGTGTTTTCCCCTAGCGATCACAATGAAATATCTTCATAGGCCATAAAATAATATTAGACCCCTTCATGTTACCATTATCACAACAAATTTCCTAAACCAAGTCAACAGATACAGAAAAGATAAGTTTAGGAGTAAGAGTTTGGGAGCTGTCATAGGTGGTAGCGGTTATAGAAGGAAACAGGATTAGGAAAGCATTGTAAAAAAAACAGAAGAGTTTCTGTGATTAGAGGCCCCCTGATTGTAATGTCCATTCATACGTGGTGAATGTTAGTCACTTTTTGAATATCCAGCATTCCTGTGTCTTATGTATCCCCGCCTCCTGTGTATCAAATAGAGCTTGTCTCTCACTATCTAAACAGAAAACTCCTGATACTTTTCCAGGACTCCTTGCATCTGGGCATGAGATAGACATAGGGTTCCTCCACTCATTCACTCGTGCTTATGGCAAGCATAGGTCAGAAGTTAGCGATGTAAAGAGGAAAGGAGCACAGAGAAACCCGCAGCGAGAAGACCAGCACCATGACAGCTGATGGAGGGGCTCTGGCCTCCAGGCTCCGCGCCGTGGACCGCAGGGGTGATGTCGGGGCAGAAGCAGCAGTGGGGCCTCCGAGAGTCAGTCCACAGCGCTGATTCTGGCTTCTGGCTCTATGACCTCGGAGCCTGGACCCCCGACACTCTCAAGGAACCTCTAGGCTCCCATCATTCTTTCATTAAATTGCTCTTTATTTAACTTTCCTACTGCCTAAGAATCCCGACTGGAAAAAAATGTATAAATAATAATGTTCTGCCCGTAGTCCGAGTCCCCGGTCGGGAAAGAAGACTCCTCGAAACGATGCAACTTGCAATAGGGGAATTTATTACTGACTCGAGCCAGGGCCTCCCGCCCTCACCAAGGGTGTGAGGACGAAAGGCCCCGAGCCCCAGTTCTCTCGGGTATTTACTGGGTACAATTATTAGATGGCGCAACTGGATTGGTTACACAGTTGCAAGGCAGTTTTTGTTGGTCTAACGTGGGGCTTTCAGCTCTCCCCTGGTAGGTTCCCTTTTTCTTACTAGGCATGTTGATTGGCTGGCTCCAGGAGGCCTGATAATTATGTTACCCTGGAAACCAGGCCTACTCCTAATCTAGGCTGCCTGTCATGGCGTTAGCTGTGACAGCCTCACATTTCCCCCCTGTCTTTGTACTTTTGTAGAGGAATCTTTCTCTTCACCCTGTGAACAATATTAATATTATGAGTGGACCCAGGAGGGTGGAAATTAAAGTGGTCAACTAGGGGGAGCGCTGAAACCAAGATTCAAAGCAGCCTTGTTGGGCTTCTCGTTCTCTCTTCTGCTGGGCTACTCTCTTACTTTCTGGAGAGATTTTTGTAAAAAGAGTCAACTGCCCCACATTTTTCAATTTGGTTCTGCTCTTTTCCTCCCCCCCCCCCCCCCGGGAAGACATACACAGGCACCTGTTCGTAGTACTGTGGGCCTTTTCGCTCACAATTACGGGTGAACAGACTGAAAGAGCCGTGGGCAAAGAACTTGGTCAGTTGGTGGGGACCAAACCCATTACCGTCAGCCGCCAGCACACACAAATCAAAGCTCAATACTGGCCACCATGTCCCTTTGGGGGCCACGTTGGAGCTCGAATTAAGCACTTCTCCAGTCTCAGGATTGTAGATCACCCAAGTCAGGTTAGCTGGCTGATGGGGGTTGTGGCTGGTTGCTCCTGGGCCGATGAAAGCTGTTATCAGCAGGAGAGTTAAGAGGGCTCCCGTCGTACGAGTTTCAGTTTCAAAGGATTTGACGGGTGAGGTCTTGCCTCCCATTCTGCTTGCGCCTTTTCCTGTTCTTCGGGGTGGCTTGCTGCACGTGACTGCAGTGAACCTAGGGCCCAATCCCGTCAACCTTAACAGCAGTAGGAGTGGTAAGGAGAACAACATAAGGGCCTTTCCACCTAGGTTCTAATGCCTTAGATTGGTGTCGTTTTACCCAAACCCAATCACCTGGGCCAATGTTATGTGAGGGGATGGTCCCCTTGCTTGTTCCTTCGTGTATCTCTCGAATTAATTTCCAAACATGGCTATGTACTTTACTTAATGCCATCAGTGTTTGCTGGAATTGTCCCAAGGTAGGGGGTGGTAGGCATTTTCCCTCGAATATAGGACACACAGGAGGGGGTCTTCCATACAGAATCTCAAAAGGGGTAAGATTCAGCTTATAAGGGGTGTTACGCGCTCAAAAGAGCGCGAAGGGAAGGAGGGTCACCCAGTCTCTGCCAGTCTCTATTGTCAACTTTGTCAAAGTTTCTTTTAGGGTCCGATTCATTCTCTCAACCTGTCCTGAGCTCTGGGGATTATATTCACAATGTAACGTCCATTTTGTCTCCAGAGCTTGGGCCAGCCCTTGTACAATCTGGCTCACAAAGGCAGGTCCGTTATCAGAGCCCATGGTCACTGGCAGCCCATGCCTAGGCACTAGCTCCACTGAGATCCTTTTAGCAACCACTGTTGCTGTCTCTCCCTTAGTGGGGAAGCTTCTACCCACCCCGAGAAGGTATCTACCAGAACCAACAGATAGCAGTACCTATACTTGCCTGGCCTTACCTCAGTGAAATCTATCTCCCAGTGTTGCCCTGGCTCTTCCCCTCGGTACCTCGTTCCCATGTGCTGCTTTTCCCTGCCCTCATCAGCTGGCAAGCTTTGCAAGCTTGGATTATCTCTCGTACAGTTGCATTTTGTCGAAGGAACCCCAGGCAGGCCGTCTGGAGATGTGTCAAGGTCTTTTTCTCCCCCAAGTGTGTAGTTGTGTGCAGGTGTTCACAGGTGATGGCCCAGGATGGCAGGCAATATCAGGTTTTCGAGCCGCCAGGGCCTCAGCCAGCATCTCACTGGCGGCTGCTTTAAAACCCCTTCGATGGCATGGGGGGTATAAACCCAGAGTTGATGTCTATATGTCAACTTGTCGGCGTCGAGGACGAGGAGGGCAGAGGCTGCAATGATGCGGAGGCAAGGGGGCCACCCAGAGCCCACCGGGTCTAATCGCTTTGAAAGGTATGTCACTGGCCGCTTCCATGGTCTCCATTGTTGCATCAAGACCCCTTTCTTATTTTTTGCTTTTCATCTACAAACAGCTGGAACGGCTTATTTGGGTTAGGCAGGGCAAGGGCTGGGGCTTTTAGTAGGGCCCGTCTGAGCATCTGGAAAGCCTGTTTCATTGGCTCAGTCCAAGTCCAGTTTGGGGTCTCTTTACTTTTCTTATACAAGGGCTGGGCCTTCTTAGCAAACCCCATGATCCACAGTCTACAATATCCAACAGTCCCCCAAAACTCTCTCATCTGGCAGGGGCTCTTGGGCTCTGGTATCTGCAATATTGTTTCCTGCATGGCCTGAGTTAGCCACCTTTGCCCCTGCTTGATCTTATACCCCAAATAGGTGACTTCTTGCCAGGATATTTGCGCCTTCTTTGCACTAGCACGATATCCCAAGGTGCCTAGAGTCTGTAAGAGGTCACCGGTGGCATGGCTGCATGCCTCCTCTGTGGTTCCAGCCAACATAAGGTCATCCACATGTTGCAGCAGGATGACCTCTGGGTGGCGAGTCCGATATTCATAGAGGTCCTCACTCAAAAGCCTCATTAAACAAGGTAGGGGAGTTTTTGAACCCTTGTGGGAGGCGGGTCCAAGTTAGTTGTATTACCGGTTGGCCTTCCCCCTCAGTCCACTCAAAGGCAAATATCCCCTGGCTCTGGGCCACCAGGGGTAGGCTGAAAAAAGCATCTTTCAAGTCTAACACAGAGTACCAAGTCTACTCGGGCAGCAGACTGCTCAGGAGGGTATACGGGTTGGGGACAGTAGGGTGTATGTCACTCACCCGCTTGCTGACTTCTCGTAGGTCCTGGACAGGTCTGTAGTCCGTACTCCCTGGCTTCTTCACCGGCAGTAAGGGGGTGTTCCAAGGGGATTGGCACCGCTTGAGAATTCAGGCATCCATGAGCCATCAAATGTGGGGAGTGATCCCCCGCCAAGCCTCCTGGCTCATAGGGTATTGCTTCACCCTCACAGGAGTCGCCTCGGCTTTTAGTTCGATGAAGACCGGATGTCTCTGTTTGGCCAGTCCCATCCCTGCCATTTCTGCCCAGGCCAACGGGTATTTGTGGACCCATGATTGTACATCTGGTGCTATGGTCTCTGAGGGCTTAGGCACAAAAAGTCTGTATTCATCTCTTAAAGCTAGAGACAAGACATGTATCGGCTGTACAAGTCCATCCATGACTGACATTCCCCCAGGGTCAAAATGGATCTGAGCATTAACTTTAGTCAACAAGTCCCATCCAAGTAGAGGGGCTGGGCATTCTGGTATCACCAAAAACGATTGGGACACCTAATGGGTCCCCAGATTTACTTTCCGTTCCGTGGTCTAACAATATCTTTTTGTCTCGGTAGCTCCCTGGACCAAGCTGGTTTTCTTAGACATTGGTCCCAGTTTTTGATTTAAAACAGAGTGTTGGGTGCCAGTGTCCACCATGAAGCCAATGGGTTTCCCCTCCACCTGTATGGTTACCCAGGACTCAGGGAGGGGTGCCGAGTCTTGCCTCTCCTGGTCACTGTCTTCCCCTGCATATAGAACTCGAGTTCCAGGGGAAATTCTCTCTCTGGGTTCTTCCTCTCTTCGGGTCCCTCTTAGGGCACTCACTTTTCCAGTGCCCCCGTTCTCTGCAGTAGGCACACTGATCTTTCTCTAGGGCCTGCCTTTTTGGTCTCGCCTTTTCTCCCATCTGGGGGCCTCAAGGCTCCCTTAATTCTGTTCCGGCCTTCATCCCCGCAAAAAGAATCTGGGCTAGCTCCCTCTGGTTCTTCCGGTTTTCCTTCACCCTGTGTTCCCTATCTTCTTTCCTGATCTTCTCAGCTAGTTCCCTTTTCTCCCGACGAAGTCATTCCTCCCTTTCTTCTGGGGTCTCCCTATTATTAAATACCTTTTCAGCTGCTTTCAGTAAGTCTTGTATTGTCTGTTCTCTTAACCCCTCTATCTTTTGTAATTTCCTCCTAATATCTGGGGCTGCCTGATTCACAAACGCTAACAAAACTGCAGCGCGTGATTCCTCAGCCTGGGGGTCCATAGGTGTATATTGTCTAAAGGCTTTTATTAGCCTCTCTAGGAAGGCTGACGGGCTCTCAGTGGGCTCTTGCCTTACTAAATTTACCTTCGCCAAATTTGTCGGCTTCCTAGCTGCGGCCCGCAGGCCAGCCATCAGAGTCTAGCAGTACACTCGGAGACACTCCCTACCTTCCACTCGCTCAAAATCCCAGTTAGGCTGCAACAGAGGAAACCCCTCGTCCACGAGATGAGGCCGGGCGGTTGGTCTCCAGTCGGCCCCTGGGACCCGTTTCCGCACCTCTGCCAGGATTCACTCCTGTTCTTCCATGTGAGGAGCACCTGCAACAGCTTCTGACAGTCATCCCAGGTGGAAAAGGGCCGGTGCTGATTGGTGCGCTCTCCGTCCGGTTAGCTGGTCCCACTCGGACGGGGAGCGCCTGTACAGTAGATGAAGGTAACTCTGGGTCCCCACGATCCTGCTCACCCCTATTTCCTCTATTCCTTCTCCGGGGTCGGGGTTCCCTTAGCCCTTCTGATTCATGGGGCGGGGGGCTCTTCCCCCTGGGGGAACCTGCAATGGAGGAGGGGCATATGGCGGGGGCCTAATTTCCGTCTCCAAGTCAATCAGGTTCCGGTTCAAGGATTCCTGCAAGACCAGTTTGGGGCCCTTATTCTTCTCGGCTTCCTCTGGGGGAGTGGGGGTTTCCATAACCAGGGCCTGTACATTAGGAGAATCAGGGAGTTCGTGAACAAATGGCTTTAACCATTCGGGCGGATCTTCTATTAGATCTTGCCAGACCATAACATATGGGACTTGGCTCGGGTGGCCCCAGGGATCAGGAGCCAAAACTTTCTCTTTCACCACCCGAATAATAGAAGGTTGAAAAGTTCCCTCTGGAGGCCATCCAACTTGGAAGGTGGGCCACTCTGCAGAGCAAAAGGTTATTAATTTACTCTTTGTAACCAGAAGCGACAGATCATACACTCTAGCCCTGACATCCGAAAAATGATCAATCATGAGAGAGAGTGGAGTGGATTCTCCTTGCCCCATAGCGAGAGTCAGAAGGTCACCGAGAATTACCACCAAAAAATCCTATCGGGTATGGTGGCGGCCAGGAGGTTGGGCTTGTGGTATGCTTCGTGGAACTATTTGAGTGCCTTAGTCGTTGCACGGAAGTTTTCTTGTTGGGGGTGGGCACCCTAAGGGTTTCTAGCCCGTTCCGTGACCCCCTTATGCTTTCATGGGAGTCTTCCAGTGGCAGGCGCCCTATCGGCTCTTAAGTGCCTGTCCCGTGCCCACACAGACGGGTTTTTATTTGGCCAGATTCTCGGTTTAGAATACGAGAAAAAAGAAAAGAGTTTCACCCTCTCGGGCTCCCGTTACTGGGGCTGACTTGTTGGGAGGCCTTCAGAATCCGCCAGGGAGTAGCCCTGGTCGGGACTCGTCAGTTGCCCCGACAACTGTCTGCCTGTTCACTGAAACTCTCAGAAACAGAAATGAGGCTCCAAGGCTTTATAGGAGGAAGTAGACGACGACACGCCAGAGAACAACAAGACAGGAGACAATGCTGGCAGTTATACAGACGGAAAGTGCTAGAAAAACACATAGACAGACACACATCGGCCGACAACACAGAACGGGGGGATGGGACCCCCTGAGTTTTCTCACCCGATAGAAAGCTTTCTCTTGCGCCAGACACCTTCCTGTTTCACAGCAGGCCCCAGATTTACACTGGACTTCCTAGACCTGCCTGAGCACCGGTGCTATTACCTGTCCTTTTCCCCTTTGTTCCAAAGAGTGTTCTTCCCCGGTCAAAGGATCCCAGATGAGCCCCCAAATGTTCTGCCCGTAGTCTGAGTCCCCAGTCGGGAAAGAAGACTCCTCGAAACAATGCAACTTGCAATAGGGGAATTTATTACTGACTCGAGCCAGGGCCTCCCGCCCTCACCAAGGGTGTGAGGATGAAAGGCCCTGAGCCACAGTTCTCTCGGGTATTTATTGGGTACAATTATTAGATGGCGCAATTGGATTGCTTACACAGTGGGTAGTTGGCGCAAGCGGATTGGTTACACAGTTGCAAGGCAGTTTTTGTTGGTCTAATGTGGGGCTTTCAGCTTTCCCCTGGTAGGTCCCCCTTTTCTTACTAGGCATGTTGATTGGCTGGCTCCAGGAGGCCTGATAATTATGTTACCCTGGAAACCAGGCCTACTCCTAATCTAGGCTGCCTGTCATGGCGTTAGCTGTGACAGCCTCACAAATAATAATAATGACAGTAACTAGCATATCTTGAGAGCTTACGATTTAATTCTGCTAAATGCTTCAAAAACATTTTAAACCTTAAATTCTCACCACAACCCAGTAATTCCTATATTACAGAAAAAGAAATTAAGAGATTAAGTGGCTTGCTCCAAGACATCTTGCTGGAAAGTAGCAGAGTCAAGATTTGATCCCACCATCTCTATCTATCCCTGGGTCAGGAAAATCTCCTGGAGAAGGAAAATGGCAAAGCACTCCAGTATTCCTGCATGGAGAATCCCAAATCACGGGGTTGCAAAAGTGTCAGACGCGACTGGGCAACTAAACATAAATTACAGCTCCAAAACCTAGTCAGTCAACCACTAAACTTGAATGTATAATTTAGGAGTAGTTAGTACTGTAGGTTTTTTTTTTTTTAGAATATAAACATCCAAAGGTAGTTGTTTGAACATTTTCCAAAGAAAACAAACTGGATGTGTGTACATATATAAAAGAAAGAACTGGTTTATGAAATTTTGAGGGCTATCAAGTGTGAAATCTGCCAGACAGACCAACAAGGCCAAGGCCCCCGGAGAGGATTCATATTGCAGCTCAAGTGCAGAGGTGGTTTGGAGCGGAAGTCCCTCTGGAAGTTTCTATATCCAAATCCTCTCTTCTTAGAAGGACATCAGTTGTATTACATTAAGATCCACACTAATGACTTAATTTTAACTTAGTTACCTTTGTAAAGACCCCTGTCTCCCAAATACAACTGTATTCTGAGATACTCAGGGATAGCATGTAGGATATGAATTTTAGTGGGGACATAATTCAGCCCCTAACAGTAGTAATTTCAACAGAACATTTTAGAAAGTGCCCTGTATGTACATGTAGTCTCAGGGACTTTCTAAGTGTGTATGACACATCTGTAGAGTATTTGGGGGCCTCTTCAATTTTTAAAATACCAGTCCTGCCCATAGCCAACATCAAAATGGTAACCAAATATTATCTGTAACCAAAATCTCTTATGTCTTAGCTTAAAGATGATAATGCCCAGCTACAAGGAAATTTTAGGTTGTGTTTCCCACCAGAAGTACAAGAACTGGTTGCACTACAGTTTCCTAGTACTTAAACTCATCAGAAGAATCAAATAAAATAAACTGCTCGCTGGCAAAGTGAAGCAGCTCCTAAAAATATTCTTCTCCTTCAAGGACTGATGGCTTTTGGCTGTGCTCACAGTTTTTGCAAAGATTTCAAACCTCGAGGGGCCAGATAGCACTGCGAGGTCTGTAATGTGCCTCTCAGCAATGAGCATCATAATGGGAACTCTTGTCATTTTTTACCTGGAGATTTGTTATTCGATGGTTGAAAGTGAAGGTGAGTGCTTGGAAAAGCCATCTTATCTCCTCCGTCATTTATTCAACAGCAGTCACACCATCTTGCATTTGTAGAACTCTTTGTACTTTTGAAAGTACATGCACATGTTTAGTTCATTTCATCTAAATGGTCCTTGATTGGCCTAAAATTTAAATCAGCTTCCCAATGTGCCTAGCAATCTTAGCACTTTATGAGGTGAAAAAACATGACCCAAGGTGGGGAAATTGCTCTGAAAGCATCCTGTAAAATCAAGGCACTGTTATTCTACACATTCATAAATAGTGAAGCTGAGTTAAATCCTTAAAGGAACTGTGGGGATTATCCAAAGATTTTCAATCCTTTCCAGTTTACTTTGTTTTTAACACCATTTTCTGTAGGGCTAAGCTCTTAAATCCAATATTACCTTATTAAAAATTCCAGACAAAAACATTCCTCCATTTTCATTCTGTCTTTCTCTTAAGAGTCAAACGTACATATTCCCTTCAAAGAAAAATTGAAAAGATCCTGAACTAAAAATGCATGTCACAATTAGACAGGGCCTGAATAGTTCCTACACAGAGCAGATGGTAATCTCCTTTTAAAATAAAATGGTGATCTGTGTTTCTGACTCTGTGCCTTCTGCATCAGGCATGAAGTAAAAATGAATTTCTATTTTGTTTCGCTCTGGGAGCCTATTACACTGACCAACATGGGTGGTGGGGAGGGAGGGAATCACCTAATTTGTTCAAATATGATCACACAGTGACAACAAAAGTCGAAGCAGTGGCTACTTCGACTCTGCAGGAAAGCTTTTTAAAAAAATGAACAGACGCAGAATAATCTTGAGAATGCTCTTGTTATTCTGCTGGTAATGTCTGTAGTTAAGGAGACATCTGTGATGGGGGATAAAGAAGAGCACTTTCTTTTCTGAAGTACAAAGTGTGGAGTAAAAATATCATTTTGGGGGATTTAAAACCTAAGGAATAACCTGATTCTTTATCTATATGTTTTTTAAATGCTTGATTATAGGAGTACTGCAATTCAGAGTTGATCTTTTCCATTTATATGGTGTTGGAAAATAAAAAATGAAACTCAATCTCTTAAAATATGTAAGGAAAGAGCTAAGTTCATATAAGAATGTGGAAGACACTCCCTGTGCTAACACAATATAGTGATACACAATGTCAATATAATATGGTGGTGGTTTGGTTGCTAAGTCATGTCTGACTCTTTGTGACCCCAGGGACTATACCCCACCAGGTTCCTCTGTCCATGGGATTTTCCAGGTAAGAATACTGGAATGGGTTGTCATTTCCTTCTCCAGGGGATTTTCCCCACTCGGAGATTGAAACTGGGTCTCCTGCATTGCAGGCAAATTCTTTACTGACTGAGGCAACAGGGAAGCCCATGACATAATGACAGTAAGATAATGACAATATAATGTTCTCGACACGTGCACCCCAATGTTCATAGCAGCACTGTTTACAATAGCCAGGACATGGAAGCAACCTAGATGCCCATCAGTAGACGAATGGATAAGGAAGCTGTGGTACATATACACCATGGAATATTACTCAGCCACTAAAAAGAATTCATTTGAATCAGTTCTAATGAGATGGATGAAACTGGAGCCCATTATACAGAGTGAAGTAAGCCAGGAAGATAAAGACCATTACAGGATACTAACACATATATATGGAATTTAGAAAGATGGTAATGATAACCCTATATGCAAAACAGAAAAAGAGACACAGATGTACAGAACAGACTTTTGGACTCCGTGGGAGAAGGCGAGGGTGGGATGGTTCAAGAGAACAGCACTGAAACATGTATATCATCTAGGGTGAAACAGATCACCAGCCCAGGTAGGATGCATGAGACAAGCGCTCGGGCCTGGTGCACTGGGAAGACCCAGAGGGATCGGGTGGAGAGGGAGGTGGGAGGGGGGATCGGGATCGGGAACACATGTAAACTCGTGGCTGATTCAAGTCAATGTGTGACAAAAACCACTACAATATTGTAATTAGCCTCCAACTAATAAAAAAAAAAAAGATGCTTAGTGAAAAAAAATATGTGTCTCGAATCCTGGTTCGAGTGTGTGCAGCCATATTTCTATTGAGGCAGGAGTGCAGATAAACCTTGCTTCAAAGGTATTTTCTGCCTGTGTTTTGATTATACAGTTCTATAGAGCAAACCATAATGACTTTACAGTTAATCCTACAAATAGCATCTCTCCTGTTTTTTCATTTTTATTGGAATATGGCTGCTTTACAATGCTGTGTTAGACTCTGCTGTAGAGCAAAGTGAACCAGTTCTGCGTATCCCCCTTCTTTAGGTTTCCTTCCCGCTTAGGTCAGCGCGGAGCACTGGGTCACGTTTCCCGAGCTACACAGTAGGGTCTCGTTATCAATCTATGCTGTGCATAGCACCGCTGGGGGAGAGAGCGAGTCAGCCAAGACGTGTGCTCAGGCCTCTGGCCCGCGTGTGTAACGAGTCAGCCAAGACGTGTGCTCAGGCCTCTGGCCCGCGTGTGTAACGAGTCAGCCAAGACGTGTGCTCAGGCCTCTGGCCCGCGTGTGTAA